>CM063497.1:77673053-77675553 GCA_032207245.1 Pardosa pseudoannulata | reverse complement strand
TTGAAATTTAGTGGCGCTAATTCCTCTAGGGACAAACTGCGCCAAACGTGACGAAAAGCAGAATACAACAACACAATTTAAGAAACAATTTTGATAAAACGTTAAAAAAGAAAGATGCCTGAATCTAATAGGAAAAAACATTTAAAACCAAAAAATAGGTAGAAAATTTAGAAAAACACAAAATTAACATGAAAATCAGTAAAATTTGACTAAATAATTAAAGATTAAAAAGTGAAAGAGAAACTAAAAAATTGAAGAACATACAGCACAAAGAAGAAAAATTAACAATTTAAAGATTCAAATTTATTAAAATATTAGAAATTAAAATCAAGAATTAAAAGATTAGGATTGTAATATTATAAAATTAAACATGAAAAGTTAGAAAACAGAAACAAATCAGATTTCAAAATACAAGCCAGTACAGTGAAGAAAAGGGAATAAGCCTGGATGCGGCATTTTTCCAATGATTGAATTAAGATTAGGTGATGAATTTCCAAAGAATTTTATGTACAGAGATTTAAAACATGTACAAGAAGTTAAGATATGTGCGACTGTATAAGTAGTCTTACAATGCGCACACTGTGGAGGTGCCTCACCAAGCAAGAGATGTCCATGTGTGAGTCGGCAGTAACCCACACGAAGACAAGTGATAATCACGTCCTGTGTTCTAGAAGGAAGTTGAGGCCACTTGGAAATGTTTTCTTTTACATCTCGCAATTTATTTGATACTGTGTCAACCCAAGAATTCTGTCATTTAGAGTGAGCTAAATCTTTGATGTAAATTTTCAGGTCAGGATAAGGAAGGCCAGTGTTTAGATAGTTTTCTGCAGACTTGGCAGCTATATCCGCAAGTTCATTTCCTTTGATGCCGACATGAGAGGGAACCCAACTAAAAATTAACGAGATTCCCATGGATTTAAGATTGGTTATTAAACTGAGAATTTTGAAAATAATAGGATTATTACAATTAGGAGAGATTAATGAATTTAAAACACTTTGAGAGTCAGTATAGATAATGAAATTTTTACTATTGTGGTGCTTCATTTCCTTTAAAACCTTCAAGATAGCAAAGGCTTCAGCAGAAAATATGGAGAGTTTAGAATGTAGTCAATAGCTATTGATCTTTTCTTCGATGCTGTATGTACAGCTAACAAAGTTTGAGGATTTGCAGCCATCGGTAAAAACAGGAGTGTAAGTTGTAAAGTATTGTTTGTGATCTTGAAATATTTAAGTGTACATTAGAAGTGGTAGAAATAAAGTTTTACTTTTGAATTTAATATTGTGTAGCTCTTTAATTTATGAGGATTTCTTATTTATAACACATAAAAAGTGACATTTAAAATATAACTGAAGCACTACATGACATACAATCATGAAAAATTGCTTTTTATGTATTTCTGATTATCATATCATCTTAAAATTTTGTCACAATATACCAGATGTGCAAAAAATATTTTTAGAAAAGAAAAGAATAAACAATTGATATTTTCGTCAAAATAAAAGTACTGAGCTTTTTTGAAAAGAATAATTATTGAAAATTGAGTTAAAAATGTATGGACATTTAAACCACAGAAATTGACTATATAATTATAGCCTAAGTTATCTGTCCGTCTGTCCTCGAATTTATGAAGCGGTTGGACCTGGAGTGGATAGAGGCATCCATATTGAATTCTTGATGAGTTAGGTTTAGCAAAATTCAAAACGAGTTCGAAAACGTTCATAATCCACCCCTTACCACCTTTTTGAGTGTTTAATACCATTATTTTAAGCCCTATTGTCCCCAGTTAACTCATCAATTTATCACATTATAAGTAAATAAAACTAACATTTTTTTCTATCATTCAAACGTCATTCCTTGAACCATCTCATTTAATCTTTCCTTATTTTATATTATTTAAATATCGTCTGCATCATTTTCATTCGTTTTATCACTGAACTTAGATGTTACGTAAATAATTTTCTTTATAATAGTTATAATATAATATATAATAATAGCTTATATAATAGTTTAGATACATACGCGATAATTTTAAATTTAATCATCTATTATTTTTTGTTGCAACGAAAATTTTATCACCGGTATTAACAACAAATTCTTTTCATAAAAGTCTAGGAGTCTATTTCACGGACTAATAAATATCTAGCGTTTAAGTTATATATATTTGAAAATTAAGAAGTTTGTTCATTTGTATGTATGTTTTCTATACATAAGAACACGGTTTGCAATCGATTCGCTAAATTTTAGACATCATTCATATATACCGCGAAATAATCACTGTCAATATTAAAACCTCTGTTGTTCATCCTCTCTCGTAATATAGCAAGATAAATTAAAGTGGGCAAATAATATGTAGTTAGTAAAGATAAACAAAGAGTGTATTAGATAATTCTCAGCCAAAAAACAAACCATTTTTTTACCTCCTGAAAAAGGTACTTTACAATTCTGGAAAATTAAAAATTTTACTGATCCCATCATATGACTTGCTACATGGGAGTAATC
>CM063497.1:77663053-77668053 GCA_032207245.1 Pardosa pseudoannulata | reverse complement strand
ACGTCAACATCCCATTACATCTCCATAAATTAGAAAAATTGAAGCGAATTTTTGAAAAGCATTACTAAAACACCATTTAAGGCGAAAGAGGCGATATAATTAAACTTTTCGAGCCGTAAGCTAACTGATATAAAACGAGAAAACTATTATGCAGAGAGAAAAAAGTAAACAAAAAGTTTCCGGTCTGCTAATTAAAACACCTCTTAAAAATAATACCACAGTTGGGAGAGGAAAATTTATTCCTTGATGAATCGAGCTCGTTTTTGGTCCGATGACCACTCTTTAAAGACATTGTGGCACCCAGCCAAAATGTTTGCTTCCGCCGGAGTTTCATTCTCTTTCTGCAATTTTTTTTTATGTTTTATATATTTTTGGCTACCCGTTCGTCATTTTAAGTGTTCCGAGGTCGGTCATTTTTTGTTCTCACAGACATTTTGTGTTTGTAGTTCTGCAGGTACAGAATGACTTTTAATGTTCAATTTGTCGCAAATATTTAAAATATAAACTTTAAATACAAAAGGGGAAATGGTTATAAGGCAACCGAATGTTTCCGAATGAAAAGGAGAACATAAGTCAATTAAAGAAACAAATATTATGGTAGTATTTAATAATAGGGTGCCTCTTGGCAAATTAGGCGAAATTATTGGAGAGAATTACTAAAACACAAAAGGTTATTCCATCTAAACATTGTATACCTTGCCTTTTGTGTGTGAGTGTCTTTAATGAATGGAGAGTTCACCAGTGTAATAGAATTATATACTCTTACTTAATACACAAAAACCACTTGGAAACTGGCATTTATATTTATGGGCAATGTTTAACCCTCTCGCTGCGCATTTTTTTTTTTTTTTTCAAAATAGATTCAAAATTTGCGTATTTTTTTATTACATATTTGAAATCTATATACATTTTAGAGTTAAAATATACAAAAAAATTTTTCAAAAGAGTTTTTTTTAATATAGAATTAGGTCTTAAATAAAAGATGTTACGAATAATGAAATTGAAGAATAGTGATATAAAAGCTAAATTTTGAAAATTAATCTTGGTTAAATTATCATTTATTTTATAAAATACAAAAGCAAAATATATATACTAATTAAAAAATGCAAAAGACTGAGCAAACATTTATTAGAAATGAAGTCTTGTATGATAAATTTCGAAACAAGGCTCGAGGCAAAATCCTGCCTCCCAAACCTTGCACCAAATTCGCTTTTCTTTTCGAAGTTTTTGTTCCACCTTCAGTTTTTTTAACAACAGACAGCACACTATCTACGAGGCTCTTTCTTGATGGGATTTGGGTGTATATGGCTTGCAAAGTGTCGAGCAGTTAGTCTCATGGGTCTATTACTGTCATGTACTTTTGGTCTCTTTTACTATTATTTGCAACATAACATCGTCAAAATAAAGTTCAAAATAGTCCAAAACAGTTGCATTATTTTCAAAGTGAAATTTAGTCTGGGATTTCCAATGAAAGGAAATGAAGCAGGAGCTGGTGGAATATTTTGCTTATCAATTTTGCACCACTGTCGAACATTTTGAATAGGAAATGAATTTTCAGATTCATAAACTATCCGCAGAGGAATCCAAGAAATTCTCATCAGTTTCCCTATAACTATCTTCAATATACTTGAAATCACAGTCAAAGGTGTTATCAGTGTCCGATTTATCGTCAAGGGTATAGGTTATATCCCACGCGAAACGTTTCCTGCCAGACATCTTTCAGCTATGAAAAGCAAGGTCAAAATGCTATAAAAAATTCTTCTATATTTCGCAGAAATGTGGTCATTTAAAGCCATCTGCTAGTTTACAGCTAAATAAACAATTAAAAATCACAGTAAAGCCAAAATGAAAGAATAAACGGGGAAAGAGCGGGCTGCACAGTTAAATAGACGGCTAAAATGCATGCCCGTGGAAATCGCGGAATGCTCAGCGAGATTGTTAAAGCATTACGTGCATTTAATACATAAGAAAAGGATTGCACAAGGAAATCTGGATACAAATATAATATCAATTTAAAAAAGATACAGAATTTTTGGACACGGCAAGATCAGGAGAAAATGTTAGAGTGTCATGCACAGATGTATCGCTAAGTTAGCAGGGCCATCCTGTGCTTATATCAAACCAATATTTCAAATAAAAGATAATATTTGTTGCAACAATAACTAAGCAAAATCATTACAGTAAAATCTTGATACAAAAATCTGGATGGGACTCAATAAAGTTATCGATTTAGAAGTATATTTCATTATAGTGGGGTTTTATTATTTCGTTATGGAAGGGTGATATAATTTCAATCTACAGACCTGCAGTGATGGCTATAAATAACTTATGATCGATATTTAAATGATGTTTACTCTAACTACACACCAATATTTCAGATAAAAGATATTATTCGTTGTAGCACTAACTATCCAAAAAACACGTCCATCTCGATTTTATATTTATATCTGGATTCGTCTTTTTTATATGGTCCAACCAATCTTAAGTTTTAATTGCAGGTAACGAAGGAACGCCGGATGACGTAGATTAAACGTCACGAGTTATTAAAAGCCATATGCGACTGCAATTTTGGCGATTCTAAGTCTTCAAATTAATAAGAACATTAAATTTGTAGAATTTTTTAACCACCTAGTTTTAAAGAAAAGTTATACTGTTAGATAATATTTTTCCTGTGACACACCGAAATCGCACGCATAAACCAGAACACAAACACATATTGAAGTAATTTTAAACTGGCAAAGTGACGAAGTTGAAACTCTTTTTTGAATTGACGAAAACACAGCTTAATTAAAAAATAAAACCACACAAAATCCACACGATCTTGCATAGCCTTACCGACAAAATTGGCTTTTTGAACTCAAAGTGCTGGAACCGGAAACATACCAAATTTTAATAGCCGAATGAACGAAACTTGAAGTGGAAGTAGCATAAGAAATTTGAGGGATTCTGTTGGCTGAGAACGCTCGTGAGCGTGCACTACTTAAATTTAATTTAAATGATCCATAAATCCAGCCGACTGTTGATATGAGGCATTTTGCCTCATCTTGAAGTAAGTTCCGAACTGATATTTCAGCCCTGCAGTCGTGGAACAGTAGAGATATGAAAATGAAATATTTTGATCAAAAAACATAGTTTATACAGGCATCAGCTCTTAAGAAAGAACACTACTGTTAGTAAACACTGTACATTCTATTTAAATACTTGTTTGTATTAGCCTAATAGAAATCACAAGTAACGTGGGTCATGGCGATCACGTAGCTTAAGCTATTTTTAGTTATGAATGAAACCTGAAGGTATCCACAGGAGAACATTCGAGAACAAATACATTCGATAACGTTGCTAGAAATGTATTCCAGAAAGAATAAAGCAAAACCGAAGGTGATAAAAGTATATATATATATATATATATATATATATATATATATATATATATAAGGTCGTTTAATTTGGCCAGGAGTGTCACGGACACGTGCTTCCGCTATCCTGGCGATAAGATGCATGTCGAATGTTAGGATGGGTCGTAAACCATGGACTTCATTTGTCCCCACAAGTAGAAATCCAAGGGAGTCAGGTCGGGGATCGCGGTGGTCCTCCTCTACCGATCCCTCGATTTTCCTGCAATTATTGAACTCTAGCGGTCACAGTTTGCATTTTCGGACACAAGTCCTATGTAAATCTTGTTCATCATGATATGACAGACCAGTATGTTAAGTTTGTAAACGACCATTTGGGACACCCTGTATATATATATATATGTATGTGTGTGTGTGTAATTGTTGTAATGTACTTACAACCCAAACACCAATGTTCGGTTACAAGGGGGAAAGACAGAAAGATGATAAGACTTTATATTGAGCTTCAGACATTGATTCTGTACATGCATTTACAAATAGATCCTTGATTATCATATATCATAATTCTCAATTATTTATGGCTTATATTTACATTATAATTATTACAATTCTCTTTATAAAGAACTATTATTCAATCCCACGGTTAAATTATTAACAGACGCCTAAGTTAAGTGACTGTAAATATTATATTACCTTTACCTATATTAAATGCACAGGGGAGCAGGCAGCTGCTTTCCTCACGCGATGCGTCGGTCCTTTAGTTGGTACAGATGATCAGGTAGAGGCTTTCCTCATGCGGTGAATCGGTCCGGGTGTTCGGGCGCACGGGACGAGTCGGTGCTGGTGAGCGGGGCTTCTGATTCTTGTCCCACTTCTCTCGAATCCCGACTTCAACTCCTCTCCTTAACTTCGTTTCCCAACTCCTCACCTCGGTTCCAACGCCCCTTTTTTCTTCCTTTCCAATCGCTTGTTTTGGGAAATTTTCCCACATCTGCACCCCCTTCGGGAGTGCAGGTGGGCTCATTAAAGTAGCCCCTTTTGTGCAAGCTGACATTATTTTTAGCCCCTGCCCCCATAACTCATGGTTAAATCTCTGTGCCAGCTTGACCGTTAAGCTGCCATTACCTGATCTATATCTTCTCTGCAGGGGTCCCTTAACTTGACGTGAACAACTGGAGTCCTAAATTCCTCTAGGGAAATCCTCCCACAGCTGTGCATGCACGTGCAGATCACCGTGGGAAAGTACCTCGGTACAGTAATAAAACTTTTTGCCTCATTACGAAGTGGGGTTAAGGGTGGTTATCGACGCCCTGCAGTCGTAGAACCTCACGATGAGAACGCAATCAAGACAAAGGAAAATTCAATCTAGCTTCGTTTATTCATCAAAATATCGAAACTGCCGGAATGCTCAATACTACATCAGTTTGCCGAAACTGGGATGGAAATCTATCGAAACATTATACGAAACTGTTTTAAAATTCCACACGTTTGCTTAAATAGTCATTTGTGCCGACCAATCAGCTATTACTTGAAGTCACGCGGGTGATGTGACCAACGCATTAGAACTGTATTTTTAGACATGGAACCGGAAGGATTTCTACTAGCGAACATTCGGGAATATACGCTAGGATTCCTTGAGAAGAATTA
>CM063497.1:77617309-77655453 GCA_032207245.1 Pardosa pseudoannulata | reverse complement strand
ATATGTGATACGAGAGATAGCTTTATTTTATATCGTTTGTAAGGCAGAGGACCAGAATATGATGTTATTGCCTGTCTCGCCAAAGCATCAGCCTTTTCGTTACCGGAAATACCGACGTGACCTGGAACCCAACAGAAAAGTATATAAAACCCACGACGAGAAAGATTTTTGTGCAGCTGGATAACAAGAGAAACATAACTATGAGTATTCGAGTCAGTTTTGAGGCTTTCCAAGACACTGACTGAATCCGAGAAGACTATAAAGAACCTTTTATTACTGGATGAAATGTACTTTAAGGCTTCGTATATGGCAATGACTTCGGCCGTAAATATGGAACACAAAGGATGAAGACTATAGCTCAAAGCATTAGAGTCAGTACAAATGGCAAAACCAGCATAATCCTGAGATTTAGAGCCGTCAGTATATATGCCCTCATAGTTCGGATATTGTGCTTTAAAGGAACTGAAAAGTTGTTTGTAAATGTACGGGTCAGTGCTTTCTTTTAAAAAACCTTTAAATGGTTGAAGATAATGAATGTTATGGTTCTCCCAGGGTGGCGCTTGAAATAAAAGAAGAGGTGAGATATCAATGTTGGCAAGCTGAGTATCTTTAAGGCTTCTCCTAATTCTCAAACCAAATGGAGGAATGGAGTGTGGTCGATTAAAATAAAGACGATCCAGATTATTATCCAAGAATATTTTTCTCAATGGATGTGATTAAAGAGATGATACGAAAGTAAGTTTTAACCGATATATTATAACGTATGTGATGAGATGGCTCATGACATGTGATATATAGCTTTGAATGGGTGAAGTTCTAAAAGCACCGGAGCAGAATCCGAAGAGCGGAATGGATGCACCGTGTCAAGCTTTCTTAAAACAGGGTGGTCAAGGAGAAACAGTCCAGAAATTTAAATATTTGCGGACAAGACTATAAGTATAAGGGGATTAAACGCTCGAAAAGGGGGAAGAGGTGGATTTCGAACTCGCTTTCAATTTTGCTAACCCTAACTGATGACAAATCCCATATGGATGCCTGTGTCCATTCCAGGTACAACCGCTTCAGAAATTTGCAGACAGACAACTTAGGCTATTATTATATAGGGGATTAAACGCTCGAAAAGGGGGGATGAGGTGGATTTCGAACTCGCTTTCAATTTTGCTAACCCTAACTGATGACAAATCCCATATGGATGCCTGTGTCCATTCCAGGTACAACCGCTTCAGAAATTTGCAGACAGACAACTTAGGCTATTATTATATAGGGGATTAAACGCTCGAAAAGGGGGGATGAGGTGGATTTCGAACTCGCTTTCAATTTTGCTAACCCTAACTGATGACAAATCCAATATGGATGCCTGTGTCCATTCCAGGTACAACCGCTTCAGAAATTTGCAGACAGACAACTTAGGCTATTATTATATAGGGGATTAAACGCTCGAAAAGGGGGGATGAGGTGGATTTCGAACTCGCTTTCAATTTTGCTAACCCTAACTGATGACAAATCCAATATGGATGCCTGTGTCCATTCCAGGTACAACCGCTTCATAAATTTGCGGACAGACAACTATATAGGGGATTAAACGATCGAAAAGGGGGGATGAGGTGGATTTCGAACTCGCTTTCAATTTTGCTAACCCTAACTCATGAGAAATCCAATATGGATGCCTGTGTCCATTCCAGGTACAACCGCTTCATAATTTGCGGACAGACAACTATATAGGGGATTAAACGCTAGAAAAGGGGGGATGAGGTGGATTTCGAACTCGCTTTAAATTTTGCTAACCCTAACTCATAAAAAATCCAATATGGATGCCTGTATCCATTCCAAGTACAACTGCTTCATAAATTTGCGGACAAACAACTATATAGGGGATTAAACGCTCGAAAAGGGGGGATGGGGTGGATTTCGAACTCGCTTTCAATTTTGTTAACCCTAACTCATGAAAAATCCAATATGGATGCCTGTGTCCATTCCAGGTACAACCGCTTCAAAATTTGCGGACAGACAACTATATAGGGGATTAAACGCTCGAAAAGGGGGGATGAGGTGGATTTCGAACTCGCTTTCAATTTTGCTAACCCTAACTGATGACAAATCCAATATGGATGCCTGTGTCCATTCCAGGTACAACCACTTCAGAAATTTGCGGACAGACAACTATATAGGGGATTAAACGCTCGAAAAGGGATGAGGTGGATTTCGAACTCGCTTTCAATTTTGCTAACCCTAACTGATGACAAATCCCATATGGATGCCTGTGTCCATTCCAGGTACAACCGCTTCAGAAATTTGCAGACAGACAACTTAGGCTATTATTATATAGGGGATTAAACGCTCGAAAAGGGGGGATGAGGTGGATTTCGAACTCGCTTTCAATTTTGCTAACCCTAACTGATGACAAATCCAATATGGATGCCTGTGTCCATTCCATGTACAACCGCTTCAGAAATTTACGGGCAGACAACTTAGGCTATTATTATATAGGGGATTAAACGCTCGAAAAGGGGGGATGAGGTGGATTTCGAACTCGCTTTCAATTTTGCTAACCCTAACTGATGACAAATCCCATATGGATGCCTGTGTCCATTCCAGGTACAACCGCTTCAGAAATTTGCAGACAGACAACTTAGGCTATTATTATATAGGGGATTAAACGCTCGAAAAGGGGGGATGAGGTGGATTTCGAACTCGCTTTCAATTTTGCTAACCCTAACTGATGACAAATCCAATATGGATGCCTGTGTCCATTCCAAGTACAACCACTTCAGAAATTTGCGGACAGACAACTATATAGGGGATTAAATGCTCGAAAAGAGGGATGAGGTGGATTTCGAACTCGCTTTCAATTTTGCTAACCCTAACTGATGACAAATCCAATATGGATGCCTGTGTCCATTCCAGGTACAACCGCTTCAGAAATTTGCAGACAGACAACTTAGGCTATTATTATATAGGGGATTAAACGCTCGAAAAGGGGGGATGAGGTGGATTTCGAACTCGCTTTCAATTTTGCTAACCCTAACTGATGACAAATCCCATATGGATGCCTGTGTCCATTCCAGGTACAACCGCTTCAGAAATTTGCAGACAGACAACTTAGGCTATTATTATATAGGGGATTAAACGCTCGAAAAGGGGGGATGAGGTGGATTTCGAACTCGCTTTCAATTTTGCTAACCCTAACTGATGACAAATCCAATATGGATGCCTGTGTCCATTCCAAGTACAACCACTTCAGAAATTTGCGGACAGACAACTTAAGCTATTATTATATAGGGGATTAAACGCTCGAAAAGGGGGGATGAGGTGGATTTCGAACTCGCTTTCAATTTTGCTAACCCTAACTGATGACAAATCCAATATGGATGCCTGTGTCCATTCCAAGTACAACCACTTCAGAAATTTGCGGACAGACAACTTAAGCTATTATTATATAGGGGATTAAACGCTCGAAAAGGGGGGATGAGGTGGATTTCGAACTCGCTTTCAATTTTGCTAACCTTAACTCATGACAAATCCAATATGGATGCCTGTGTCCATTCCAAGTACAACCGCTTCAGAAATTTGCGGACAGACAACTATATAGGGGATTAAACGCTCGAAAAGGGGGATGAGGTGGATTTCGAACTCGCTTTCAATTTTGCTAACCCTAACTGATGACAAATCCAATATGGATGCCTGTGTCCATTCCAAGTACAACCGCTTCATAAATTCGAGGACAGACAACTATATAGGGGATTAAACGCTCGAAAAGGGGGGATGAGGTGGATTTCGAACTCGCTTTCAATTTTGCTAACCCTAACTGATGACAAATCCAATATGGATGCCTGTGTCCATTCCAGGTACAACCGCTTCATAAAATTTGCGGACAGACAACTATATAGGGGATTAAACGCTCGAAAAGGGGGGATGAGGTGGATTTCGAACTCGCTTTCAATTTTGCTAACCCTAACTGATGACAAATCCAATATGGATGCCTGTGTCCCATTCCAGGTACAACCGCTTCAGAAATTTGCAGACAGACAACTTAGGCTATTATTATATAGGGGATTAAACGCTCGAAAAGGGGGGATGAGGTGGATTTCGAACTCGCTTTCAATTTTGCTAACCCTAACTGATGACAAATCCAATATGGATGCCTGTGTCCATTCCAGGTACAACCGCTTCATAAATTCGCGGACAGACAACTATATAGGGGATTAAACGCTCGAAAAGGGGGGGGATGAGGTGGATTTCGAACTCGCTTTGAATTTTGCTAACCCTAACTCATAAAAAATCCAATATGGATGCCTGTGTCCATTCCAGGTACAACCGCTTCATAAATTTGCGGACAGACAACTATATAGGGGATTAAAACGCTCGAAAAGGGGGATGAGGTGGATTTCGAACTCGCTTTCAATTTTGCTAACCCTAACTGATGACAAATCCCATATGGATGCCTGTGTCCATTCCAGGTACAACCGCTTCATAAATTAGCGGACAGACAACTATATAGGGGATTAAACGCTCGAAAAGGGGAGGATGAGGTGGATTTCGAACTCGCTTTCAATTTTGCTAACCCTAACTCATAAAAAATCCAATATGGATGCCTGTGTCCATTCCAGGTACAACCGCTTCATAAATTTGCGGACAGACAACTATATAGGGGATTAAACGCTCGAAAAGGGGGGATGAGGTGGATTTCGAACTCGCTTTGAATTTTGCTAACCCTAACTCATAAAAAATCCAATATGGATGCCTGTATCCATTCCAGGTACAACCGCTTCATAAATTCGCGGACAGACAACTATATAGGGGATTAAACGCTCGAAAAGGGGGGATGAGGTGGATTTCGAACTCGCTTTCAATTTTGCTAACCCTAACTGATGACAAATCCAATATGGATGCCTGTGTCCATTCCAGGTACAACCGCTTCATAAATTTGCGGCAGACAACTTAGGCTATTATTATATAGGGGATTAAACGCTCGAAAAGGGGGGATGAGGTGGATTTCGAACTCGCTTTCAATTTTGCTAACCCTAACTGATGACAAATCCAATATGGATGCCTGTGTCCATTCCAAGTACAACCGCTTCATAAATTCGCTGACAGACAACTATATAGGGGATTAAACGCTCGAAAAGGGGGGATGAGGTGGATTTCGAACTCGCTTTCAATTTTGCTAACCCTAACTGATGACAAATCCCATATGGATGCCTGTGTCCATTCCAGGTACAACCGCTTCAGAAATTTGCAGACAGACAACTTAGGCTATTATTATATAGGGGATTAAACGCTCGAAAAGGGGGGATGAGGTGGATTTCGAACTCGCTTTCAATTTTGCTAACCCTAACTCTTAAAAAATCCAATATGGATGCCTGTATCCATTCCAGGTACAACCGCTTCATAAATTTGCGGACAGACAACTATATAGGGGATTAAACGCTCGAAAAGGGGGGATGAGGTGGATTTCGAACTCGCTTTCAATTTTGCTAACCCTAACTGATGACAAATCCAATATGGATGCCTGTGTCCATTCCAAGTACAACTGCTTCATAAATTTGCGGACAGACAACTATATAGGGGATTAAACGCTCGAAAAGGGGGATAGGGTGGATTTCGAACTCGCTTTCAATTTTGCTAACCCTAACTGATGACAAATCCCATATGGATGCCTGTGTCCATTCCAGGTACAACCGCTTCAGAAATTTGCGGACAGACAACTTAGGCTATTATTATATAGGGGATTAAACGCTCGAAAAGGGGGGATGAGGTGGATTTCGAAACTCGCTTTCAATTTTGCTAACCCTAACTCATAAAAAATCCAATATGGATGCCTGTGTCCATTCCAGGTACAACCGCTTCATAAATTTGCGGACAGACAACTATATAGGGGATTAAACGCTCGAAAAGGGGGGATGAGGTGGATTTCGAACTCGCTTTCAATTTTGCTAACCCTAACTGATGACAAATCCAATATGGATGCCTGTGTCCATTCCATGTACAACCGCTTCAGAAATTTACGGGCAGACAACTTAGGCTATTATTATATAGGGGATTAAACGCTCGAAAAGGGGGGATGAGGTGGATTTCGAACTCGCTTTCAATTTTGCTAACCCTAACTGATGACAAATCCAAATATGGATGCCCCAGGTACAACCGCTTCATAAATTTGCGGACAGACAACTATATAGGGGATTAAACCCTCGAAAAGGGGGGATGAGGTGGATTTCGAACTCGCTTTGAATTTTGCTAACCCTAACTCATAAAAAATCCAATATGGATGCCTGTATCCATTCCAGGTACAACCGCTTCATAAATTCGAGGACAGACAACTATATAGGGGATTAAACGCTCGAAAAGGGGGATGAGGTGGATTTCGAACTCGCTTTCAATTTTGCTAACCCTAACTGATGACAAATCCCATATGGATGCCTGTGTCCATTCCAGGTACAACCGCTTCATAAATTTGCGGACAGACAACTATATAGGGGATTAAACGCTCGAAAAGGGGGGATGAGGTGGATTTCGAACTCGCTTTCAATTTTGCTAACCCTAACTGATGACAAATCCAATATGGATGCCTGTGTCCATTCCAAGTACAACCACTTCAGAAATTTGCGGACAGACAACTATATAGGGGATTAAACGCTCGAAAAGGGGGATGAGGTGGATTTCGAACTCGCTTTCAATTTTGCTAACCCTAACGCATGCAAAATCCAATATGGATGCCTGTGTCCATTCCAGGTACAACCGCTTCATAAATTTGCGGACAGACAACTATATAGGGGATTAAACGCTCGAAAAGGGGGGATGAGGTGGATTTCGAACTCGCTTTCAATTTTGCTAACCCTAACTGATGACAAATCCAATATGGATGCCTGTGTCCATTCCAGGTACAACCGCTTCATAAATTTGCGGACAGACAACTATATATAAAACAGCACCTGGTCATAGGGATAACGAACGCAACCATTTGTACAATTTCGAACTCGCTTTCAATTTTGCTAACCCTAACTGATGACAAATCCAATATGGATGCCTGTGTCCATTCCAGGTACAACCGCTTCATAAATTTGCGGACAGACAACTAGGTTATTACTGGCCGGCAGGTTTCTCCCTCCCTTGTGAAAAAATGTCTTAATATTTTCCATAAAATTTTTAAAGGCTAGAAGACTTTAGTTCAACTATATTGGATTCCTCTAAAACTGAGTTTACCAAACGGTCCATCTACGGCCTAGAGACCGTTTCATGTGGCATGTTAACCATTTCTTAATCAGTTCAATAAATATTACATTACTATACAATTTTTTTTTTGTTTAAGATTGAGAATGACGAATAGTCATTTTGTTATGTTCTGAATTATTTCACCGTGGTTTAATTTGACCAGAGATTACAATTAAGTAGCACAATATTTAGAGAATGAAAGGTACCTTTTCTATAAATCGACACTTGTATAAGTTACACAGATTCCATTCTCAACTGACAAATATTTTTTCTCCTTTTTTTATGCATTTCAGTAACAACTACTTTGTGCTATCAGTAACTTAATCATGAATTACATTTTTTTAAAGTTTTATCTCGTCTAAATAAAAATTTGTACCTTCCATAAGATTGTGATTTGTAGTAGATGCTTCAAATTAACACAACATCTTTTAAGCCCAATATGAATATGTTATCAAAATGTATGCAATTGCATGCATCTTATTTCAGTAAGTCGTAACATGGAGGAAATTTTGTTTTGAGCCGCTCAGAAGCCAATGCGGTTAAGTCCAAAACACAAAAATTGAGAAAATTAATGTTTTTTGATACATTAGTTTTTAAAATTCTTGGTTTATTAATTTAATTAGAAAAGTGTATAAAGTCTTTTTTCGAGGTGTAAACTCTGCAAAAAAACAAGATATGTACAGGATGTGTAAATAAAAACGTAAGTATTTATTGAAATAATGACAGCATCTTAAAAATTTTAGGACTTATACCTTTTGGCAGCTGAAAAAGATAAGAAATTTATGTAAAAATAATAAAATAACATTTATTGTCATAAGTTTTATGTTTATGTTTTTCAGTGTTACCAACAAATATCGAAAGAAGAAGAATTTAATTTTTATTTCAAAGTTTATGTAAAAAAATATTGATAAAAGGCGGACTTATTCACAATGGCTTCTTAAATTATTATACAATATATTCAGAAGCTATTAAAAAAAAGGGCTGTCTAACCTAGAAAAAAAGTAATCCACGAGTAAATCCTTTAATAACGAAGAAGATTATTATTTACTTCATCACAATTTCCAAAAATCAGAAAATATCAAAAAATTGATTTAACCGCATTGACTTCTGAGAGGCTCATATATTTGTATTGTATTAAGTATCAATATTCTTGATCTGAATTTAAACATCTGTGTTTGATAAATGGCATTACCAACACAAATGTCAAATAAAAGATTTTATATTATTGATAAAATTGCTGATTTAAAATGCAGTAATTATGCTAGTCTTAGACATTGAAATACACAATGAAATAGTAGAAGACGGAAACATTTTGCTTTCTGAATTTCGAATATTCTAAATAGTATCACTTAGAAATGTTTTATTTTATCTTCTGTGTAAAGAATTTCCTTAAAGAATTCAATACATCTAATACCAAGAACCATTACTCTCTTAATACCGCAGAATAGTTTAGACACTAACTCTGCTAGAATTATGCGGGAATTCGCATGAGAGGTGCGGAAACTTAAATAATAAATTAATGTAGGGAAAGATGTGTACCGGTTTCTATCAGCTAACGAGGGCCGGTAAAAGAGAAGAAATTGATAGCGAGAAGTCTTTTCGTGGCAAACAAAAGAGTTGGAATACGGGTGTCTTAGGAGATTAATGAGTTTTGAAAAGAGGAAAATTTGCGAAAAGGAATTGTAGAAAATTCTTTTGTGTTGCTTTGTTACGAATTATCTTGATATAATGCGATATCGCTAGATATTAAAAATATATATCTATTTTTTTCTCTTGGTGTATTTCTTTTATATTTTTGAAAATTGTATCACTCCACATAACAAAACTAAATAATTTGAGGCTATCAGCCATTCGACTACCCAAAAAAAGAAGAAATGCACCGACTGACGTGGTATGCAAAGTCAAACTGCAACTCGGACATCCAATCAGAAGAGACAAACAAAGTTCTTTCCCGTGCGCATGAAAGGACGAGAAAAGTACCGGGTGATCCAAAAGTCAGGACGAACTTTAAAGATTCGAAAACGAATGAAGATACAAAGATACGGTTTGCACCAAACGGATGGAAAAGATACCGAATTGTGTGGCAACGAAAAAAAAAGTTGTGTTAGCAAAGAACAGATGGCTCTGTGGTGTTTTATAGCACCAAAAGATGATTTACAAATGAAGAAATGTTGGCAACTTACAAATCAACTTAATTACAGTTAATTAGTACTACAGTAAATGTTCAATGTGCTGTCCATCATTCAGAACAACAGCAGTGAGACGAGTCGCCACACTGTTCACAGCATTTAGTAGCATTTCTTGCGTTAGGGCAGACACATTTTGGAGAATGACATTTTTAGTGCTGCTATTAATGCCTCTCTACATCAGAAATCCGACAGCGCCATCTGTTGTCTGCCAACGGAACTATTTTTTGCCTCACAAAACCCGGCTTCTTTTCCATTCGTTTGGTGCAAAGCGCATCTTTTTATCTTTATTAGTTTTCTAACTATTCATTTTTAAAGTTTATCCTGACCTTTGGATCACCCCAATAAACTCAGGAGTTCGGCAGGCACACCATTCCAACGTAATCTCATAGACTAAAGCAATACCAACACTAGCAACACCAGAACTAGACAGCTTGGCCCAGGGAGTTCTGTTGCTAACTCATGCTATGATATCCTGTGAGATACACCCTTGCCGGCTCATCTGTCAATCAGTTATTGAATCCACGTTAGATGTACGAAATAAACGTTTTACTTTAGTAAACTTCAGTCTTTACTAGTGGTTTACGATAGTGATTTACCATCCGTTTACGATGATAATAAATAGTAAAAATTAAAATTATTCAAAAAACACCTAGTACACCATAAATGGTGATCCAACTACAAGAGTAATTCTTAAAATTCCGGTAAAGTTTTCAGTTCAACTTTAATGATTCGGCTATTTTCCCGGCGACTCTATTCAATTGTAGAAAGGGAAAAGACTGCAGCTGTGGATATCCCAATTTATAATCTTATCGATAGTGCACTGTGGCTTGCCATGTGCAGAGTCCACGTTTGCACTAGATATATCATGGATTCCATAAGGAAATTCTGCTACTGTGTCACCCATTTGCCTCCAAAATCCACCGCTTTGGTTAGAGACATACTTCTGGAACACACCAGCAAATCTTACCACGAGCTGATCTTCTATTTATATAGTCATGCCCTTATTAAATATCTAAAGATAATTTTATTCTAAATGGAGCTTAACATTTTATTTTACTCTGAACTAAAATGTAGTACTATTGTCGCGAAGATTCGAATGAACACACCGTTTAACCCAACAGACGGATTTATTGAAGCTAAGTAGCAACTCGCAACCCTGCAAGATCAAGAAGTCGCCTACAACTAGTGGGTATCAGCTTGTATACCCGAACAGAATATATATATTATCAGAGAAATAACTGATTTATATAATCAAGATCGAAAATGTTCGAGAACATAAGGCAAAAATAAATAACATTTTAAAATTAAAAATTCATACTTTGGATCAATAGCCATGGCGAATATCGAACCCCCAAACTTTGGATCTAAATCTCGTGCTTCGACCATTCGGCCACTGAGCTCGTTGTAAAAACTTCTTTATGGGGCACTATAATGAAGAATTTACATCTTAAAATTTTCCTTAACCCCTTGACATACAAATAAAATGTGCATAGACGCATCCGAAGGAGACCTTTTAATTTGGCTCTCTTGGAGCACCAGTAATCACTCATGGACAAGCTCAGAATCTTCACTGCTTAAGATGGGTCTTGCACGTTTACGTATCTGCCATCGAACAGAAGTGGCTTCATTCGAATTAGAAGAATCACTCAAATATTCTACATTGTAAAGAGCCGAATGGTTAGGGCACTGACCTTCAGAACCGAAGTTCGTGGTTTCGAGTCCCTCTAGGGCATGGATTTCGTAGCAGTTCGGAATCGGCTTTAAGCAGAAGGTCCCAGTCTCATTAGCCCTTGTGTAGCAAAAAAGTAGACCGTAGTGTTCCCAACCAACCAACCAACCAACCAACCACATCATAAACACTTAGATGACCATTTTCAGCTGCATTCTCATCACCATAATAGCCTAATGTACTTTCATCGTCACTGTCATAGAATGCATCCAACCCAGACATTTGGAAGGACTACTTCTGAATTTTACTTTATTCCAATATGTACTGTGGCGTCCGAGGGGCAAGACCACTGCTATACTTATTACGGCTATACTTTAACGGCACTTATTGCGATGCTTTTCATTTAATTGCTTGTTGATGCGAATTTATTCATCGGTGCTGTTCATCGGTGCGAATTTATTCATCGGTGGAGGAGGGGGTGGGGGATGCACCTGTAAGAATCTGAACCAAATACCATCGATGCACGACCAAAACACGGAAAGAATCCAATAATATACCGCTTGGTGTTCGCCGAAGATAGTGCTCGATGAGCAAGAGTCGTTAAAGTCTACAACGGCACATGTAATGCGCGACGAGTCAGAGCCGTCATTGTATTCCAAGGGGTTAAATAATAATTTAATATAGTAAGGTAATTCCTCAGCTGACCCAGGCTCATGGCCCATACAGCTGCTTTCACTGAAGACCAGTCGCCACGACAGCTATAAAGCTGTAGCCGAAAGAGTTCCCCCATGAATTCGATCTATATCTCCTTAGAAGAACGACCGAGTCAATCCTCTCCCCCTCTGCTTTAATGTGATCAACCCCAGTAAGGAACAAGCACTACAGAGGCAAGTTCGAGACTACCAGGGAAGACACTACAAAAAGATCACTCAGTTGAACCCCGGGCTCGTGACACCCGTATATACCTAAAGGAGGTATAACTCTGAGGTTGTCTCTCATTTAGCACTACCCGGAGGACACGTACGGCTTGAAGCTCGTGGCCGTGGAAGCGAGAGACGTTGTTTCCCAAATTAATATAGTAAAAGATGTGTAGTTAAAATGAGTGTTGGGAGAAAGATAAAATATTGTTAGATAGAAGACTGTCAAAGGCAAACAAAAGAGTTGGAATTCGTATGTCTTAACACGTTGATGGACACTTGTGTCTATAGCCGTCAAAGCGAAGTTCACTATGTGGTATGACGGCAATAGCCGACCAAATCGAAACTGTCGATTTTAGACATTACAGCCATAGCAACACAAATGTGCCTAAACTGGCATACAAGTAGAAGCCTAGTGTCATGTTTTGGAAACAATCTTTTAGGTTGAATTTTGTTTTCCACCTGTTTCACGACTTGCAGCTTCAGTATGCACGTGGTTGGAAAGGGAGTAGAGATGAAAAAATCCCCAGAATTTTGAAGAGATGGGAATAAACAAGGGAATTTTGGGGAATAAACCTGAAAATTTGGGAACTTTGGGAAGAAATCATTTTAACAATATACACATTTATTTTTTCAAGAGTTACTATTTAAGAACTAGCATATTATTTCTCCTACTGAGCTAGCTTTAGCGGCTAGGGCATCATTTGAATAATAGCAATGAGCATTTAAATGATTTTATAGTAGTACTTATGTAATTAATTACCCTGTTAATCTAATCAAACACATAACTGGTTGCTTCAATTTTAATTGCTAATATAATAATTATATACATTATTTTTTATCATTATTTATTATGTAAATTGCTTTATGGTAAACTTACCCCACTTCTTTTATAATATAATATCTCATTTAGACCAATAGAACGTATTCTAGAGTCCTTTGAAGAAGAGACTTGCTAACACTAAAACTAGTGCTGGGAAGTCAATAAAATTAAGCAACTCCTTTGCGGCCATTGCGCCTGTCGGTGTCAATGAGCCAGATAACGACGCTAGGCCTACTCCGGAGACCAGTGCTCCGGCTAGTAGCACTAATACCAATGAAAATTCTCCTGCTCCACGTAAGCGTTACCAGCTCTTCTTCGAGATCTCGAACTACCGAAATTAACTACCGACTCGACAGATGCTTTTCGCGCTGCGCACTCATACCTTGTGGAGAGTAAAGTTCCTACTAGATTTATGGATTTAAAATCAGCTAAGACTCTTAAGTTCGTCATTCGAGGTCTCCCCCTCTTTACTGAGGTGTCTGAGATCGAGGTTTATTAATTTTTAATGCATATATCATTTAAATGTGTAATCAAATGACCAAATGACACTTTTGCATTTTGCGTCCAATTCCTACACACACATTATATACATATACATATATACATATATATATATATATATATATATATATATATATATATATATATATTGAACCAATTAAAGTTGCCTATTTAACAAATCGTAAAACTAAGCAACCTATGCCACTGTTCTTGGCGACTGTTAAACCTTCGCCGGCAGTGGACAAAATTAATGATATTAAAACTACCAACTACCTTTGCGTAAAATTCGAAATTTATAAGGCGAAGGGCGTAGCTCAATGCTACAGGTGCCAACGTTTTGACCACTCGTCATTAAACTGCCAACTAACACCGAAATGTTTAAAATGTGGTGGTGAGCACCTCTCCAATATTTGTCAGGTTAACCCTAACGACTTCAAATGCGCGAACTGTGGCGGTGGCCACACGGCCAACTTTAAAGGTTTCCGGCGCACCCAAACAGGAGAAAATTCTGTAAAAATAAGAAATCTGGTGTCGCTGCTGCTGCACCACGATTCACATATTCCTGCTCCGACTCCAACAAAAAGTTCTTGGGAGAAGCTACCAAATATAGTTTGTCAAAGGCCTAAACCTAAAATTCTAGAGCAATCTAGTGATAAAATTAATTTTAATAACTGTTCAGTCGCCTCTGAAGCTCCGGCTAAGAGCGCTAAACAACCCAAAACTAAAAAATCTTCTAAATCTAAAACTAAAGATATATATACATACATATACATACATATACGAGATCCAGAAGATAACAATTCTGATAGTACTACGCCATCTAGTAGTAAAAATACAAATCTTAATCCAAGTAAAGAGAGTAACATCCCTGAAAATTCAACTGATAATACTTCCCAGTTAGAACTACTTAAAACTTTCAATGACTTTATGAAGGATGTGACACTAGATATTTTTGCCCTTCTTAAGAACATCTCTAAATAAAAATATTGGATATTACAACACTAAAATCAAATTTTTTCTTATTATTTTACCTTGGCAAATATAGTTAGTTATATTTTTCCATTCAGTGGCTATTCTGAGCCTTCGAACACGTTCGTTGACTCCCAATGGTGGTTCTCATTCTGCCTACTTTTTCGATATTTTTGTAATATTGCCCCCCCCCCCAAAAAAAAAAAAAATTTATTTATTTTTGTTTGATTATGAACTAACATTTCGTGTAAAACTCCCAAAAATACTTTGCTGCACACAAAACATTGCTTATTTGAGTCATTAAACCTGTCATTTACGTTTTTAAACTTTTGCGAACTAAAAAATCAAGGCTTACTTAGCCCTCCTAATTAGGAGCTTAGTCTACGCCTCCTTACTCACGGAGAAATTTTACTGATAGATTCCCAGGATCCAATTTAAGATTCGAATCGGGTTTTTTCAATGTTTTACTATGTTTTACTCATTTAAGCAGAAAGAGTAAAACTATTGTTGCAATGTACTTACAACCTATACACCAGTCTTCGTTACAAGGGGGAAATACAGAAAGAATATAATACTTTATATTGAGATTCAGACATTTATTCTGTACATTCATTTACAAATATATCCTTGGTTATCATATATCATAATCATCAATTATATATGTCTTATATTTACACTATAATTATTACAATTCTATCACACTGTTAAATTATTAAAAGAGGCCTAATTTAAATGACTGTAAATATTATTTTATCTTTACCTATATTAAAGGCACATTTATAGGCAGGGGCTTTCCTCACTGTCGGTATATACGGGACGAGTTGGTGCTGGTGGATCCTTGTCCCACTTCTCTCGACTCTCGACTTCAACTCCTCTCCTTAACTTCGTTTCCAAACTCCTCACCTCGGTTCCAACGCCCCATTTTTCTTCCTCTCCAATCGCTTGTTTCTTGAAATTTTCCAACATCTGCCTCCCCTGCAGGTGGGCTCATTAAAATAGCCCCTTCTGTGCAAGCTGACATCACTTTTCAGCCCCTACTCCCATAACTCATGGTTACATCTCTGTGTGAGCTTGACCGTTACGCTGCCATTTCGTGATCTATACCTTCTCTGCAGGGGTCCATTAACTCGACCTGAACAATTGGAGTCCTAAATTCCTTTAGGAAAATCCTCCCACAGCTGTGCATGCACATGCAGATCACCGTGGGAAAGTACCTCGTTACAACTATACTTCTAATATTCTATAAATTACAAAAATATATAGTGTTAATTTTCGAAATTCATTTGTTCCTACTGTCTGTCAATGTGTTAATAGATTAATGACTTTTGAAATAAAAGAAATTTGAAAGGGGGAAATCGTAGAAAATGCACTTTTGATGTTGTGTTGCGAAATATATTGATGGAATTTGATTTGACTGTTGATTGAAAACGAGGAGCACAAAATTTTGTGCAACAGAAGGTTCCCGTTGTTTATGCATCTTCACTTATTAAAAGATAAGCTGATTTCTGTTTGCAGGGAGAATGGAGATTAAGTCAATTAATCTTTCCCTTTTTTAATAACTACCTTGTTTATCTAATAACTAATTCATTTAATTTCGTTGGACTTTTATCTACACTTATCTACTCATATTTAATCGCATTTACTCATTTTATATTCTATTTAATCGCAATTTAAGTCCTAACGTAATAACACTGTATATACCTTGGTAATATTTTTGTAGCAGATTTTATTTAAAACTTATAGATACCGCCGAAGATTGACGTCATACGCATCATTTCTGATTAAGGCCGTTGACTGTCTAATAAGCCGTGGTTGATCAGTCGGCTCCTAAGATGCGCCGTGTTCGTAAAAGGTGACTGGGATCTGTATAGGTTCGTGGTCACAATGTCCTCCAAGTTCTATACATATATATATATATATATATATATATATATATATATATATATATTGTTTATCGTATTTTTATTTGTGGCAACTTTATAAATATGTTACGAGATACAACATATATATATATATATATATATATATATATATATATATATATATAGATATAGATATAGATAGATAGATATATATGTTAAATTGTTTTGTCAAACGTGAGAGGTAAGTAAAGTGTAAATAGTTTTCCTGCAGATGGCTCGGTTGCATCGAAGGTGCTGATGTTATAAATGGATGGAGCAGAGAATGTGTTATATCGAGAAAAGCTCTTTTTTTTCTTTACTTGTCAAAAGAGACACTAATTCTTTTTTTTTTGCGGAAGAAGGATTAGTCGTATAGTGTTTGCTTATCTTTACTAAATTCAGCAATTACTTTAGATACCCGTGGATACTTAATTGAAACGGTCCGTGTGCTGCAGCCAACGCGTCTGGGGCTTTTTGAGCCTGTTGAATGGAAAGACTCTGAAAAGATTGTAAATAATTACAGTGCACTTTGTCGCCCATTAGCGGTACCGAAAAAGGCAATTAAGTTGTTTGGGTCGGCTGATCTAAAGACGGCTTTCCGGCCACATATGGAAACGAAACAGCTGATCCAGGCGGGAGGTGACCGCAATTTAACTTAGTTTCAGTATTACACTCAAGAGCCAAAACATTATGACCAAACCTACATTTTGCAGTCGTAAGTGGAACCTGGTGCCGCTATAAAAGAAGAGTGACGGTGCTAAAAGGAGGCTTTTTCTTCTTGAGGCTTCTTCCTGTTAGAGCCTTTGTAGCTCGAGAGAAACCGCTCGTATCTCCGCTTCTGGAGTTTGCTTGATTAGAGACCGCCAGCGTCTCTGTTTGCTAAGAAGTCGACCTTCGACTTGGGAATTCCTTTCCCGTTATTTTGCTAATTTTTATTTTACTTCGTGCATAGAAGTAGGTAGCCGAGAGTGACTTTGCTCTCAATTTGGATCGTCTTGCATCCCGAGATTTCCTTCACGAACCCTAGCGTGATAAGCACTCTGAACTTTCGAACTTTGGTGTGAACGCCGACTGTGCTAATTGTCATTCCGGAGGTGATAGTGTCAGCGTTTATTACCAGCGCTAATTAGAGAACAATTCCAGTGATTAGAAGGCCTAGCCATACTGTATCCGGTATCCCACGCATCCTTATTGTGTGAATGTCATCTCAGCACGAGATCCCGGAATATTTAACATCCTACTGAATCTGTAAATAGTTGTACATAATTTATTCACCTGAATAAAATATTTAGTCTAGATTAAATAGTTTTCTAGCCTGATTCATTGACGGCTTCGCCTACCATATCCCCAGTACGTTACACTGTGTATAAATCTAGTTGTTTATTGAACTACACAGCCTGAATCCCATCTGAGCATGGTTTTATATAGGATGTGATCCCTGCGGATACTTCTTTAATAATCATCGAGCCATAGCAGGGGTCTCCATAAGACCTGGCACGTGATCAAGTGGAAGTGGTATTTAACTGCCATTAAGGCTACAGGGTACAGGATTTAAGGAGGTTTGGTTCTATCCATATTGGATTGCTCTAGTTCAAATGTAATCTACAAAAGAAGTATTGCCGCCGATGGATGGTTTTTTACTAAAACATCAAGAAATAGTTATAATTTGAAAAACATTAAAGATAAGTAGTCATGGAAGGAAGTCACTTAAGACATAAAACACTGCTTTGAATAGTTTCAAATCAATATCAAAATAATTTCAAGAGACTTTGAAATAAATCAAATTCTCACTCATCAGGGAGTATTTCGAACATATCAAACATAGGTTCTAAAACAAGTCTGAACTCTGTTGGTAGGAGAAAGATTGAAACTGTGTAATACAACATGCACCGAAGAGTTATTACATTATGACCACTCTCCATTTATAACAATGGCCTCGCCCAAGAACAAAATCACTGCGAGTGCATGGCTGATGTCGTAATGTATAAAGCGGCTATGCATTGTCTTTCCTAACATAGCGCAATTAGCTACATAATGAGAAAAGCAGCTGATTTATCAGACTTCGATAAATGTCAAATCTTTATGGCTCGCCGAATGGGAATATGAATATCAGAAACGGCTGTTCATGTAGAGTTGTTGTGAATATCGAAAGTGGTGTATGGAGGGTGAAACGAGAGGTCACCGCCCAGCGGTGTGCCGTACACGGTGCATTGATTGCAGAGGAGAACGTAGATTTCTACGCATTGTTGGACGTAAACCGAAGAGTTACAACAGCCGAAATCACCACCAGCTGCAACAATGGTGACCCAGAGAGTGTTTCTCAACACATTGTGCTGCTTAAATTTTTGAGTATGGGCCTACACAGCCGGAGGCTGAAACATGATGGCACATCTTCGCCGGCTGCGACTGCAAAGGGCCAAGAAACATCGGAATTGGACATTAGAAGAATGGGAGAAAGTTGCGTAATCCGATGAATCACATTTTCTGATTCATCCTATCAATAGGCATGGGCGAATACGCCCATTTCTAAAGGAAACCTTGGGTCCCGGATGCACAGTTGGATGAAGACAAACGGTGGTGGGGGTATTATGGTATGGGCAATTTTTTATGGAGCACATTAGGATTCAAAATCCCCATAGAACAATAACTGACATCTGTACGTCTGCATGAACATCGTTGCAGACCCCCCATTCTTGACAACAGTATTCCTGTTTGGGAGGTGATGTTTACCAAGAGGATAATCCACCAAGTCATAAGAGTCGAACCGTTAGGGAGTAGTTCGAGGAACATTCCAGTGACTTTCAAGTCATGTCTTGTCATAAATTTCTAAATTCACCTGATATTAATCCCATAGATCATTTGTGTTCCCACTTGGAAAACCAAATTCTTGCTGCCCCACTACCCCATCGCAATGTGCGGGAATCGCAGGACCAGTTGGTGAGCTTTTGGTACCAGTTACCCTACACTACTCGTCAGCACCTTATGGAATCAATGCTACAACACGTGCTGGCTGTTTTTAGGGCTAAAGGTGGTCCTAAATGTTATTAATAGAGTGGTCATAATGTAATAGCTGTTCAGTGTATATGATTTGTAACTCATAGAAAACACATAGAACATTCTCCCACAACTTAGAGGCAATGTTAATCATCAACTTACTAAATGCAGACAAATCAAGACGAAGTTCAACAAAAATAGTAGTTAAATACCTGCAGTTGTTCTTGAGAATCGACTGATGATGTATCTGTATAGTGACATACATAGATCGTTTTTCTAGTTCTGTCTCCTGTTTTGTATTGTATTATGTAACTCAACCTCAAGGCCGTAGGCAAGGGGGAGGGAATTTAGGGAACTGGTCCCCCTCCGAAGTTCTTAAAGACCATTTCATGGAAAGAAAATGGACCATGTGTGTGGGTGTGTCTTCTGCATGGCTGTGAATAGACAGTGAGCTTAGATCAGTGACGTAATAGGTGCAAATTGTATTCGACAAGAGCAGATTGACTGGCACTTTTGCCAATTCATTGCAATGTTTTTGCACAATCGGAAGAAATTGTGAAAACCTTTTGGCAAAAATTTCAAATAGAGCATATTTTATAATATACAGGTAAAAATGTGAACGTTTTCATTTTCTTTCAAAATTATTCTGTTTCTTTGGTCATGCTTCTGTTTTAAAAATTAAATTTTAATACCATGTATAGTTTATATCTTTTCAGTGTTAATTTTACTATTGTATTCATTATGTAGCAACTACATTATTTAATAAAAGCTATAAATTTGTTCATTATATCATTTTTAAATTATTTTGATGTTTCAAAATCTCATTGTATTATGATACTCATTAGGAGTATACATACATAAGAAAACCTATAGTTTTACTTAAATATCATTCACAAAAAAACCCTCTGAATATAATTTCTAGCTACGGCCCTGCTTAACCTCCTGTAAGTTTCTATTTACCCCTTCCCTGTTTTGCCCATACGCCGTACTGACACAGCTTTCGGGCCTTTACTGATTTGCCCGTACGGCGTACGGCCAATCTGATTTCTATTTCGCTTGCACTGTTTCGGCCGTATTTCACTGTCAGTTTAATTATGGCCACCCGGTATACATACATATATATATATATATATATATATATATATATATTTTGCAGTTTATTGTATTTCCTACTCTGATTGGTTCAAAAGCGCGGGGTTTTTTCGCATGTTTTGTATCAGAAGACGAATTGTTATCTTTCAGTGTATAGCTTTCTGGTTATATTTTACTAACGCCTGATAATTTTATTGATGTAATAGTTGAATAATATATTTTTACTTTTAAATAAGGGATAATTCAGAGCGTATGTAGCTAATTTCTTGTGATTCGAACTGTTACTTGGAATCAGAAACTGAATTATCTGTAAATCATAGTAGCGAAAGTTTACTAGATGACCTGGATAGTAGTGACTCTGATGGTAGTACAGATGGAATCAGTCAAGCAAGACAATTTTTTGAAATTTATTGTGATAATCCTTCGGATCCTCCTCCTAGATTTGCTCTCACTGGAATTACAAAAATGAACTTGGATATCGATGAGACTAAAGGTAAACTTCAGTTCTATGATGCTTTCATAGAAAAAAAAGTTGTAATAAATGCTTAAAAATATTAGAAATGTATTCGGACTATCATCGGGTGTATGTCGACATATGTAATCATACTTTACTATTAAAACATATAATGATATATGTCAAAAAAAGCACATTTTTTGACCGAATTCTGGAAAAAAATGAAACTGTCAAAGGGTTAATTAAGACAGCGTTCATGTGAGGCAACACGCAAGTACCCCATATATAAATCTCAGTATATCACACAGACAAAACATAAAAGTTGTTAAATTGGTCTTTTATTACATTAGAGAACTATTTAGAAACATACAATTCCGTTTTCTGGAGGATTCTCGTGCGTGGTACTCAAACAGAGAGGTTGTGAAGTCTAAGCAGTTGCAGAGTCAAACCCTAAACCGTGACCTCAAGTATAATAGCACAGATTGATGTTGTGGTTGGTTGGTTAATTGAAGTTTAATTTCGACAAATCCTCTAGGGACAAACTGCGCCAAACAAGATGTGGCAATAAACTAAAGACGAAATTTAGATAAAAGATTGATGTTGTGGAAATCAGTGGTAACATAACAAATCTGCATAGAAATTCGTCTTGATGACTATCAACAGTAGGCCCAATTTAAATAGTATCACTACCAAATACTTTACTTTATCATTGGTGTAAAGTATTCCTTCAAAGTATTCAATGCACGTGAGATCAAGAATCATTAGTCTCTCGACGCTGCAGAATAGTTTCAACACAACTCCGCAAGAATTCAAATGAAAGGTACAGAAACTTAATAAATGAATGTAGCAAAGCATGTATGCAATGGCTCAGTCAGTTAGAGATGGTAAGTAAAAGGGGGGGACGGAGAAAAGAGAAGGAATTGTTAGCGAGAGGTCTTAACGCGGTAAACAAAAGAGTTGGAATTCGGGTGTCTTAGGGAGATTAATCACTTTAAAAAGAAGGAAAATGCTAGTAGGGTATCAGAGAAGGAAGCTCTTTTGTTGTGTTGCGAATTATCTTGATGTGGTGTTATTTAACTGAAGATTAAAACTATACAACACAAAATTTAGAGAAATAAAAGTTTCCTTTTATATAAATATTCACTAATTAAAAGAGTTACCGTTTCTATTTTCTTTATGCGTATGTGGAGGGTGGCAGTCAATAAATCTTTTCATTTCTTATTCTCTTCTGTAACTACTATGTCATCTATTAACTTATTCATTTGTTGTTGGAATAGAAGACTCCGACTTTTATATATTAGTAAAGAAAAATGGTACCCCTTAATCAGTTTATATTTTGTAAAAAAAAAAAAAAAAAAAGTTACTCTCCATAGATGTTTAGGATTTGCAATGAAATTTAAAATGCCGTAAAAGTGAAGATAGGATTTTTTTATATTCCTATAACATAGTGGTTTTCAGAAAGGTTACTAAGTGCCCCAAGTGGTTTAGATTGGTTTGATTTGGAACACTTCTGTCAACTTTTTTGCAACATGAGGTCTAATGAGACCGGGACCTATGCTTGAAGCCGTGTACTACCTGTAACCAGCCACCCACCCGAAGTCGGGTGTAGGGTGTTGGATTGCTGGTTCGGTCTGACCGTCCAGGAACAATGTGTTACACAGGGGCCAAGTCAGCATTGCGACCATATAATTTAAAATAACAAAAAAATGTAGACAATCTAGACAAATAAGTACATCTAATGCAGTTTCCGGAAGTGTGTGGGATACTCCGCAGTAGTCCTGCCCAGGTTAAAAGTAAGGTTGACCCGGTGTAACTTCATGGAACTTTCTGACATGAAGGCGGTGTTTGTGAGGGAAGCAATAACAGCACAGAGCAGTTGTGATGGTCATGAGTAAAAGGGTACTTTGATCTTTGCGGTACGGTTTTAGTCTAAGATCTACATGGCCTCACGATGGCGCCTCCTTTAGGTGTGTAAGGGGTTCACGATCCTGGGGTACCTGAGTGATCTTTCTCTAGCGTTCTTCCTGGTAGTCACGATCTTACCTCTGTAGTGTTTGCTCCTTACCGGGTTGGACCATATTAAAATCGGACCATGACGGGCCTCTCGTAGGTCAGCGGTGGCTTGGTAGCCATTACGGAGTCATTGTCTCGGCACGGTCATCAGGAGTTGCTGCTGTATGTCTGCAGACGGGTCGGCGTAATGAACCAATTAAAGTTGCCTATTTAACAAATCGTAAAACTAAGCAACCTATGCCACTGTTCTTGGCGACTGTTAAACCTTCGCCGGCAGTGGACAAAATTAATGATATTAAAACTACCAACTACCTTTGCGTAAAATTCGAAATTTATAAGGCGAAGGGCGTAGCTCAATGCTACAGGTGCCAACGTTTTGACCACTCGTCATTAAACTGCCAACTAACACCGAAATGTTTAAAATGTGGTGGTGAGCACCTCTCCAATATTTGTCAGGTTAACCCTAACGACTTCAAATGCGCGAACTGTGGCGGTGGCCACACGGCCAACTTTAAAGATTGTCCGGCGCACCCAAACAATAGAAAATCTAAAAATAAGAAATCTGGTGTCGCTGCTGCTGCACCACGATTCGTTCCTGCTCCGACTCCAACAAAAAGTTCTTGGGAGAAGCTACCAAATATAGTTTGTCAAAGGCCTAAACCTAAAATTCTAGAGCAATCTAGTGATAAAATTAATTTTAATAACTGTTCAGTCGCCTCTGAAGCTCCGGCTAAGAGCGCTAAACAACCCAAAACTAAAAAATCTTCTAAATCTAAAACTAAAGTCATTCGGCCATCATTCGGCAAGTACCCCTAGTGGTCCGTGTAATCACTGAAAGGGTAGCGGTACATAAATCGAGATCCAGAAGATAACAATTCTGATAGTACTACGCCATCTAGTAGTAAAAATACAAATCTTAATCCAAGTAAAGAGAGTAACATCCCTGAAAATTCAACTGATAATACTTCCCAGTTAGAACTACTTAAAACTTTCAATGACTTTATGAAGGAAAAGCAAAATATTTGTGACCCGTTTACATTTTTATTAAAATTAAAATAGATAGCAATAAATAAATTGGTGGTCCGAATTTTGGTTGTTCATTTAACCGTCCGACTGCTCAATTTGTAAACCAAAACAGCTTCGAAAATTGCGTTTTTTTTTTTTTTTAAATCTATACAGGGTGTTCCAAAAGGTCGTTTACAGACTTAACATGCTGGTCTGTCATATCATGATGAACAAGATTTACATAGGAACTTGTGTCCGGAAATGCAAACTGTGACCGTTAGAGGGCAATAATTGCAGGAAAATCGCTGGATCGGTAGAGGCGGACCGTCGCAATCCCCCGACCTGACACCCCTGGATTTCTACCTGTGAGGACACATGAAGTCCATGGTGTACCAGACACCCTAACATTGGGCATGGATCTTATCTCCAGGATCGCGGAAGCGGCAGCACGTGTCCTTACAACACTAAAATCAAATTTTTTCTTATTATTTTGAAACGTGCATTGTGGCGAAGGGAAACAATTTTGAGCATTTGCTGCGATGTAATCTTTATTTTTCCATTCAGTGGCTATTCTGAGCCTTCGAACACGTTCGTTGACTCCCACCTGCTCCACACTCCTGCCTACTTTTTCGATATTTTTGTAATATTGCCCCCCCCCCCAAAAAAAAAAAAAAAATTTGAAGTTTGCAAACGACCTTTTGGGACACTCTGTATATATTAGAGAATTGAAATACGCATTTTGTGTTTCTAAAAAAGAATTTTTATATTGATTTTTATCGTGAGAATTTCAGATGTTATCACAAACAAAATTTATTTATTAATAAATTTCAATTGAATTACAGTTAATTTCTATTTATCACATAATGTCTATAGTTCTATTATCTAATATAACTATAGTTCTAGTCATATAAATCTATTTATTACATAATTAAACATCTAATCGAGAAGTTTAAACTAGTTATCAGCTTTTAACTCGAACAGAATATTCGAGAAATAACTTTACATATTAAAGAAAGATCTAGAATGCAAGCAAAATCATAAATAACATTTTGCTAAATTAAAATTCGTATTGATAAACCGCCATGGCAAATCGAAAAATCCTCTTGCGTGCTTTGACCATTCGGCCACTGAATGTTGACTAACTGCTTTAAATATAACTATGTTTGTCATATAATCTATTTTATTACATAATTAAACATCTAATACTATATAAAAATATTTTCCTTTATAGGTATTAGCTCCCTAATAAAGAAGAAAAACAATTGAAAATGTAATTTTGCTACATTTGAGTTGCCCGTGGAAATATGAAAATTCCCTTGCTTATTGTCAACACTTAATGCAGTAACAACACTCAATAGATAAACGTTTTTATTATTCACACGTCAATAATTTAAAGATATTACTTTGAATATTAATATGTTTCATTTTTATATTACTATTAAGAACATCAAAATTAAAATGGTAATTTTGCTATTATATTTGTATAGAGTTATTTCCTTTGAAGGTTCATAGTAAGGTGTTTACCATAAGAAGAGGTCCGTAGCCAAAAAGTTTGTAAACCAATGCTCTAACTCAATATTAAACTATGAGGGAAATATTACTGCTAATGTATGACTTTGCATTGAAATATATGTTTCAATAAACATTGACAAATGACTGAACAAAACTTCTCTAGGGATTCTCAAACGTAAGTTTTAAATTAAAAAGAAGGATTAGAAAGTTTCCTTTTGAGGGCACGGCTGTAACTTATATACAAATTTGCGCATCAGGATATGATTATATAGTCATCGACATCTAGGTAAGAGGTTTCTGATGCACTGATTTATTTCAAATGGGTGTGAAAAATGCTAAAATGTTAACAATGACGAAATTACTCCTGAATAAGTCTAAGCAGGACCAACATAATGTTATTTTTTTTGCCGAATTTTGTTTATTGATTTCAGTAAACTAGGTACGTCTATCACAGAAAAACTGTATTACGAAATGAACTAAAAAATCAAGGCTTACTTAGCCCTCCTAATTAGGAGCTTAGTCTACGCCTCCTTACTCACGGAGAAATTTTACTGATAGATTCCCAGGATCCAATTTAAGATTCGAATCGGGTTTTTTCAATGTTTTACTATGTTTTACTCATCATAATACTGGATGTGCTTTAATGGCAAAAGTCTTAATATAGAAGTTAAATTCATTGAAGGCGGTAGCGCACAGTTATCCACCTTATAGGCCCGATCTCTCTCAATGCGATTTTCTTACACTTATCTACTCATATTTAATCGCATTTACTCATTTTATATTCTATTTAATCGCAATTTAAGTCCTAATAACAGTTTTGGATGTCATCAAGCAGCAAAAAGAGGCGTGTTACTAAAGTAAAGTATTCGTACTTGTCAAGCAGTGGAATGATTGTCTCATTGCTAAAGGTCATTTTGCATTACTGGCTTACTTAATCTGGACTGTACATAAGTCTCAAGGAATTTTTTTTATCATCGCTTATGGTATAATTGTGAAATATATCATCTTCGGTTGTGTAACAATAAGTTACATTCGGTTCAGCTTTTTTTTACCTCTTCCCGTGAGCCATCGTTGAAGACATACCAGAACAGGACCGGTTTGACCTAGAAGAAACTTTAGATTTCTTCCAACCAATAGAAGGGCCAGTTGATTTGGCGGGCTGTATATACCTTGGTAATATTTTTGTAGCAGATTTTATTTAAAACTTATAGATACCCCTGTTTGTCTAATAAGCCGTGGTTGATCAGTCGGCTTCTTAACAGAGGAAGGAAGAAGATAAAAATGCTGCTGGCACCCACTGTGTCACGCCTCGCGCTTTCCCGGCTGCACTTTCAGATGTCTGAACGCCTAGTTTCCATACCTGCTCGCCTATGGTTACTGGAGCAGGTATCTTGGGTTCGATTAAAGCCTATGTTGCCGACAATTAAGCATTGCAGCGACAAAACTCTGGATTAAACATTTATTCACAAATTCTGTTGAGACATATGTACATTCCAAATCATACTCAAAACAGGGCCGAAATAAGACCGAGAAAAAAAACAAATGGTGCCGAGCGTAAAACACCTCTCTTGGTCTCAGCTCCTGTCACCAGAATATCCGTTCTCCGTCGTTCCGACCGCCTAAGATGCGCCGTGTTCGTAAAAGGTGACTGGGAATCCCCTCCCTCTTGGTCAAGCTTCCTCCTCCACGGGAAAAATGTCCTTTTCCGCAGCTGGCACGGGTGGGGGTGGCATCCCTCGCCCCCTCCTGTTGAACCTCCCTGGAACAGGGCTTGCCCACCCTCTCTCGGGGTGTCCGTCTTCGGCCGCCGAAACATAGGTTCGTGGTCACAATGTCCTCCAAGTTCTATACATATATATATATATATATATATATATATATATATATATATATATTGTCAACTCGAGTCTTGAGTCTAGTATTAGACACTACTTGCGGGATAGACATTTTGGAGCGACATTTATAAATATGTTACGAGATACAACATATATATATATATATATATATATATATATATATATATATATATAGATATACATGTTAAATTGTTTTGTCAAACGTGAGAGGTAAGTAAAGTGTAAATAGTTTTCCTACAAATGATAAGTTGTATTCTAGTTGTATTCCTTAGGCATTTAGTTGTATAAATCATTCAATCAAGGTATATCTGGCCATGTGTTTTTTAATGAGTTTTAATTTCTTCTTTCTCAAACACTAGACCAACATAACATTATTTTTACAGGTTGTAAAAAACTTTTTTAAAGAATTGGATACGTGTGAGATCAAGATCCATTATTCTCCAAACGCGACAGAGTAGTTACAACAGAAACTCTGTTGCAGAAATTCGAATAATAGATACAGAAATTCAAGTTATAAATGAATCCAGCAAGGCATGTCTGCACTGTTTCTGTCAACTAACAAGAACAGGGGTAAAGGAATGGGGGAGGGTGCGAATGAAGGCAGCGAGAAGTCATCTCACGGTAAACAAAAGAGTTTAAAATCATGTGTCTCAGGAGATTAATGACTTTAAAAAGAAAGAAAATGCGTGCAGTGGATTGCATAGAATGCTCTTTTGTTGTGTCGCGAATGATCTGCCACAGCGTGTTGGTGTGAAATGATCTGACTAGAGATTAAAAATCAGAAAAATATGTGAAACAAAGGTTTGCTTTTCTATAAATATTAAAGTAGAGACTCTAATCCCATTTTGTGTAAAGAACTCAATCGTCAAGTTTTGTCTTTCTTTATTCAGTTCAGTAATTACTTTGTCTATCAAATAATTTATTCTCTTGCTTTTCTTTACATTTTACCTTTACTAATTAAAGAACAGATCTTTTAAATAGGTCTATATATCCAAGCACCTCTTCTCATAGTAAGCACTTTGTCATGAACTCCCAAGTGAAATAAATTTATACTACTAATATAATAACAAAATTACCATTTTAATTTTGATGTTTATAGTAGTGATATAAAAATAAAGTAAAATAATGTGACAAATTTTCATTTGTATTAAAGTTAAAATAGATAGCAGTAAATAAATTGGAGGCCATTTTTCTTGGCTGTTCACTTAAAACGAAATGTTTATGAAAGATTTGCTTAATTATTGTCAACACCTAACACACTAACAACTTTCAAGGGAAAATAATGTATTCCCTAGTATATACAATGGTCAATACCATTGATACAATGGTCTGAATAACAGCCCTATTAGATTTCTTCAGCTCAAAAGCTCTTTTTTTTCTTTACTTGTCAAAAGAGACACTAATTCTTTTTTTTTTTTTGCGGTCCTTTCCTTAACCATTTCGTTCATTTATATCTGTCGTATAGTTTTTGCTTATCTTTACTAAATTCAGCAATTACTTTTGTAATATATTTTTAGACATTTGTTGGCAGCATTTATTTTTAACTTAGTTTCAGTATTACACTCAAGAGCCAAAACATTATGACCAAACCTACATTTTGCAGTGCTTACCTTAACTATATTTAAGGCACGTGATCAAGTGGAAGTGGTATTTAACTGCCATTAAGGCTACAGGGTATGTTCTGTTTTCACTGCTGAGTTGTATGCTATCAAACTAGTTGCACCCTTACATTACCCCCAGTTGCTTTATAATCTATACTGACTCTCTCAGTACTCTTACAGCCTTGAAGTCTTACAATTCCATCCATCCCATTGTTTATAATATTTTAGAACTAAAACAGAGCTTGGAACAGCAGCTGGAAATGGAATGTTCCAACAGAACATAGCCCCGTGTCACTGGTATCTACGGCAACGAGGTGGCGGATGAAGCAGCTAAAAATCCTAACATTCATGTTGATTGTCCTATTCCATACCCGGACATTAAGAAAGAAATTAGGCGTCATTTCAAAATGGTGTTGGAGTGGTTCCAGGATAACAAACTGCAAGCAATGTCTGCAGGAATCTCCCGTACAGTCCGTTGTAACTCTTACTTGCCTTCGTATTGGCCATACGAGGCTGACGCATGTCCACCTTCTCCTCAATGATACTGCACCAACCTGTTTTTATTGTCATTCGCCTATCACTGTTTTACATCTTTTAACTTCGTGCTCCTGTTTTTACCATTTATATCTGAAATTTTTTAATTCAAAATCACCTAATTTAATTGACCTTGTTGGAGATGATCCCCATCGGAATCTTTATAAATTTTTACATGTCACTGGTTTATTTCATGAATTTTAATATTCCTGTTTCTAATTCTGTGGTTGCTGTTTATGCCATCTGCTTTTGTGCGGCTTTTTAATATTATATTCATAAAATTTTGCTTGTTTTAACGTGTTCTTTTTTATCCTTGTACTGACTTACTCTTTTGTTTGGCGCAGTATGTCCTTTGTTGATTTTGCGCCATAAAATCCTAAAACCAACCAACCAACCGTCAACATAAATTGCCTTCTTTTCATGTCATGAATAAATTCTTCTTTACCAAGGTCTTAAAAAGTTTCAAAAAAGTAATATTTTATTTCTTTTATCGACAATATTCTTTCAATAATCAACTTCAAGGATTTCTAAACAACAGTTTTTCAAAAACAGGCAAGAAATATTTTAAATATTTTATTGTTTAATGATTATTTTTGTATGATGAGGAAAAATGGGTATTAGTTAAGCTTAAAAATTTATTTTATAATTCTAAATTTTTACATTTAATGATTTAAACCAGCCTTTGATTTTCGTGTAAATAATTATACATAGTATTTTTTAAATTTATTTGCTGTGGTTGTGCATATTCACTGTCAGTTTAATTATGGCCACCCGGTATACATACATATATATATATATATATATATATATATATATATCTCCGTCCAAGCGGGGTTACAAATATACTCAGTAGCGCCATCTAGTATAGTACTAGTGGGCTATGAATTTCCTACAGTGGTGTAGAGTAAATTATTACAATAATATTAAAATTGAGCTAGTGAGCCTAAAAATAAATGTGTTTACATGGCTGTTTTGTACATCTGAGATTGGAAATGTTCTTCCACCTTTCATTGCGTACAAAAGTCCAAATTTATATGAAACTTTGACCAAGGGTGGAACACCTGGTGGATTATATGGCTGCAGAGAGTCAGGGTGGATGCAGGATACAATGTTTGAATCCTGAATGGAACATTTTCTCAAACAAGTGGATTACCTGGAAAAATACATTATTTTGATATTCGATGGTCACTTGACATAAAAGATAGTAAAATAAGCGATGCACAGTAGAATCGCCATTCACTGCCTCTCATCAAACTCAAGCCATGCCCTGCAAACTTTGGATGTCGATGTACTTGACCCTATTAAGTGTGCCTGGAGAAAAATTCTGAAGATGTAGTACACGGAGAGCTGTCTTTTAAAAGTGTCTAAAGCGGAATTTCCCTAACCTGCTGAAACAGTTATTTGATACTGGGAAGGAAAAAGGCTGTTAAACACAAAATAGTATTAACTGAAAAAAATGGAGAAATAATAGTAAACAGTGTTGCACAGACTTATCATACTTTACTATTAAAACATATAATGATATATGTCAAAAAAAGCAGAATTTTGCCAGTTCTTCACCATATAAGGATATAAAAAAGGTTATACTTACAACAATTTCACCATTGTTGTTGGAATAGAAGACTCCGACTTTTATATATTAGTAAAGAAAAATGGTACCCCTTAATCAGTTTATATTTTGTAAAAAAAAAAAAAAAAAAAGTTACTCTCCATAGATGAAAATGACAGACTAAAAGACTAAGGTTAGGGAACTGACCTTCGGAACCGGAGTTCGTGGCATCTTAATAACCGTGAAATTATATTTTTGCAATATAAATTGTAATTATATCACATATAAATGTGTTGTAGCTAAAACATAAATTCATAATTAAAATTTTGCATAATTAACAGCAATTTTTAATCAATAACAATTTTACTCCACCTGTGGGGTAAAATGGGTATTGAAAAAGAAGTAAAAAATCATAAATTTGCAATTTAAGAGATGAGATAAAACAGCACCTTATCGGGATAACGAACGCAACATTTGTACACCAAAACTATGTTTGCCATAATCCTGGGAAAGCGTAATGGTAAACGTGGGAACAGAATAGTATGACTTGTTTCGAAACAGAATATGTTGAAAAGGTTATTACTGGCCGGCAGGTTTCTCCCTCCCTTGTGACCAACGGCGGATTAATGATGTTTTAAGGATATTGTCAGATTGATCTAGATCAGTGAGAACTTTTGTGCATGCCTTGTCTACACATGTCACGGCTATCAGTTGTGCAAGCAACAATGGTGCACTATTACGTCATCCTCGGGCCCAGGTGTCCCGAATCTTCGAGAAAGAACGGTATAAAAAGCCCTTTGGTTCAGGTCCGAAAGAGTTCCCCCATGAATTCGATCTATATCTCCTTAGAAGAACGACCGAGTCAATCCTCTCCCCCTCTGCTCTCTTCCTACTGAGCTAGCTTTAGCGGCTAGGGCATCATTTGAATTATCTATAGTTTCAATTGTATCTCATTTAGACCAATAGAACGTATTCTAGAGTCCTTTGAAGAAGAGACTTGCTAACACTAAAACTAGTGCTGGGAAGTCAATAAAATTAAGCAACTCCTTTGCGGCCATTGCGCCTGTCGGTGTCAATGAGCCAGATAACGACGCTAGGCCTACTCCGGAGACCAGTGCTCCGGCCAGTAGCACTAATACCAATGAAAATTCTCCTGCTCCACGTAAGCGTTACCAGCTCTTCTTCGAGATCTCAAAAAATTGTAAGCAAAATATCCAACACCTTCACTCATTAAATAAGGACTTAACCATAGAATTCCATTGAAATTTAATTAAATTAACTACCGACTCGGCAGATGCTTTTCGCGCTGCGCACTCATACCTTCTGGAGATAAAAATCCTACTAGATTTATGGATTTAAAATCAGCTAAGACTCTTAAGTTCGTCATTCGAGGTCTCCCCCTCTTTACTGAGGTGTCTGAGATCGAGGATGCGTTAAGAGAGCACCAAATTGAACCAATTAAAGTTGCCTATTTAACAAATCGTAAAACTAAGCAACCTATGCCACTGTTCTTGGCGACTGTTAAACCTTCGCCGGCAGTGGACAAAATTAATGATATTAAAACTACCAACTACCTTTGCGTAAAATTCGAAATTTATAAGGCGAAGGGCGTAGCTCAATGCTACAGGTGCCAACGTTTTGACCACTCGTCATTAAACTGCCAACTAACACCGAAATGTTTAAAATGTGGTGGTGAGCACCTCTCCAATATTTGTCAGGTTAACCCTAACGACTTCAAATGCGCGAACTGTGGCGGTGGCCACACGGCCAACTTTAAAGATTGTCCGGCGCACCCAAACAATAGAAAATCTAAAAATAAGAAATCTGGTGTCGCTGCTGCTGCACCACGATTCGTTCCTGCTCCGACTCCAACAAAAAGTTCTTGGGAGAAGCTACCAAATATAGTTTGTCAAAGGCCTAAACCTAAAATTCTAGAGCAATCTAGTGATAAAATTAATTTTAATAACTGTTCAGTCGCCTCTGAAGCTCCGGCTAAGAGCGCTAAACAACCCAAAACTAAAAAATCTTCTAAATCTAAAACTAAAGTCACACGAGATCCAGAAGATAACAATTCTGATAGTACTACGCCATCTAGTAGTAAAAATACAAATCTTAATCCAAGTAAAGAGAGTAACATCCCTGAAAATTCAACTGATAATACTTCCCAGTTAGAACTACTTAAAACTTTCAATGACTTTATGAAGGAATTCAATATCTCAGATATTTTTGCCCTTCTTAAGAACATCTCTAAAATTATGAAGTCTAAAAGAGACAACATGACAAAAATGTATGAAATTTTCGAACTCATTGCTTATACTTTTGATACTGGAGACGCTTCTGATGGTTAAATAACCTCATTTTGCCAATCTATTAAATTTTACAACACTAAAATCAAATTTTTTTCTTATTATTTTATCTTATTTTCCAAAATTCTTATTAAATTTCATTTTATTTATACCAAAATTCCTAAATCTGACGTTATTTTTCCATTCAGTGGCTTTTCTGAGCCTTCGAACACGTTCGTTGACTCCCACATAGCATTCAATACGGACTGCCTACTTTTTCGATATTTTTGTAATATTGCCTCCCCCCCAAAAAAAAAAAAACTTTTAGACCTTTTGAATATTAAACCCCTCCCCCTCATAATTTTATATTCTACCAAAACTATAAAAAATTTTCAGATCAAAGTACGAGAACTAAAAAATCAAGGCTTACTTAGCCCTCCTAATTAGGAGCTTAGTCTACGCCTCCTTACTCACGGAGAAATTTTACTGATAGATTCCCAGGATCCAATTTAAGATTCGAATCGGGTTTTTTCAATGTTTTACTATGTTTTACTCATATTTAACACTTATCTACTCATATTTAATCGCATTTACTCATTTTATATTCTATTTAATCGCATTTAAGTCCTATTTAATCATTATTATCATATTATTTTTTATCCTTTTTTTATTATTAATCCTTTATTATTAATTTGCTTAACTTTTATTATTTTTACAATATAGTTAATGGAACTGGCATCTATATCACATGTTTTATTCATCAAGAATCGCTCCCTTTACCTATTTCGCATCTTACTTACTGGAAACATGCCCTCATGGGCTAGGGACTCCGACAAATACCATGAAATGGAAACTGGTGGTGGTGGTGGTGGAACTTGTTTCTTTATAACCCTGTATATATCTTGGTAATATTTTTGTAGCAGATTTTATTTAAAACTTATAGATACATACTTAGTCCCTTATGTCTACTATCGAACTCCATATGTTTTTCGTTGTTTATTACAATGTCTAGTGAGCCGTGGTAGATCAGTCGGCAAAGGCAACGCTCTCCTAACAGGAGGGTTGCGGGTTTGGACCCCGAACTGGCCTAAGATCGGCCGTGTTCGTAAAAGGTGACTGGGGCACGTAAAATAGGTTGGTGGTCACAATGTCCTCCAAGTTCTACATATATATATATATATATATATATATATATATATATATATATAGTTGCGAACACCCCTCGCGCGGAAATAATGAACTATGTTGAAGCCACTATCGAAATTCCAATGTTTTCAATTTGTATTCACTTTTGTGGCAACGCTGTAAATTATTATTCTTTTTAGTATTTAGTTTTGGTTCGCTTCGGCGAATGTTGCTAGTTTTTAGAAAGTGAATAAATGTGTTATTATAGTTTTAAAATATCCCTGTGAGATTATTTTGACTTCCTATTTACTTTTTTGACAGCCGTTAAGCATCGGATAGATGCACCAGAGCCCAATTAATATTTAGTTTTATAAATATGTTACGAGATACAACATATATATATATATATATATATATAGATATAGATATAGATAGATAGATATATATGTTAAATTGTTTTGTCAAACGTGAGAGGTAAGTAAAGTGTAAATAGTTTTCCTTCCAAATATTTTATATTTTGTTCGTTAAGAATACAAATGGTATCAAGAAAAATTAATCTCTTAATACGGCAGAATAGTTTTAAACAAAGATCCCGCAAGAGCGATGTAGGAATCTGGGTAAAAGATGCAGAAGCTATAGTAATAAATGGATGGAGCAGAGAATGTGTTACTGGTCCTTTCTAACGAGGAAGGGTAAAGTGGTGTAGGGAGAAAGAAGAAATTGAGAGCGAAAAGTCTTCTCGAGGTAAACAAAAGAGTTTGAATTCGAGTGTCTTATGAGATTAATGGTTTGGGAAAGAAGAGAAATGCGCTTGGTGAATCATAGAGAATGCCCTTTTGTTGTGTTGTGATTTATCTCCTACAATGTGTGGTGTGGTTTGATATGAAATGTAGATTAAAATTGAGCTGCACGAAAATGTAAGAAACAAAAGCTCTTTTTTTTCTTTACTTGTCAAAAGAGACACTAATTCTTTTTTTTTGCGGAAGAAGGATTAGTCGTATAGTGTTTGCTTATCTTTACTAAATTCAGCAATTACTTTCTTCATCCAGTCATTCAGCCGTTTAACTTAGTTTCAGTATTACACTCAAGAGCCAAAACATTATGACCACACCTACATTTTGCAGTGAACTCGCTTGGATGACGTGGAAGGCACGTGATCAAGTGGAAGTGGTATTTAACTGCCATTAAGACTACAGGGTATCTGAACATCATTGCGGACTAGTTGCACCCTTACATTACCCCCAGTTGCCTCTGTTTTTCCAGCTGGAAATGGAATGTTCCAACAGAACAATGCCCCGTGTCACAAGGTTAAAATGGTGTTGGAGTGGTTCCAGGAACATGATGCTGAATTCCAGTTAATGCCCTGACCGCCTAACTCACATGATCTCAATCCAATTGAACACATTTGGGATGTCATGGGACGGCATCTCAGAGTTCAAAGACCACCAATTTGCAATATCTCTGATTTGCGTAACCGTTGCTTAAAGATCTATTACAATCTGTCTCCGGCCATCTATCAAGGACTTGTGGCATCCATGCCAAGGCTGGTTGAAGCTGTGTTGCACTCCAAAGGTGGGGCAACTCGTTATTGACAGGTGATCCTAATGTTTTGGCTCTTGAGTGTACCTCGGCTTATTGACCTCTTGGCATGCAATGTCAATAAATCGCAACTAACTGTCAGAGAAAATAACTCTAACAGCAAAGGACATAGATGACCTACACCCACATCCAACTCAAGGGTTTATGGGTGAGAAAGACTAAGCGTATGGGGAAAACCTTTCGACATTATTCATTTAAATTCACGGAAATTACCTTTTATTTTGCATTCAAATGAGGTTGAGGTTCAATGTGGCTGCCTTTGTTGTGGACCACATATTGCATTCTGTGCACAGTATGCACAACAGCAGAAAGTAACATGTCTGCAGGAATCTCCCGTACAGTCCGTGATATGTTATCCTTCAACATAGCCAGGTTCTGTAAATACAGGACTGTGCTATGCAGCTAGCACTGTGCCAATGAATGTAACGTGAAATTTGAATAAAGAACTTCTTCTTTTGCTAAGCGTACGTGATATTACACATCATGAGACTTTATCGGTGTTTATGTAGATTTTACGCTTTTTTAAAAGTGTTGCCGTATTGCACTTGAACTAAATCAGAAAATGTGCATAATAAAAGACAATTTTATTCCGTATTAATTTCATTTGCTAACACTCTATTTTCTATACCACAGCGCCAAATATTTCCCTAGCAGTAACTTTTGGAACTAATTTGTTTTTTCGCGGAATCCTTCGTTCTCCGTCTTGTTTAATCTTCCTACAAAATGTGGCGTCATTCTCTCAAATAGATCGCACTACAGAACACTGTAAGCACTGTCAGTTTAATTATGGCCACCCGGTATACATATATATATATATATATATATATATATATATATGTATATATTTCTCCCTCTCTCTCTCTGTATATATATATATATATATATATATATATATGGGGAGGTATACGTGCATATGTGTGTACATGTAAATATCTATATATGTATGTGTGGGTGTACGTGCGTATGCGTACATGTATATATATATGTTACTGTGAATGCCCGAAATTGGAGAATGTCGACATTCACCGGTGAATGTCAACATACACCAAATACCTCCGTGAAAGACCGAATATTTGATTATATTTTGTTATATTCGGACTATCATCGGTGTATGTCGACAATCCCCATGCACTGATGGTGAATGTTGAAAAAAAAATGTTTTTGTTACTTTTTAAATCATACTTTACTATTAAAACATATAATGATATATGTCAAAAAAAGCACATACCATGAAGGAATACTCCAAAGTCCCTGTGTCCATTCGAAAGGAAAATATCGAAGAGGAGTTTCAACCTACTACGCCTTCTATCAAGACCTGACTAAACAGCAGAAGAGCGGCTGCAAAAGATAATTTGCAACGAAAATGTTGCAAACCTAAAAAAAAAATTCCTCCTGCTCATATTAATGATACTGTGTGACTACAAGTCCCTGATGTCGACCGTGGTCGTACAGATGCCCGAAATGTATTGGCGGTTGTTGTTGGAATAGAAGACTCCGACTTTTATATATTAGTAAAGAAAAATGGTACCCCTTAATCAGTTTATATTTTGTAAAAAAAAAAAAAAAGTTACTCTCCATAGATGAGATTGCCGAATGATGACCGAATGGTTAGGGAACTGACCTTCGGAACCGGAGTTCGTGGGTTCGAGTCCCACTGAGGCATGGGTGTTCGTAGCCGTTCGGAATCGGCTTTAAGCAGTAGGTCCCGGTCTCATTAACCCTCGTGTTGCAAAAAGTAGACCGTAGTGCTCCCAAACAACCCAACCCATAGATGAGATTTCTTCTCGAGAAATGTCGTTGAGAGAAGCAGCTGCAGATAACTCGGAAAGTGGAGTTCATGGCTAAAAAAGCTGTCTTTGGAAAGAGAAATATTTCATTACTACATGCCATTGTAAATGCAAGGGACTCTTGTGAAATTCAAATTGCTATAACAGTTTAAATGGTGGCAACAAATAAGATACTATAACGTCAATCACATAATTAAGTTAATTATTGGTATTATTTTCTGTTCTAAGAGTGTTCGGTTTGTTTTAAGTTCAACAGTTACATGTGCTGGTACTATAGATTTGACTCAATTACGGAGAAGAAAATATAAATATTCGACATGTTCAACATTCACCATTCACCATTAGTGCATGATGAATGTCGACATTTACCGGTGTAAGTCAGAAATAAGTGTATTTAGCAAATATTTCGGACACTAGTACTATAGATTTTGGACACTAGTACTATGCTAGTACTATAGATTTGACTCAATTACGGAAAAGAAAATATAAATATCCGACATGTTCAACATTCACCAGTAGTGAATGGTGAATGTCGACATTTACCGGTGTAAGTCAGAAAT
>CM063497.1:77599809-77607309 GCA_032207245.1 Pardosa pseudoannulata | reverse complement strand
TCTATTTATATTTATCAATAAATATATCTATTTCACTTCGCTTCTCTCTCGCACTTACTGTCTTTTTCTCCATTCTTCTCTCACCCTCCCTCACTCTCGCTTTATCTCACTATATAAATATATATGTATATGTGTGCATATATGTCATATGTATATGCTTATAATATATACAACTATTTAGATATGTATACTCATATAAATATACATGTAATTATATACTAATGTGAGAAATGTATACCAGATAAACGTTATGATAATTTATATATTTATAATTTATAAGTCTCTAAATCTGGGATGTAACACTATAGAGTTACATCCCAGTTTTATATCTATAGATATAAAAATAAAATGATCAATATTTATACATTATATATATACATAAGAATATATATATATATATATATATATAAATTTTTCATTAGAATTGTAAAGTACCCTATGAGGCAGGTAAAAAAATGATTTGTTTTTTGGCTGCGAATTATCTGGTACAAGTTGAATAATTTGTTTCTCTTCCTACTCCTCTAAAGTCTCTCGATACTGGGAATGCAGTTTAGAATCCCAATGAATCCATTTAGAAAGATAATTCAAAGTTTTCTTAGCTACGTCGAAATTATCGTTAAGTTCTTCAGTTTTTTGACACAGTAATTAATAGAAGTAAAGGAATGAAACTATTGACCCAGTAGGCGTAGGTCTGGATCGCATGGGCCGAACCTTCTAATCCTGAGATTTCTTTCAATAAACACAAAAATGAAGACGAGCAGAAAAATTAACAACTAAAAATAGACGAAAAGAAAGTTTAAGGATAAAAAAACATGAAATGTTTATGTGGCCAGGGACATCCGTACAAAATACGTAAAAAATTTAATATAATAAAAATCATAAAAAGTTGAAAAAATAGTAAAATTTATTTTAAAAATAATAAAACAACTTTAGGAATAAGAATTTTGAAAAAAAAATATTTATTTAGTTAATTAGACATTTAGAAAAACTTGGTAGCGTCGGTGACAGAACTGTTAACCCGAAAAGTACGACAATCAAACGGGCAGATACTCTACTGAACGTGTCATGCCTACAGACGGTGATGAAACTAATTAGACTATATGAGGGTCGTCTACGTGATAGAATGGACAGCAGAGGCTTTAATATTGACAGTGATTATTTGGTGGTATATATGAATGATATCCAAAATGATAAATTTAATCTCCTGCTCTTAACAAGGGAGAATAAGGCTTGAAATAATACCATTAAATGTTCAAAAAGTGGTGATGGGGTGGATTTCGAAATCGCTGTGAATTTTGCTAACCCTAAGTCATAAAAAATCCAATATGGATTCCTGTATCCATTCCAGGTACAACCGCTTCATAAATTCACGGACAGACAACTTAGGCTATTATTATATAGGGGATTCTCGAACCAAGCAACTAAAATCTTCAAAATCACTTCACACTCTGACGACTTCAATTGACATTCTTCGTTTGGTTTTTTCTAGTGTTGAGATTGCTTGTTTCATTTGAGATAACGGATAACGGATTGCAGTATTGTCGGTTCTTTACTACATATTTGTGTTGTGATGTAGTAGAAGTAATTTACTAAAAATTTTGTCCACATTACGGTCGAGTCAAATTGACGCATATCCTTAAAAATAGATATACCACATAGAAAATTTCAATATTTCAACGCCGCTTTTAAAGAAAATAGACTTCAATATACACTATATTTCCAATGATGAAGGATCACTTAGGATTTTAGACATTTTGCGAAATATCTAGAAAAATACTCGAGGAATTATCCCTACACTGCAGGCATGTAAACAAGATGGTAGACGTCATATATTTCAGCTAAGAATTTTTCCTAAAACCCAATAGGGGACCATCAACAAATTGAAGAAAAATGAATATGTTTTGTATAACCCTGCAAAATGTAATGTATTAAAAGCGTTGAAACTTTAGTACATGATTAGGATTCTTCTTGTAATAATCTTTATTCATTGTTATGTAGATAGCACGTATACTCGTGTAGAAGTTAAGGTTTTTATAGAAATAACCCCAAATTTATTCAAGTGTTTTGCATATAATTTGCAGAGTTCTAAATATTAAAAAATGTTATTTTCAGGATGCATGTCAAGCACACAATATCCTGCAATCGTAATTAAAAAATAATAAATATTGAATGAAAGATGAGCAGGTGTACTACATAATGTTTCACTGCGCATGCGCGAACGTAATCAAAATGTAATGTGCATAATGCATTTGCTAAATGTTTAGAGCAACATTTGTGAAAGTCCCAAAAACACAGCTTGAAAGTTCTGAAAGTGATTGCCGATAGAATAAGCTCGAAATCCGTTGTTTCTAAAAGGAAGCGAAAAGATGAGGGGTTGTATGCAAAATTTCATATGTTATTAAAACTCTCAGTAGAGAGTAAATGAGTAAATATGTAACATTTACTTCACTGCATGATATTTTAAAGTCCAGGCTGTCATAAGAGCTAATGATTGTTCTGACTGCAGAAGAAACATTGATACTGCTGTTAGCAATATACTGTGTGTTTATTTTGTATTTATACAAAATACTATATTTAGATACAACCCCTTGTCTTTTTGCTCCCTTTTGGTAACAATGGATTTCGAGCATTTTCTATCGAAGATCATTTTCAGAATTTTCAAGCTGTATTTTTTGGACTTTCACAAATGTTGCTCTAAACATTTAGCAAATGCATTATGCACATTACATTCTGATTACGTTCGCGCATGCGCAGTGAAATATTATTTAGTAAACCTGCTTATCTTTCATCCAATATTTATTATTTTTTAATTCCGAATGCAGGGGATTGCGTACAATGTTATTTGACATGCATCCTGATAATAACATTATTTTATATTGAGAACTCTGCAAATTACAAGCAAAATACTTGGAGAAATTTGGGATTGTCTTTATAAAAACCTTCATTTCTCCACGAGTATACGTGCTATCTTCATAACAGTGAATAAAGATTATTACAAGAAGAATCCTAATCATGTACTAAAGTTTCAACGCTATTCATACATTAAATTTTACAGGGTTATCGAAAACATATTCGTTTTTCTTAAATTTGTTGATGGTCCCCTATTGGGTTTTGGGAAAAGTTGTTAGCTGAAATATATGACGTCTACTATCCTGTATACACGCCTGAGGTTTCATGATAATTCCTTTTGTAACTTTCTAGATATTCAAAAAAAATGTCAAAAATCGAAAGTGACCTGTCATCATTGGCAATATAGTGTATTAATCTGTGGTGTTATTCAAAAAAGTATATGCTCTGAGAGAATCTTGTCAGCTGTAGAATCTGCCGAAAACCTGTCGGCTATACGAAAAACATTTATCGATGATAAGCCTGTGCCTTTACCAAATGATATAGAAGGAAATTAATACGGGATCTTTAACTATACATAAAATTATTCATGAAGAATTTCATATAAAAAAATTATATTGAGTTCCCAATAGTTTAACAGAACACCAAAGAGTTGTGTGTGTTTGAATTTGCCAAAGAACCCTAAAACTACTTAACGATGGTGGACATCGTCTTATTTTTAAAATCATAATCGGGAATGAAACATACTTTTCTTTTTTTGTGTGTGTGTGTTCCAACACTTCAAGAACTTTTGAAAATGATCCCAAATCAACAACCTCTAAAAGCAGTAATATTTGAAGATTTCGAGTACGCCAAATTAATTTCTACAAAATGTCTAAAATCGCAAGTAACTGGTCGTCATCAGCAATATAGTGTATGTTGATCTCGTTCAATGGATAAAAAGTCAATACAAGAAATAAAATAAAAATGAGAAAAAAATCTTAATTTTCATTATAAAATTCGAAAAGCGTCAAAATGACGCTTCCCGTAATCCTAGTGTTAAATAGTATCATTTCAAAATTTTTGATCTTCAGTTACAAAGAACGAGCAAGTGTGCCCATGTTTTGCTAAGGTGAACTTAATGTATTACTTTTAAACAAAGATTTTTTTTCGTGCATAGCTCTCTAAATTCGTCACAGTTGAGTTCGAGTCATTGGCATATTTATATATATCTATTATAAGCATATTATACCAGTATTCAGTTTTATACTACTGTATTACTACTGTACGTTGATTAGCAACTTTAATAGATCTTGTCATATTAAGTGGTAGAATAAGGTAATTTCAGGCAGTAGGGCAAATTCTCAAATTATGACAATTCTGGCTTTAGTTTTAAACTGAACTGCAGTTACTTGTTTGTCTATTGGCTGTTGTAAACATGAAAATGAATGGGAAGGGCATTATAGTAGTTCGTGACGTTGCGACAAATTGCCTTATAGGAAGCAGAGGTTTTGACAACAATAGTGCTAATTTTGGTGGTATTAATAAATGTTGTCCAAAATTAAGGAAATTTATGACAAACCACATAGTTTTGTATGAAATAGAAACACACATTCGTATTGACAGCCATATGAATATTAAGATAACTATGAAAAATGATAGGTTTTCATTTGTCCATGAAGAGTCACTGAAATTTGTACTTTTTGTTGTTAGAATATTGTTGATAAACATTTCATTGCAACGTAAAACTTAACCAAGAACTAAATTTAAAATTAGTTCTTATACGAAAATGCTATAATTTGCGTCACATAGATATGAAAGTGAATCAATTATATCTAAATTTGCAGAAATTGATACTACGCAGACGATGTTTAAATAATATAAAATAAGAAATGAATAAATGAATAAATGAAATAATTAAAGTAATGACGTCATAAAAAATATCATTTTCACCTATTTATTATGTGATAAATTGACAATTTTAATCTCCTGCTTTTAACCGAGGAAAACTGAGTTTAAAACAATTACTTGGAATGACGTCACATTGCTAGAAATATTGATTCTTTCACTTAGTTATGATGCGATAAATTAAAAAGTTAATCATTTGTGTTTAACCGAGGAAAATAATGCTTGGAATAATGACATGAAATGCTCAAAAAAAGGGGAAGGAATGGATTTCGAACATTAAAAATTTACAAAAACCTTCCTAAGAATATACTTAATAATTTCCCAAATTTTCACGGCGATTGGATGTATGGTTTTTGAGTCTATCGAGTACAGACACAAATTCATTTATATATATATATATAGATTATCGTAAATAATCCGCTGCATGAGATATCAAGAATCAATACTCCCTTAAAGCGGCAGAATAGTTTCAACAGAAACTCCGCTGGGAATTCGGCAAAGAGGTGTTGAAATTCAAGTAATAGATGAATGTAATAATAGATGTGTTGTGTGTACTATTTTTATCAGCTAACGAGGGCAAGTAAAGGGGTGTGTTAGAGAGTGGAGAGATAGAGGAAAAGAGACCGAGAAATCTTATCGTGGTAAACAAAAGACTTTGAATTCATATGTCTCGTCAGATTAATGACTTTGAACAACTCGAAATGAAGAAAACATGCATGTAGTGTATCATAATAAATGCCTTTTGTAGTGTCGACGAATTATTCGCCACCCCCCTGTACTACGGGGACTAAGGTACTACTGTCTAGAAATGGAAGGATATAAATTTGAGGTGGTGGATTGCGATGAGGTGATTTAGATCAGTAATATAACTGATTCATTCATACAAGAAGTAAAATGCTTGGGATCTAAATCTGACCTCATCACATCTTTTGTAAAGGGTAGAGGACCATAAAATTATATTCGACGGTTATTGTTGTCTTGAATGGTAGTCTCGGACGGGGTTCTGATCCCAGTCCCAGTTTAGAATCCCGTCTCCGTACTTGACACTAAATAAGAATGTACCTTTAAGGAGTTATTTATGAGTCCCTAAGGGACAGTGCCCAATTAGAAGGGATAAGGTTTTTCACGTTGGCAGTCTCAAGGCGGAGTTAAGCAGACCAATTAGATTTTTACAACGATCCCGATTGGAAGATAAGAAGGAAGAGGGGACAAGGATGAAATTAAGAAAATAAGAAAAATCTAAAAAAGAGAGAAGGTGTTGGGGAGTCCAGTTGAGGAGACAAGTCCGATGAAAGGTGTTTGGGAGTCCAGTCGAGGAGAGAAGTCCGATGGAAGGTGTTGGAGAGTCCAAGGAGAATAGCCTTGAGTTCGACAGAGACTTCGGAAACGTTCAGAACATCTAGCGACTACCAGCAGTGTTCCTGTATCAAATATTAAGGCCGCACCCTAAACTCTCAGAAGGAAGTCCCTGACCAGACCGAGGGAAGATCCATACATACCCAATCCTGATCAGCCGTTAACCAGCAGTGTTCCGGGCACACCATATTAACTCACAAATGTACCCCCTTTTACATATATTTGAAATTGAGATTAGGTACTCTCTCTTATATTTACATATTTTCTTAGGTGATGAAAAACTATTTTCAGGACTAAATTAAAGTGGCACCTAATTTGAAGGTGTTGATAAAGCAAATTTAATGAAGATAGAATCAGATTTTGTGTACATAGATGTTTATATATATATATATATATATATATATATATATATATATATATATATATATATATATATATATATATATATATATATATATATATCATATAATAATTTTTTTATTTTTAAGCTGGTTTTAGATGCTTCTAATTTAGCTTTTAGTTTATTTTCATATTTTATGCCTGTAGTTTCTCGGAACATGTGGTTAAATTTAGTACTAAAATTTTTACACAACGCAACCAAAATAAATACCACTTTACATTTTGATCACAGGTTAATACATAAATATAAACGAGAACTACACGACAGTTGATTGCTTCACCTCTTTAGTATCTGAGGTAAACAACAAAAATGATGTTATGACAGAGATCCACAAGAGAGTTATGATGATAAATAAATGTTTTTATGGCCTACGAAAATTTATAAAATCAAAATTAATAAAAAGGAAAAGAAAAATTTCACTTTTCAAATGTCAAATAAGATAAGTTTTAACTTATTCATGTGAAACCTGGGCAACAACTTTGTCAGATGAAAAGATAGTGGCGACCTTTGAAAGAAAAATCCTTAAAAGTATATTTAGAGGAATACAAAAAAATGATATATGGCTCAAGAGATCAAGTTTAGAACTATATAATTTATGTAATGAACCTCACATAATAAATTTCTTCAAATTGCAAAGAATAAGGTGGGCAGGCCATCTAATCAGAATGTACAATGACGAACAGCAAAAAGGGTCTTCGATGTAAAACCTACAATAACGCGAAGACGAGAAACACCCATCCTGAGATGGACAGACTGCCTCGAAAGAGACCTTCAGGTACTTAAAGTAAAAATCTGGAAGAATTTGGCCTCCAGAAGGATGTCTTGGAAAAAGCTGATTGAGAAGGCCAGGACTCATCCTGGTCTGTCATGCCACTGAAGAAGAAGAAGACCAGTGGGACGTGAATAGGAGATTAAAACTAAACTGAAAAGTTTTAAGAAAAGCTTCGCTTTTTTTCTAAATCTTAGAACGCCCTTTGGATGATTGCAGTTACAAGCCATGTAGATCGCCT
>CM063497.1:77582309-77594809 GCA_032207245.1 Pardosa pseudoannulata | reverse complement strand
TACCTTTGGGGAGTTTAAAATGGTATGCCCGGAACAATGGTATGCTGGTTGATGGGTATCTATGGCTGGTCAGGATTGGTGTCTTTAGATCTTCCGTCGGTCTGGTCAGGGGCTTCCTCCTGAGCGTTTGGGGTGCTGCCGTGCTATTTGATACAGGAACACTTCCTGTTGGACCTGACTGGACTCTCGAACACGTTCCGTCGGACTTCTCTCCTCCTCTGGACTACCGAACACCTTTCGAGGACTTCCGAACACCTTCCGTCGGACTTGTCGCGTCTACTCGACCTTGGACATTTAAGAAATAAAATCCTCTGTTCAGAAAGTTTTGGAGTTATTAAAAATGAGTAGTGTTATTAGTTTCTGCTGTTTGGTACATATATTTATGTATATATATACATACATATATATATATATACTATATGTACATACATACATATATATATAATATATATATTATATATAAATATATATATATACATACAAACATAATACATACATACATACATACATACATACATATATATCTATATATCATACATACATATCATACATACATACATATATATTATATATATATATATAATTATATATATATACATACATACATTTACATACAATATATATATAATATATATTATATTCTTATATATATAAAATATATTATATATATATATATATACATACATATATACATCTACATACATATATATATATATATATATATAATATATATAATATATATATCTATATATATATATTATATATATATAAATATATATATATATGTCTGTGTGTGTGTGTCATAAATCAAAATTATTACCTCTAAAATAGATATCCAAAATTTCCTTTTTCTCCCTTCAAACTTTTTTTAACATCCAATTTCCCAAGCGTAAAATGTCAGATCAAGGAGTGTTCTCCGAATTAAATTCCTTTTACCAATTTCTCAAAACTAACGTTGGATTAAATGCTAATTTTCTGTCCATGGGTCTCATCTTTCAGTTGTCCCAGGAAAATTTTATCGCTTCTACAATAATTAAAGTTCTGCTTGGGTGGTTTTCGAGCTAGATTAAATGATCTACGAGGGTTGGAACTTTAATAGTGTTGAAGCATAATGAAAAGCCGCAGATCGCAAACATCTTTTATTGAAAACACCAAAATAATAATAATAATGAAAAGATGATAATAATGAAATACGAGGTACATTGGGCTTTTATAGTTTTAAGAAGATCCTGCGCCCAGCCAATCAAATTACAGGCACAAACAAAACTAATTTAACACAGCCAATCAAAGCACACAAGTATAGAAAACTTCGTACGTCCGAGAAAGCTATTACTTATATTCAATAATAACCAGCCAAGTCGCCAAGTATGAGTGCGATTACATATTTCAACACTCCCCCTTAATCGCACATTATACACATACATATTACTTTTACAGTTATCAACACATGTATGCAAAAACAAAGCAAAATTTACATCTATAAAAGTTTTAAACAGCTTAATGACAATAATTCATAAAATTTCGTTTTAGGCAAAGCCTTAGTTAGCATGTCAGCAATTTGCAAATATGTTTGAATATATTCAATTTTAATATCATTTTCTTTACCAATCTTACTAGCAAACTTCAATTTTATATCAATATGCTTTAATCTACCTAAACTACTTTCGTTCATAATACTCTTCTTGCACGACTGATTGTCTTCAAAAATACAAACATTTTTCACATTGGATATTTCGGTTACTACATCTTTTGTCCATAACAAATCTTGAGAACATTTGCTGTAAAAATTCTACGCAACAAAACCTATGAATGTCTCGTATGCCACACGTGAGCTACATATCTACCTTACCTCTCAGCAAAAAGACTCGTCCTTTCTACGTCATACGAACGCGGAGTGGCGTGAAGAACTGATCCTTGTATTAGCTTGCGGTCTAAAGTAAGTGCTGTCAAGATGTTTACAAAACAAGAACAAAGAAAATGGATAAAAATTCAATGTGCCAGAGGTCGCACATAACGACAATGTCCTCTAGGGCTTCAAGAGGCTTGCGGGGATATTGCATTGCCTTACAGAACTGTAGCAAGAGGGGTAAAAGCCTTCAATGAAGAACGTCAAAATGTGGCAGACATGCATCAACCAGGTGGTTCTAGTGTCAGCGACGCATAAATGCATGTTGTTGCCGCACTAATGGACAGTGACCAATACCAAACGTTTCATGAGCGGGCCCGAAAGACAAGATTTGAGCATACGACTGTGCTGCACATTCTGAAGGAACGCCTGAGCATGAGGAAAATTCTGCACTTTCTGCAGAACGCCCTTATCATTCTGCATGATAATGCTCGTATACAAACAGTGCAAACTGTGACTAATTTGGTCAATCGCAGGGACTGGGAAGTTCTTTACCATCCAACATACTTCCCAGATCTAAGCCCTTGTGACTTTGCCTTAATCCATATGTATAACAATGAGTTACACGCGACGAGGGAGATGCCAGTGCCCCTTTCGACCCCATTGGACAAGAGGGGTTGCTTACCCGGGTCAGTCACCTTTCGAACTGGCAATAGCAGTTTTTTGGATTTTGCTAGGCAGATTTGAAGGCCCCTTCATAGGAAAATCAGGCCTGGTATAAGTCATTGGTACGTAATACTGTGATGAAGAAACCCTTCGTGGCATTCCCTTCAGAACTGTTCCAGAGATTCTTGAGGCAATATACCGGTCTATTCGAACTATGAATAGAACAGGCTCTGCTACGGGTGTTCTGCGACTTCCAGATACTTGGAAACGGGTTATACACAATGCTGGCGACTATATAGAAAGACTGTAAAACATGGTGACGTGAATCACTTTTGTATTCCATGTAAATAAATAGTTGCCACTATTAAAGTTCCAACCATCGTATGTCCTATCTTGCCTCCCAAAATTGCAGAACAATCTTTAGTTTCACGGGAATAAAATGACATGAGTCACTCACTCTGATTTCCTATATAGACAAAAAATGTGCATTTTCTTGGATACTCTATGCAAAGCTGTTGCGCTGTAATGACCGATGTTTATCAATCTTCTATAAATGGGAATTTCCACAACGCTGGGACTTGATTTTTTCTGATGACGCCACGACTGCGGATTAACTGCAAATTCTTTTTACCAACAAGCCTGGGCAACTTAAACTTGAACAGTCTTTTTTAACCTTCTCAGCTGTTTACACGTACAATTCCGCCAAACCGGTGATGACTTTAAAACGTACAATTTTCGACCTCCAAAAATGGATGTAATGTACATTTCTGCCAGTGCTTCCCCCATAGAGTTTTGAGGTAGGAGGGTCAGGTCTATTGTTTAGGAACTGCACCCCTGTTTCACTGACATTTCTTGAGGGATGCAACCCTACACCCCTGAGGCACAAAGACGCAGATAGCTTTTCATGGCTTTGTAAATCTCTATTTCGAAGTATTTCGTTTGCGATAACAGATGTATCTCTAATTGCATCCCTTAAATATCTTGGATGACTTTCGTAAAAAATATAAATAAGTCTCTGAAAGAATATTTTTATTTGTACTTTTAGAATGCGTTATTTCTTATGCTATAATATTCCAAACTTGAAGAGCTTTATGTGTATTAAAAATTAACAATCTATAATATCTATTTATATATCTATATATAACCGGAAGTAAAGGGACAATAACGAGGGTGGGTTTTCCATATTCCATTCTAGTCGACAAAGGGTGAAGGTAAAAATCATAGAACTCTTTGGTCACTGATATTAGCGTATTTTGAAGAATTATTTTCTAGATGTGTTCCACTCGGAGGGTTAAAAAAATTTCATGAGAAAGTAAACTTTGTTAAGATTATTGCAGTAGAGTAAATATTAAATCGTTTCGTCAAATAACCTTTCCCTATCTCCCATCATTGCCTGTCGTAATACCAGTGGCCACCGTACAGTTTCGTACTACTTTATATCCTTCCTATCTACAAAATTTTCTAATTTAGTTAAAAATTTGCAAAAACAACGCTTGGTAATGTTCATATCCTTTAAAATTGTGAGTTTACTTCACTCTCTATACTAGAAAATCAAACATATATTCAAAAGTATATACTTACATTGCAGTAACCACCAAGGGAACGATTTTTCATTGCTTCTGACTTCCACTGCTAACTCAATCCTTCAAAAATACATATCCCACAATCCACAAAAAAAGTGAGTTTTTGTGCAAACACAAATATCACTGAGCTAAACAATGGGATTAATTAAAAATATCACAGGGAAAAAATTGTGCTCTGGGATTGTCCAGTGATTGACACACCGAGATTGGATTTTGCAAACACAACTTACCGACTGGCACCACTTTGTATACACACTGTTCTGTTGTCCTTCCAATGCTGTTACTTGCCCAACATAGCAGAGCACCATAACCGAGCATATTTCCTGGAGTGTAGTACACGGTACTTGTAACTCCTAGTCAAGAAAAAATTAATTTATTCGAAATCCATAATTTTAAGGAAATTAAGGTAAAAAACACGCCCTACGGAAGTTTAGAAAAACAATTACACACACCTACTTTATATAACTGATTAAGGATATAATCATAGTTATCTATTTCTAAATAATGCATTAAATTTTTTCTATCCTTACCAGTGGCGGACTCAAGGTAAAGCGGGACCTAGGCAACATCATAATTTTGGGCCTATTTTTCAGTCATGACACATACCTTAGGTTTGGTAGTTTGCTTTTAACACTAGAATTACGGAAGGGGTCAGTTTGACACCTAGCAAACTTTTAGCTCTGACAGCTCTTCTTTTTTTTTTTTTTTTTTTTTTTTTTTCAAATATCTTAATCCTTTCTTGACTTTTCCTAAATCATTGTGATTTACAAAATAGTAAAGGTTTCAAGAAAATCGTATTTTTATTTTAACAAATGATTATACCTAGAATGATTATGCCCTAACAAATGATTATATCTAGAAATACGGCAGGCTATATACTGATGTTGAAGACAAGTGTAAACTTCATAATGACTCTTTCACTATTTTATTAGCAGAACTGGAAGCATTCATAGCTTTGTTTCACGTAAGGAGGCATTAGCCTCCAAGGGCTTACCAATTCTTAGTTTGTGGTCCTAGACTTGGGGACCAAAGTTTTTTCATGAAACTATGAGTAGAGATAGGTTTCCGGAAGTTATGAAATTTCTTCGTTTTGAAAATAAACTAACAAGGTCTTCACGTTTGCAGTGGGATAAATTTACACTAATATCCGAGGTATGGAATACTTTTATAGAAAACTGTAAGCTTTGCCACAAACCAAAAGAAAATATTACGTTTGATGAACAGTTATTCCCTACAAAAACAAGATGCCGTTTTTGCAGTATATGCCTAACAAGCTCGTTAAATTCGGAATAAAATTTTGGCTAGAAGTAGATGTTAGGACAAAATACTTATTAAACGGATTTCCCTATTTAGGAAAAGATGAAATGAGATCAAGTGATCAAAGTTTAGGAGAGAGCGTAATAAATCATTTAATTGATCTTACATACCTGCAAAGTCGGTTTAAAAAAAAAAACTGTAGTTGTCATAATTTGCGTTATTTTAATTTATTTTTCCCAAATATATTATATCATATAGAGAAATATACAGATATCTTATGAAGGGGTCAAAATGACACCCGCCGTAATTCTAGGTATATAAAGACCACCGTAATTCTAGTGTTAAAGCATATAGTATGTAGTTCTATTTAATTATCGTATTCCAAGAGAAAAGAGGAAAAAAATAATATACATATACCAAAATTAAATAAACATAATTTATTAAAACAAACACAAACATAATTTATTAAATCAAACAATAATACTTAAACAAATATATCCAGATTGATTAGTTATATTACCATTTTTTCTCACTTTTAATTCTGCAAACTCGTCAATTAGTAAATGTAATAGTCATAATTAATAGAGTTATTTAATAACTCATTACCTCTATAAAATAATAATAATCTATTTAATTTTTGTTGGCTTAATGAGGAACTTAAAAAATTTTTTATTCTGGCCATTACTGAGAATGATCTTTCACCACTTGCATTGCTTATTGGAAGGGTTAAATAAATTTTCAGAATTATGTTTAAATTAGGGAATGTCACAATAATATTATTTTTCTGAATAAATGACCACATGGATACAAGCGAAATACCTTCAGTAAATGCTAAAACCTTTACTGAAGTGCATAGTAAAGGCTTGATAAGTGCGAGGCTCGATCGTATTTACACACATCGACACTCGCAATCATAGATGCTATAGCACCGCAACGCTCGTCCACACTTGTCGACTTTATCAATCAACGATTCAGCCAGTGGCGTGCGGTAGGTTTTCATGCAGGGTGTGCAGAGAACATGGATTTTCCTATAAATCTTCAATTATTGAGACATCTGAGTTCTCCATTCTGAAACGGGTTATTCATTATGAATATAAATTTAAAGAATACAATAAATAAAATATTTACCTACGATTAGTCGAGTTATAAATATAAAAACAACTAAACTTATGAGAATGCTACTAGCACTGAAGCAAAAATCATGTCTTTTATTGTATGGTGTCATATCGGCGTCGAAAAAGCAACACTTTGGGCTTCCACGAAAAACTTATATGTTCAGCAAACGTAGTACCACATGGCGCCCGCCGCTTCGGTGCCTTATCCGGATGCTCATTGGTGCCGACAAACCGAACGTCTATTCTACGTGCAGAGGATTTCACTGTATGCTGGCACAATAGAGCGAACTGTTTCTTGTTCGGTCAGTGGATTAAATTATATTTATTAATTCTTTTTAACATTTGGAAATCATATATACTGCGAAAAACATCTTGACAATTTTCAAAAAACAAACCAGGGATTTGGTGTTACAGATATAATGTATATACTGTCTGTAAGACACAATGAATGGTAAAATTTGGACTGTTCTGTTAAAATTCGTTTCTTTAAAACAAAACAGCATTGTTTTTCAGCTAATTATTTCAATAAATATAATACATCACCGAGATTAATTTACCACACTAAAACATTTCACTTTATATTGATGAAATACTTCTTTTATATTTCCATGAAAACAAAATCTTACAATATATAAATTTAAACATTAACCGTCTGCAAAATCGTATAGCCAGTTAATCAGTTAAAAACCAAAAAAAAAGCCCCCGCTCTAATACAACGCTTAATAAACCGTACCTTTGGATGATTCTGAATGCCAAGTGCAGGAAAAATAGCTGCACTTGCCTCAGTGCCATAGTATGCTGTTCTTCTCCAGTAGCCCATACATATAAAGCGTTATTTTCAATTTAGTGCGCAGTGCGTACACATCAAAACTTCCTGTATTCGTTTGCGCGCTACGTGTTGCAGCACTTACTACCTCACGCACTACGAGAATACAAGCCAGCAAATCAACATGATATTTGAATATATAATAAATAATATTTGTTACGTACCATATAAAGATAGGTAGACATAGGTGCAGAAAATTATTGTCCCTCATAATTTTGCCAGGGTATGCAGTGCACACCCTGCACATATGGACCGCACGAAATTGGATTCGGCATAATTTGGATACGTTTCAGCAATAATTATCAATATAATGTTTTTCTGTTAAATAAAAATAAAAATTAGAAACCTAATTTTCGGACCCCAAATATTACTGGCCCTAGGAACGTGCCTAGGTTGCCTAGGTCTTAGTCCGAACCTGCGTATCACAACTCCATACAGGAATAGAAACTGCCCTCTTCAAGAAATCAATCCATTTTGTTTGGGTTTTCCCCCTGTTTTTTCCCTCTCGGCTCATTCAAGGTATTGTTTCACTCAGCTTGGAATTCTGCTTGATTTATATTTACAGTGAGATATCGGGAAAGAAAAGACCCACCGAACTTCTTTATCCTGATCAAATCCGCCTGGATCACGTTATCCTTTTATATTTTCGCAGCCGATATCGAATCTATTTTTTCATTCGCTCTGCAGTCTGGATTTATAACAAAGATTCTAATTTAAAAATTATTTTTGTGTTCAGTTCTGAATATCTCTTTTCCCCTGCGAAAAATGAAGCAATTTTAGCCGTTTTTCACATATACAGACAATTTTAATAGTAAATTTAGTTGAAATGTTTGAAAATGCCCATATTTACTGTCTCAGATATGGTAACACCCACAGAAATAATTCTAAAATTACCAAAGAATTGATTTTTTGTAATTATATTTTTTTGCTTCCCCACCTAAGTAAACGTTGATAACTATTTTAATAGCTTTAATCACTACAGGATACAACAAAAATGTGTTTAATTTAAAAAGCATTCAAAAAAGTCCTGTGGTATTTACATATTCCGATATTTTTCTTCTGCTTTTGCTTTAAATATCAAAATTACACTTAATTTAGCTGTACTTTAAAATAATATTATTCTTTTTTCTAATACATTAATAATAGATATTTGACTTTATGAAAACAAATGAGATATGCTCACATTCTCTCTTTCTCTGTATATACGTGGGTTGTCAATTAAGTAATGGCAACATAGGTATAAATAAATTTTTAATGAACTTACAAGTACAATTCCATTACATTTCTCCTATATAATCACCGGCAAAGCTTATAATCTTTTGCCAAATGTCGGGAAGTCGTTGTAGACCAGTGGCAAGGTGTTGATTTTTGATGTGAGCACCTTACTGTGTGGAGTGGATATGAAACGTCATGAAATCTGTGATCTCGAAAGGGTTCCTTCACCTTCGGAAACAGAGCGAAGTCACAAGGACTGATATAGGGTGAGTAGGGAGGGTGTTCCAGGATTTCCCACTGCCACTGTCGCAATAGCAGAGTGACATTGTTTGCTACATGGCAACGAGCGTTGTCATGCAATACGATAGGGAGATTGTTGTACAATAAATGTGGACGTTTGCGCCGCATAGCCGGACACAGATGGTGCTGTAGAAACCAGCAATAGTAATCTGCGTTGACAATTTGTCCTTCAAGTACAGCATGTGTTATGTAGCCTCCACACTATGGCCAGTTGTTCACCACTTCCTGATGGTGACCTCGAACGATGGTTCACGGGTCGCATCTACACGCTGGGCCACTGAATGAGCTGAGCGCATTGATTCGTCCATAGGGTCTACTGCGCACTTTAGTTGCGCATCTGGCTGCCTTTGATCTTTGGAGAAAAACCGCCTCCGAAGCCATCGTCCGCCAAGGCTATTTTATCGTCTGCCGCCATCGGCCACGATAAGCCAAACCCCCTCCAGACGGTGGTGATGGCTTGCAGTGGACCATAGTGTGGAGGGGCCTTTAGAATCACACCGTCCCAGTCGTATACCACAATCAGAACAACCTTCACCGACTGGTCTCCTGTGAAAATTACTGTAGGCGTGGTGAACCTTAGTGAAGGCATTAATTTGATTGGCTCTTTAATTCAGGCTCATAGGTTCATTCCCATGTCTCATCAATGGCTACAATACACTGCAGAATTGAGTCTCCTTCTTTGCAGCATCTCTCCAAGTGGGTGCCAACCAGTGCATACCGATGCCATTTCTATACTTCGGTTAGTCGATGTGGAACCCAGAGAGAGACAATTTTTCTCGTGTTTAGAGATTTCTTCATTATGAGCCACATCGTTTGATGTGGACCTGTAAGGATAATTCTATGACAGTCCATCGGCGGTCTATATTAAGGAGGCCGCTCAGGATGTCAATCTGCTCTTGAGGAATGGAAGGCCGATCTGTGCTTTGCAAATCCGTAGTCTCATTCCAACTCGACGAAATGCTTGAACCCATCGTGTTACTATCCTGTGCGGTACAGCATTTGTGCCACAAGCTTCCACTAATCCTCTGTTGCCTTTTTACCAAGAGTAACCTCGATTTTAAGCCTCGACGGCTGATCACCTTTCGAAAACATGCTTTAGAGCGATGGAAACGAAACTCTTTACTTTAACGCCACACAACAACTACCCTTCTAAGCAGATCGACTGTTTTTTGCACTCTACTCATCGACAATAGCGCCACCTCACTGCTCCCATATCCTATTTGCGCATGCCCGCCCTTCTGCGATTTTCAAGGTTAAGTTGCCATTATTTAATTTACAACCCTCGTATGTGTAATATATCAAAATTATTTCACTTTAATATCTCTTAAAATTTCTCCTCTTTTCTATTCTTATTCATTCAAATCCATTTTCCCATGCACAAAATATCGTAATTAAAGGAGTGTCTACGACTTGAAATTCTTCCAACCCATTTCGCAAAGCTTTCTCTGCAATAGATGCAAATTTTTCTATACACTCACCGCATTTTTCAGCAGTCGCTGGCAAATGACTCAGTTTTTCCCATCCGATCTAAGTTACTTTTTATTGTTAAATTCGCTGATTAGTTTGACTGTCCCTTGGGAAAATTTTATACGTCACTCGCTGTGGGGTCCAACTTTGTTCTAGCACATGTTTCGATGTTCATTCCTTCGCTTCCTTTTTACTGTTAAACTTATTTTTACTGTTATTGTTAATTTTTTAGTTTTCTTTTAAAAAAAGTTTCAGTTCAACTCGGACTTGTGCAGTTTTCATCAATGTGGCCCCACTGCCTATTACTTCAAGTGTCTAACTGTTTAGGCTTCTCCTTGCCTAACAAGCCCCGAAAAGTAAATACAGTAAGGACTTCATTGATATGACCGACTGATTAATTTTCGCCGTGTTACATACATACATACATACATACATATATATATATATATATATATATATATATATATATATATATATATATATATATATATATATATATATATATATATATATATATATATGTCATAGTCAGTATTGCACAATCTTCCAAAGGCAGCAGTAGAACATGGCTTGTTGAAAATGGTCCAAAAAGTAAACTTACTATCATATATATCTAATTGAAAGTTTCACATTTCAATGGCTACTGCACAAGCTTTAGAACCCAAGACTGAAGGTCTAATTCTAAATCGAATATCGATACATGTATTCCATCAGAAGCTCCGTGACAAGCGGGCTTCAATAATCAAAAATAATAAGTCGAACGTTAGAGTTAAGAGTTCTTTGACATCCATTGGGATGGAAAGTTGCTTCCAACAATAACTACAATTAAGAAGGATGACATACTTTCAATAATTATTTCTTCTAATGGGCAGATCACCTGTTAGGAGTCCTTCAACTGACTTCTTGCAGTCGAGATAGCATGGCAGTAGCTAATTACAACTTTCTAACCTAAAATCGTAATTAGCTGCTGGTTATACTCAACCTTAACTTGTGGCAACACTTTGTCAAATAATGGAGAATTAAAAGATGCTTGCCTTTTATTTGAATGTAAACTAGGAAAAGATTTCTCATACCTCCCTTGGAGACACCATATATGTGATTTGATTTTAAAGTCTTATTTTGAAATTTGCATTGCTAAGCAGAATTATTTAGAAAATTCAACAAGTTCAACCCATTTAGATGTTTTGTTGAAAGAGGTCATAACTTTGTTTAGAATAGTATGGAAAATAGAAAAATGAACAATGATCTATGGTTTTTCCTTTTAAATTTTTTGCAAAGTTTTTCCCTTGCCGAATGGCAACGAAAAAAGAAGAGCGGTATTTTTTTATTACGGTTTTGAGTTGTTCTTCCTTTTGAAATCTATGTATAATGTTCTTGTTTTTTCAGTGTCTCGTTAGAACGTGTTAAATAAATGTTCTATTCTCAGTAGAAAATTTCTTCTTTAAATTGTGTTTTGAAGAATATATTTTTCCAGTGCGTTCCATAGAATCTGAATTTGAAAGAGTAAGAGCCCTTTGATATTTAATTTTTCGGTAAATGCTGTTCCCTTATGTTCAAACTTTAATAAATAGTATAGGCAAAGACACAGACACCGTGCTTCATTTCATCAAATAGCAAATTGTTATTCAACAAAGAATAGACGTTTTCAAAAAGCTGTTGCGTTTAGTTATTATATTCTTAGATAGAAACGAAGCAAATAAAATTGCATTTCGATTACCTGGCATTTTTCCCCATGCCACAAGGATAGCGAAAGCTTTTGTTTGAAATTAATTGAATCAGCAGGAATCCATGTATAAGAGATGTTTGTGCATTTGTTTAAAAAAAAATAACTTAGAATAATGTTTTCTTAGGCTGCACAGCCTCCTTCCAGAATTTGATATTTTAAAGGAAAAAGGGGAAAATATCCAAGGAATAACATAATATTTTGTGGATATTTGTGGTATTTTATTCAAGAAATAGTGTATGCAACATTTTTTGGATTTTTGACGATACAATTCTTGCTGAATAAAAAGTAAACATGACTAAAGTATTTAAAGAAAACGAATCAACTAATTGTAACTCCAAACTCTTCCATTTTGATTTAAAGATAATGAGCGATTTTATACAAAAAGAACAGCACTTAACTGCGTGTCAGAAAGCAAAAGCACATGCAATATTTTGATAGGTTTGAATTATTTTCCGATTTTATTATTGTTTGTGGTCCTGGCATTCTCTTCATGAACATC
>CM063497.1:77564809-77574809 GCA_032207245.1 Pardosa pseudoannulata | reverse complement strand
ACAGATTTGAAATAATCGAAAATTGAATTTATAATAAACTGTATTTAAGTTTCACCTCCTTGTTCTCTCTCACAGTGATGCATATGATATCGATGGTGAATTCATTCGAATCTATTAAAAATCTAAGTTTTTACTGTCTCTGATATGAAGTGACAGATTTGAAATAATCGAAAATTGAATTTATAATAAACTGTATTTTATGTTTCACCTCCTTGTCCCATCTCACATTTGCATATGATATCGATGGTGAATTCATTCGAATCAATTAAAAATCTAAACTTTTACTGTCTCTGATATGAAGTGACAGATTTGAAATAATCGAAAATTGAATTTATAATAAACTGTATTTTATGTTTCACCTCCTTGTCCCATCTCACAGTTCTGCATACGATATCGATGGCAAATTCATTCGAATCAATTAAAAATCTAAACTTTTACTGTCTCTGATATGAAGTGACAGATTTGAAATAATCGAAAATTGAATTTATAATAAACTGTATTTTATGTTTCACCTCCTTGTCCCATCTCACAGTTATGCATATGATATCGATGGTTAATTCATTCGATTCTATTAAAAATGTAAGTTTTTACTGTCTCTGATATGAAGTGACAGATTTGAAATAATCGAAAATTGAATTTATAATAAACTGTATTTTATGTTTCACCTCCTTGTTCTCTCTCACAGTGATGCATATGATATCGATGGTGAATTCATTCGAATCAATTAAAAATCTAAACTTTTACTGTCTCTGATATGAAGTGACAGATTTGAAATAATCGAAAATTGAATTTATAATAAACTGTATTTTATGTTTCACCTCCTTGTCCCATCTCACATTTATGCATATGATATCGATGCTGAATTCATTCGAATCTATTAAAAATCTAAGCTTTTTACTGTCTCTGATATGAAGTGACAGATTTGAAATAATCGAAAATTGAATCTGTAATAAACTGTATTTAAGTTTCACCTCCTTGTTCTCTCTCACAGTGATGCATATGATATCGATGGTGAATTCATTCGAATCAATTAAAAATCTAAGCTTTTACTGTCTCTGATATGAAGTGACAGATTTGAAATAATCGAAAATTGAATCTGTAATAAACTGTATTTAAGTTTCACCTCCTTGTTCTCTCTCACAGTGATGCATATGATATCGATGGTGAATTCATTCGAATCTATTAAAAATGTAAGTTTTTACTGTCTCTGATATGAAGTGACAGATTTGAAATAATCGAAAATTGAATTTATAATAAACTGTATTTAAGTTTCACCTCCTTGTTCTCTCTCACAGTGATGCATATGATATCGATGGTGAATTCATTCGAATCTATTAAAAATGTAAGTTTTTACTGTCTCTGATATGAAGTGACAGATTTGAAATAATCGAAAATTGAATTTATAATAAACTGTATTTAAGTTTCACCTCCTTGTTCTCTCTCACAGTGATGCATATGATATCGATGGTGAATTCATTCGAATCTATTAAAAATCTAAGTTTTTACTGTCTCTGATATGAAGTGACAGATTTGAAATAATCGAAAATTGAATTTATAATAAACTGTATTTTATGTTTCACCTCCTTGTCCCATCTCACATTTATGCATATGATATCGATGCTGAATTCATTCGAATTTATTAAAAATCTAAGCTTTTACTGTCTCTGATATGAAGTGACAGATTTGAAATTATGGACAATTAAATTTATGATAAACTGTATTTATGTTTCACCTCCTTGTCCCATCTCACATTTATGCATATGATATCGATGCTGAATTCATTCGAATTTATTAAAAATCTAAGCTTTTACTGTCTCTGATATGAAGTGACAGATTTGAAATAATCGAAAATTGAATTTATAATAAACTGTATTTTATGTTTCACCTCCTTGTCCCATCTCACATTTATGCATATGATATCGATGCTGAATTCATTCGAATCAATTAAAAATCTAAACTTTTACTGTCTCTGATATGAAGTGACAGATTTGAAATAATCGAAAATTGAATTATAATAAACTGTATTTAAGTTTCACCTCCTTGTTCTCTCTCACAGTGATGCATATGATATCGATGGTGAATTCATTCGAATCAATTAAAAATCTAAACTTTTACTGTCTCTGATATGAAGTGACAGATTTGAAATAATCGAAAATTGAATTTATAATAAACTGTATTTTATGTTTCACCTCCTTGTCTTCTCTCACAGTTCTGCATATGATATCGATGGCAAATTCATTCGAATCAATTAAAAATCTAAACTTTTACTGTCTCTGATATGAAGTGACAGATTTGAAATAATCGAAAATTGAATTTATAATAAACTGTATTTAAGTTTCACCTCCTTGTTCTCTCTCACAGTGATGCATATGATATCGATGGTGAATTCATTCGAATCAATTAAAAATCTAAGCTTTTACTGTCTCTGATATGAAGTGACAGATTTGAAATAATCGAAAATTGAATCTGTAATAAACTGTATTTAAGTTTCACCTCCTTGTTCTCTCTCACAGTGATGCATATGATATCGATGGTGAATTCATTCGAATCTATTAAAAATGTAAGTTTTTACTGTCTCTGATATGAAGTGACAGATTTGAAATAATCGAAAATTGAATTTATAATAAACTGTATTTTATGTTTCACCTCCTTGTCCCATCTCACATTTATGCATATGATATCGATGCTGAATTCATTCGAATCAATTAAAAATCTAAGCTTTTACTGTCTCTGATATGAAGTGACAGATTTGAAATAATCGAAAATTGAATTTATAATAAACTGTATTTTATGTTTCACCTCCTTGTCCCATCTCACATTTATGCATATGATATCGATGCTGAATTCATTCGAATTTATTAAAAATCTAAGCTTTTACTGTCTCTGATATGAAGTGACAGATTTGAAATAATCGAAAATTGAATCTGTAATAAACTGTATTTAAGTTTCACCTCCTTGTTCTCTCTCACAGTGATGCATATGATATCGATGGTGAATTCATTCGAATCTATTAAAAATGTAAGTTTTTACTGTCTGAGATATGAAGTGAAAGATTTGAAATAATCGAAAATTGAATTTATAATAAACTGTATTTTATGTAATAAATCGTATTTTATGTTTCACTCTTTGATCCCGAATTCACATTTCGAATTCATTCGAATCTATTAAAAATCTAAGCTTTTACTGTCTCCTGATATGAAGTGACAGATTTGAAATAATCGAAAATTGAATTTATAATAAACTGTAATTTTATGTTATTTCACCTCCTTGTCCCATCTCACAGTTATGCAGTATGATATCGATGCTGAATTCATTCGAATTTATTAAAAATCTAAGCTTATACTGGTCTCGGATTTAAGATTATTTACAGAGTTCCCAAAGGAAAACCCAAACGCCTCATGATGAGCCGGGAACGGTAACTTGAATGTTTCTGGTTCTTGACGAACCTAAAAAGAAATCGGAGGTCAGATGCCAGCCATATATGCAGTTGTAAAGCGCGTACAACCTTAACTCCCTCGAGTCTCTCAAAAACTGTAGATAGGTTTGTAAAAATAATGTTTCATTGGCCTAGTGTTTGCGAAAGAAGAAATTAATACTCATTAATAAACACATGGACAAATATGTCTTGATTCAATGAATTTATACAATTAAATAAATGCCTAAGGAATACAACTGTAATGAACTCATCATTTGTAGATATCGAAGACTGCTCTCGAGTCAGGGGCCCTAAAAAACAATATGGCGATATTTTTTCTCAAAATGTCTAACCCACAAGCCGCGGATGCCAGCAGCGTTCACCTTCTACTCTCCTCTGGTCACAACCTTGTCCTCTAAAAAAATCAGACTGCCTCGCGGATTGAAAAAAAGGAGTCCACTCCAGAACGGTGTGAGGTCAGAATTCCCCAAATCAGCGGACCCTTCTATTGGTTGGGAGAAGTCCGAAGTTTCTTTCTAGTTCAAACCGGTACTGTTCTGGTCTTTGACGATCACTCATGGGAAGAGGTCAAAAGAGCTGAACAAAAAGTAACTTATTGTTACAAGGCTCTCCAGGAAGAAGAAAAAAATAGAACATTCACCGTTCCTTCTTGTCAACTTTCTCTCCCCGTCTTTCTTCTCTCACGCTGCCTGACGTCACCCCTCGCCTGATATATTATCCTGATTCGCTTACTGCCTCACGTGACTCTGTCTTGCTGTACTCGGATTCGTCTTTACACTGGCGCCTCTCAGTCTCTGGTTTTTCCATGGCGTCTGACATTATAATCACCTTCCACATCTCGAGGAGTGCCGTAACGAATTTTCTTTGTTTATTAGTGTCAATTTCCCAGACTGACTGGATCTCAACACAACCTCTTTTGTGACGCTATTGGAGGGACACGACGTCACAGCCTAAAATACAGTATTATAATAATGAATTTTTGTTTTGAAAGTATATAATATCTTATTTCTTTTTATGATTATTGTACCGAGGTACTTTCCCACGGTGATCTGCACGTGCATGCATAGCCACTAAAGGAATTTAGGACTCCAATTGTTCACGTCAAGTTTAGGGACCGCTGCAGAGAAGATAGATCACGGATTGGCAGCGTAAAGGTCAAGCTCGCACAGAACTGTAAGCGTGGTTATGGGAGCAGGGACTAAAAAGTAATGACAGCTTGAACAAAAAAGGGGCTACTTTAATGACCCCACCTGCACTCCCGAAGGGCATTTGATGTGGGAAAATTTCCCGAAGACAAGGGATTGGATAAGAAAAAAGGGGCGTTGGGACCGAGGTGAGGAGTTTGGAAACGTAGTGAGAGGGAGGAGTTGAAGAAGTGGGCAGTTGAGAGAAGTGGAACAAAGATCCACTAGAACCAGCTCGTCCCGTGCGCCCGGACCGACACCGCACAGCTCACCATCACCAACTCGATGTGAGGAAAGTCTGCCTACTCCCCTGTGATTTTAGGAGAATTTATAAAATAATATTTACAGTCATTTAACGTAGGCCTCTGTTAATAATAATAATTCCTTATAAAGAGATGTGTGATAATTATAGTGTAAATAGAAAATATAAATAATGGATGATTATGATAACCAAGGATCTATTTATAAATAAATGTATAGAATAAAATGTCTGAATCTCAATATAAAGTATTATATTCATTCTGTGTTTCCCCCTTGTAACGAACACTTGTGTATAGGTTGTATGTACATTGCAACAATTATATACCTATATCCCGTTCCTGTCTCCATTTTACTTCCATCTGTAAAGATTTTCAAGGTCTTTAATTTATTTTCTTAAATCTTTCCGTGATATACTTTTAAATATATATAGGGATATCTATTGAATTGTTATTATGTTTCGAAATTTCAAATTCAATATTTTCTGCTTGAAATATATTGACTTCATGGGTTTCTTTTGATCCCTTGTATTTCAACTCATAATATTGATGTTCCTGGTCTGTGAAAAAGGAAGTTGTTCATATCTTTACTAAAGAAAGCATTTGCTAGGTCTCAGAAATTTGGAAATCTTTTCGTGATATAATTTTAAACTTATGGGGATATCTATTGGATTGTTATTTTGCTTCAAAATTTCTAATTTAACCCTGTTACCTGTCTCCATATACGTAAAGATTTTGTCAGGGCCTTCTATTTTTTAATTCATTTTCTAAAATTTCATATATATTTTCTATTACAATAAAAATATCTTTAAGAGATATTTTTTTTTTTTTTCGAAAAAGATATTTAATTGCAATTAGAGATATTGTTCTTGAAATACTTCGATATTTACAAATCCATGATATCAGTTGTTTTGTATTCCTTCATAAATGAGAAGTTGCATTAAAATGGACCTTTCACAAAAGAAAGCATTTGCTAGGTGCATTAATTATTTGGAAATTTTTGGAGGTCGAAATTTTTAAACTTTGGATATCGATTTGGATTGTCTAATTTAATATTTTCTGCTTGTAATATATTGCTTGATAGGTTTCTTTTGATTCTCTGTATTTCAACTCATAATGCAGTGGACTCCGCTGAATGTGATCGCGGATAATGTTATCAATCGCTTATTGTTATCCAAATTACTTGGTCCCGATTTTCTCTATTCATTTGCATGTTAAAATTATCGCTTTATGTGATCGTTACATCGGTTAATGTTATCAGTTTTTGAACTTCATTTTAACTGGCAAAGGAATATTCACAATATATTCCGAAGGAACCCATTCTTTTCTTTCCCTCCGTTCTTGTTTCAATTTCAGAGAATTCTCCCTCTTCCACCTAGGGAAAAGGAGAAAAAACAAATCAGAGGAATTACACGTTCTTGAAATTTTTCAGAAATACGCACACCTTGCTGGTGGTCAATAGTTGTTTGATAAGCAGAAGGCTACAAATTCTATTCGGAACTGAGAAGGAGTGTATTCACATTTTATGCCTTGATCGCTTACATGCAGTTTGTTGATATGGAAACCAGAAAGCGAGATGATTTAACATTAAAACTAAATATCGAAATTTTAAATCGTTATGACAAGTTACCAAATATGAGTCAGCGCAATGCTGCAGCGCACATTAAACATTTCTCAGCTTCTGAATTGCATTGAAAGTGTTGAAACGTAGAGTACACCACCTCTTCGATGACTTTAAAAAACTTTATTATTTTCAACGATTTATCAATGAGCTTTGTGATGAGGCGATTTAGATCAGTAATATAATTGATTCATTCATACAAGAAGTAAAATGCTCGGGATCTAAATCTGACCTCATCACATCTTTGTAAAACGACAGAGGACCATAAATTTATATTTTACGGATATTGTTGTCTTGTACGGTGGTCTCGGACGGGGTTCTGATCCCAGTCCCAGATTAGAATCCCGTCTCCGTACTTGACATTAAATAAGAATGTACCTTTGTGGAGTATTTATGAGTCCCTAAGGGACAGTGCCCAATTAGAAGGGATAAGGTTTTCCACGTTGGCGGTCTCAAGGCGGGGTTTAAGCAGACCAATTGGATTCTTACAACTACCCCGATTGGAGGATAAGAAGGAAGAGGGGACAAGAATGAAATTAATTAAATAAGAAAGATCGAAAAAAGAAAAGGTGAAGAGGTTCGATAGTCGAGACTAGAGGAGAGTCCGACAGAAGGTGTTCGAGAGTCGAGACTAGAGGAGAGTCCGACAGAAAGTGTTCGAGAGTCGAGACGAGGAGAAAGTCCGACAGAAGGTGTTCGATAGTCTAGACTAGGAGAGAAGTCCGACGGAATGAGTTCGAGAGTCCAGCCAAGTTCGACCGGAAGGGTTCCTGCATCAAGTAGCACGGCCTCACCCCAAACACTCAGGAGGAAGCCTCTGACCAGACTATAGATACCCATCAACCAGCAGTGTTCCGGGCACACCTTTTTCACTCCCCAAAGGTACCCCCTTTTACTTACATTTTGAAATTGAGATTAGGTCCTCTCTCTATTTACAAAATTACTTAAGAATTAAAAAATTGTCAGAACTAATTTAGAAGATGTTGACAAAACTTATTTTATGAAAATTAGCATCAGTTTTGTATGTACATTGATGTATATATATTATAATAAATTTACTTTTTTTATATTAAACTAGTTTCGGATGCTGTTAATTTAGCGTTTAGTTTATCATCATATTTATGTCTGTAGTTTCTCAGAACTTTTGGTTAAATTTAGTACAAAAATACTTTACACAACGCAATCAAAATAAAATCACCACTATACATTTAATCACAGGTTAATACTCAAATATAAACGAAGACTACGCGACAAGCTTCTTAAAAAGACTTGTAGGTAGCCAACAATTGATGAATTATTTTTATTATGTAAACAATTCTTATGTCTTAAAGGGTAATATACAGTACATAAATATAAAGTGAGTTTTTTCATTTTATTTTGAAATGTAGTATGTGTGAATTAAAGGGAGGGGAGGTAAATTTATCTAATTTTGTATATCGGTTATTGTTATCAAAATCACGGTGTCCCAAACTGATCACATTAAGCGGATCCCGCTGTATTAATATGTTCCTGGACTGTGAAAAAGAAAGGTGTTCATATTTTTACTTAAAGCATTTGCTACGTCTCAGAAATCTGGAAATCTTTTCGTGATATAGTTTTAAATTTATAGAGACATCTATTGGATTAGTATTTTGCTTCAAAATTTCTAATTCAATATTTTCTGCTTGTAATATACAGGGTGTTTCATATTGAATGGGACAAAAAGAATAGAGCAATGTGACTGCCGTAATGGATTTATTCAGCAGAAACATATTCCGCAACTACAATTATACAAGTTTTATTTGGGCACAGGGAAAAAGTATCAAATAACGAACTCGCAGCTAGAGGCCCTGTTAAACAAAATGTTGTCCATGCAGGAGACAGCGTACTGCGTTTACGAATATGCCAAAACCTCCTCGGTAACTGTTGTGCAAATACATTTTCGCACGAAATTTCGTAAAAAACCACCGCATCGGCATAACATAAGCAGGTGGGTGAAGCAGTTCCAGGAAACCGGCTGGTTATGCAAGTACAAAAGCCCAGGACGAAAAGAAACAAAACTCAAAGTGGTTGAAAGAATTCTTGATTCGTTTTTACGGAGTCCCTCAAAATCAACGAGAAGTACAGGTGCAGTACTGGATGTCCTTCACACAACGATGTGGCGCATATTAGTCTCCAATTCAAACCGTACAGATATCAGAAGGTCCAGGCTTTAAAACCTACTGACAAACCGTTGAGTAAGAATTTCTGTGTGAAATTTCAAGAAAAGCTCGGAGTGAATGGTTTCGAGAACACACTGGTGTTTACCGATGAAGCCACGTTCCACTTATGTGGCAAAGTTAATAGCCAAAATTTGCAATTTTGGGGCACGAAAAATGTCGACGTAACATTAGAACATCAGCCGGATTCTCCCAAAATGAACGTTTTATGCTCTTTATCAAAGAGTTCTGTTTTTGGTCCATTTTTCTTTGCTGAAAATCGATTAATGATCATTTTCCAAGACATGCTCTCTGAGTGGTTGCTCCCCCAGCTGGAGGAAGCTGTTCCTGATTTCATTTTGCAGCAAGATGGTTCTCCCCACATTGGAATAAAAACATACGTGAGTTCCTGAACGAACTTCTACCCTATCGCTGGATTGGCCGTGCTGGGCCACAGGATTTGACATGTCTTCATTGGCCCCCGAGATCCCTAGATCTAAAGCCCTGTGATTTTTTTTCTGGGGTTTCGTTAAAGACAAAGTGTTTGTGCGTCCATTTCCTCAAGACTTAGAGGAACTGAAGCAGCTGATAACTGCAGTATTGAACTGCATCACAGGGGATATGCTACCTCGAATGTGGCAGGAGATTGATTACCGTGTAGACATTTGTCGTGTCACCGGAGGGGCACATATTGAACACCTTTAGAAACTTGAATGAATGTAGTTTTGAGGTAAATTTGAATTTTCTAAATATATTAATTACAACGTTCACAATCATGTTTTCTTTTTGTCCCATTCAATATGAAACATCCTGTATTGCCTTGATAGGTTCCTTTTGATCCCATGTATTTCAACTCGATATTAAGTTCCTGAACTGTGAAAAAGTAAGATGTTCCTATTTTAACATAAAACATTTGCTAGGTCTCAGAAATCTGGAAAAATCCAAAATTCGGTATCACCGAGGTTCAACAGATTCCACATTTGAGGCTCTCTACTCTATCAATAAGCACTGGCATCATTAAGTATGTAGAAAAAATTGACGCATAGAACAGAATTTTTTTTGGTACTTTTGTATCCTATTGTTTAAATCGATCTTCGTATCCAGGTGAATAGTTGGTATGGAACCAAATCCTTGTGACATATAGAGAGGGAGATTCTACCTCTACTGTTATTGGCTAGTTCTTTCAGAATCACGTCTGACAGGAAAGGTCTGAACTTCAATCCTCCTGACACAAACACAAAGAAAAAAATCTGTTTGAAACCTCACATAATTTTATTTTTCTATGCAAAACAATTCTTTTCCAAGAAAATTTATTTTCTGTGGTT
>CM063497.1:77559809-77562309 GCA_032207245.1 Pardosa pseudoannulata | reverse complement strand
TGGATTGCCCGTGGAAATCGCGGGATGAGCAGTCAGAGGTTTAAATGTGATAATTAATTTAGTTTAAAATTTCTAGTGTGCTGAATTTGGCAACACTTTTATCACTTGTGAAAATCACAAGTCACTATTGCATATTGTTTACTTAGAATTTCTTGGTACAAGTCATTGCCAAATTAATGAGTCAGAATAAAAGAAAACCTACTAAAAAATGCCGTGTGTGTTACAAGAATCAAATTAAAAGTGAGACTACTTGGCGGTGTAAACAATTAAGAATTCCTTTGCACTTTGTTTTGAAAAGTACCACTAGCTTGAAGACTATTATCTGTATACCTTATTAATGTTTTGCTTTGATATTTTCTTAATTTTACTGTTTCTGATATTATTTAACACTATGTAAAAAGTGGATTTTAATTAAAAATATGTAAGAATTGTAAAATGAAACAAATTTTTTAAATAAAAATTAAATGGTTATTTCATGCACAGTTTTTCATTATTAAATCATACCGGAAGGGGTTAATACCTTCTGCGAATGCTGAAAAACCGCGATGTAGGATTTGCCTGTAAGAATTTTCGTGTATGTGGGTACACGATTGTTTTAAATATGTAAACAGTATTTATACTTTACATATTTAAGACAAAAATTACAAAGTATATGTATTTACTTAAACGTGTCAGTGCTAATTAATAAGGATAATTACAAAACCTTATAGAGTAATAAACATTAATCAACATTGCTTTCTGAGAGAGGCGAAGAGTCTTGTGTTGGTAGCGGAGGAGAGGCTCTGACTTGACTCTTAGAAGTTTTGGCTCACTCGGAGACTCATCTGCTGGAGGCGTTGACTGTAGAGCCAGAATGCTTTGGATGGTTGGTTGGTTGAATGGGGTTTTATGGCACTGAGTCCTCATGGGACATATTGTGCCAAACAAATAGTTAAATCCTAAAACTTCAATCAAGTCAAAACAGCTATAAATTGATAACATAAGATAAAATCAAACATGTTAAAAATACAAAACCAGTGTAGAAAAGATACATAAAACCCAAAGTAAAGAAAACAGCAATGAGGCATAAAATTCAGATGTAACAGTAAAAACCAATGTGTTAGGCCAGGCTTTTCAGTTTGTTCTTCTTCCTCTTCATTTTCTTCCTCACTTGCAGACTTTGTCATCTCAACAACCCGTGGTATGTACTATGAGTCAACTCATTTCTTTGTTTGACATGTAGAGATCCTTCTCTCTAGCGCATCAACATGAAATAACGCTCTTTTCCGCAATGTGGCTACCGACACGGTTGTATTTTTTCATTTTCATTTTTGATGAATATTTTGAAAAACCCGCTAAGCGCTGAAGCAACGAAACATGAAGTTCAAAGTAGCAAGTGAACACGGTAATGTTGCAGCCGGGCCACATTGAAGAAAAGCACAATTTTGAGAATAACTTAAATCTTTATTAAGGAGCCGCTTTAAACACATCTTTGCCAATCAACGGCAGACAAGAGAATGAAACAATAAAAAAACACACTTTGCCCGAACAGAGGTGTACTCCAGAGCTAGATAGATAGAATTTTCCCAAGGGACAATAAACTTAATCAGCGAATTTAACTGTTAGATCAGGTTAAAAACTGAGCCATTTGACGCCGACAGCTGTAAAATGTGTTGAATGAACAGAAAATTTACATCTATTGCACAGGAATCTTTGGGAAATGTGTTGGAAGAATTTTAAGTCGAGGACACTCTTTTGATTAAGACATTTTTGGGCTGGGAAAATAGATTTTAAGGAATTAGAATGGAAGAGAGGAGGTTTTTAAAAAGATATTAAAGTGAAATAACTCATATATATATATATATATATATATATATATATATATATATATATATATATATATATATATATATATATATATAGATATATATATATATATATATATATATATATATATAAATATATATATATATATATATATATATATATATATATATATATATATATATATATATATATATATATATATATATATATATATATATATATATATATATATATATATATATATATATATATATATATATATATATATATATATATATATATATATATATATATATATGTATATATATATATATATGTATATATATATATATATGTGTGTATATATATATATATATATATATATATATAATATATATATATATATATATATATATATGTATATGTATATATATATATATATGTATATATATATGTGTATATATATATATATATATATATATATATATATATATATATATATATATATATATATATATATATATATATATATATATATATATATATATATGTATATATATATATATATATATATGTATATATATGTGTGTATATATATGTATATATATATATATATATATATATATATATATATATATATATATATATATATATGTATATATATATATATATGTGTATATATATGTATATATATATATATATATATATATATATG
>CM063497.1:77547835-77552835 GCA_032207245.1 Pardosa pseudoannulata | reverse complement strand
TTGTTAAATAATTATTACTAATTAATTTTTATTTATTGATTGAAAGTGATAGAAAAAATCATATATTAAAATTATTAATGTTTTTAATATATACTTTTATCACCTATTTAAATATATATGTAAAATAACCTTACATATTATAGTCTTTTCTGTTGCATTTTTCTGAATTATACATCATATTTAATGTGTTAAATACCGATTTATGTTAAAAATAAATAAAAATAAAAATAGAAATTTCTTTTACTGATTTATTTGAAACAAATTTTCTTTTGTCTTTACAATTTGTGAAATAGAAGTAATTATGATTTTCTTTACTTTTATACTGGAAGTTGTATTTAAATTATGCGCAGTTAAAATTTAAGTTGATTATATTTGTAAAAGAAATCAGTAAGTTTTAAATTTTAATTTAAAAGTATCTTTTTGCTGATAATTTTATTTCATTTAAGACAGATAAAGCAAAAGATTTTAAGTCACTGTATTGTTTAAGTGGCATTTTGTAAAACTTTCCTATATTTTTCGAAAAATTGTCCTTTGACTGTGTATTAACTCAAGAATGTGCTAACAAAAAAAGATTTTACTATAACAAAATAAAACTTATAACACAAAAAACTATTCACATATAGAAAATGCAATGAATTAATAGTTTGATTATGAAAGTCATCTTTGGAAAATTAAAAGGGGATTTATTAATTGAAAGGGGAAGACAGTTAAATATTTATTTCAAGAATTCATGTATTCTTAATAGTTTAAAATCTTATTTTTTCGTTGATATTAAGAGTTAAGTTGCCTGGTAATGGAAACGTATAGCAAACTGAAGATATATCTGTATTTTAGACTGTAAGTCTATAAATACTTTAAACATACAAAATTTTTGAACAGTATCAAATCGTATATAATTGTTAAATTATTATTATTGATTGAATGAAAGTCGTAGAAAAAATCATATATTAGAATTATTAATGTTTTTAATATATACTTTTATCTCCTATTTAAACATATATACAAAAAATGCTTGTATATTATATTCTTTTCTGATGCATTTTTCTGAATTATACACCATATTTAATGTGTAAAATACCGGTTTATGGTAAAAATAAATAAAAAGAAAAATAGAAATTTATTTTACTGGTTTATTTGAAACAAATTTTCTTTTCTCTTTCAATTTGTGAAATAGATGTAATTATGATTTTTTCTATTCTTAAACAAGAAGTTGTATTTAAATTATGCGCAGTTAAAGTTTAAGTGGATTTTATTTGTAAAAGAAATCAGTAAGTTATAGATTATATTTTAAAAGTATCCTTTTACTGATAATTTTATTTCATTTAAGACGGAAAAAGAAAAAGATATTAAGTGACAGTATTGTTTAAGTGGCATTTTGTAAAACTTTTCTATGTTTTCAGAGAAATTGTCTTTTGACTTTGTATTAACTCAAAAAGAATGTGCTAACAAAAAAAGATTTTACTATAACAGAGTAAAACTTATAACAAAAAATTATTCACGTATAGAAAATGAAATGAATTAATAGCTTGATTATAAAGTCATCTTTAGAAAATTAAAAGGGGATTTTTTAATTCAAATGGGAAGACAGTTAAATATTTATCTTATAAATTCATGTATTCTTAAGGTTTTAAATTTATTTTTTCGTTGATATTAAGAGTTTACTTGCCTTGTAAGGGAATCTTATAGCATACTGAAGATATATCTGTATTTTAGACTTTAAATCTACAAATACTTTAAATAAACAAAATTTTAGAATAGTATCAAATCGTATATAATTGTTAAATAATTATTACTGATTAATTTTTATTGATTGAATGAAAGTCGTAGAAAAAATCATATATTAGAATCATTAATATTTTTAATATATACTTTTATCACCTATTTAAATATATATGTAAAATAACCTTACATATTATATTATTTTCTGATGCATTTTTCTGAATTATACACCATATTTAATGTGTAAAATACCGGTTTATGGTAAAAATAAATAAAAAGAAAAATAGAAATTTTCTTTACTGATTTATTTGAAACAAGTTTTCTTTTGTCTTTACAATTTGTGAAATAGAAGTAATTATGATTTTTTTTTAACTTTTGTACTGGAAGTTGTATTTAAATTATGCGCAGTTAAAGTTTAAGTTGATTTTATTTGTAAAAGAAATCAGTAAGTTTTAAATTTTATTTTAAAAGTATATTTTTGCTGATAATTTCATTTCATTTAAGACGGATAAAGAAAAAGATTTTAGGTGACTGTATTATTTAAGTGGCATTTTGTAAAACTTTTCTATATTTTCCGAAAAATTGTCTTTTGACTTTGTATTAACTCAAAAAAAACATGTGCTAACAAAAAAAGATTTTACTATAACAAAATAAAACTTATAACATTAAAAATTATTCACAAATAGAAAATGTAATGAATTAATAGCTTGATTATGAAAGTCATCTTTGGAAAATTAAAACGGATTTATTAATTGAAAGCGGAAGACAGTTAGATATTTATCTTAAGAATTCAAGTATACTTAAAGTTTAAAATTTATTTTTTCGTTGATATTAAGAGTTAACTTGCCTTGTAATGGAAACGTATAGCAAACTGAAGATATATCTGTATTTTAGACTGTAAGTCTATAAATACTTTAAACATACAAAATTTTTGAACAGTATCAAATCGTATATAATTGTTAAATTATTATTATTGATTGAATGAAAGTCGTAGAAAAAATCATATATTAGAATTATTAATGTTTTTAATATATACTTTTATCTCCTATTTAAACATATATACAAAAAATGCTTGTATATTATATTCTTTTCTGATGCATTTTTCTGAATTATACACCATATTTAATGTGTAAAATACCGGTTTATGGTAAAAATAAATAAAAAGAAAAATAGAAATTTCTTTTACTGATTTATTTGAAACAAATTTTCTTTTCTCTTTCCAATTTGTGAAATAGAAGTAATTATGATTTTTTTTTTTTTTTTTACTTTTATACCGGAAGTTGTATTTAAATTATGCGTAGTTAAAGTTTAAATGAATTTTATTTGTAAAAAATATCAGTAAGTTTTAGATTTTCTTTTAAAAGTATCCTTTTGCTGATAATTGAATTTCATTTCCGACGGATAAAGAAAAAGATTTTAGGTGACTGTATTATTTAAGTGGCATTTTGTAAAACTTTTCTATATTTTCCGAAAAATTGTCTTTTGACTTTGTATTAACTCAAAAAAAACATGTGCTAACAAAAAAAGATTTTACTATAACAAAATAAAACTTATAACATTAAAAATTATTCACAAATAGAAAATGTAATGAATTAATAGCTTGATTATGAAAGTCATCTTTGGAAAATTAAAAGGGGATTTTTTAATTCAAATGGGAAGACAGTTAAATATTTATCTTATAAATTCATGTATTCTTAAGGTTTTAAATTTATTTTTTCGTTGATATTAAGAGTTTACTTGCCTTGTAAGGGAATCTTATAGCATACTGAAGATATATCTGTATTTTAGACTTTAAATCTACAAATACTTTAAATAAACAAAATTTTAGAATAGTATCAAATCGTATATAATTGTTAAATAATTATTACTGATTAATTTTTATTGATTGAATGAAAGTCGTAGAAAAAATCATATATTAGAATCATTAATATTTTTAATATATACTTTTATCACCTATTTAAATATATATGTAAAATAACCTTACATATTATATTCTTTTCTGTTGCATTTTTCTGAATTATACACCATATTTACTGTGTTAAATACCGATTTATGTTAAAAATAAATAATAATAAAAATAGAAATTTCTTTTACTGATTTATTTGAAACAAGTTTTCTTTTGTCTTTACAATTTGTGAAATAGAAGTAATTATGATTTTTTTTTAACTTTTGTACTGGAAGTTGTATTTAAATTATGCGCAGTTAAAGTTTAAGTTGATTTTATTTGTAAAAGAAATCAGTAAGTTTTAAATTTTATTTTAAAAGTATATTTTTGCTGATAATTTCATTTCATTTAAGACGGATAAAGCAAACGATTTTAAGTGACTGTCTTGTTTAAGTGGCATTTTGAAAAACTTTTCGATATTTTCAGAGAAATTGTCTTTTGACTTTGTATTAACTCAAAAGTAATGGGCTAACAAAAAAACATATTTTATTATAAAAAATAAAACATATAACACATAATATTGTTTACATATAGAGAATGTAATTAATTGTTTGATTATAAAAGTCATCTTTGGAAAATTATTGTAGCTTATTTATGATGTTTATCGTTTTTAAGAAATAAGCTAAATTACTACTTTCATGATGAATTTCTTTTGTGAATGTTTATACAGACCTTATCTGTTTTTTTTAATTCTTCGGTAGGTGGGGAGGTATATTTGTAAACCAAAAACTTATTTTTGGTATGATGTCTAATTTATTTCACTATGTTAGCGTATGATAAATAGAGTAATTTTCTCCTTATATATGTCAAAATATTTTTACATTTTTTTAAAGTTTTTCATGTTTTGCATTCTTTTAAATGTATAAATATTATTGAGACAATTATTAAGGTATTCATTTTTTATATTATTTTTAACATATTGTACTAGATATCAGTCGAATACCTTTTAGAAATGTTTTTAGATTATTTTTTACAATTATTTCATTTTTCTATATTTTTCGATGCGCAAATACTATAGAAAAATTATTAAGATAATAAATTTTGCAGTTTTTTAGCAGTGGTGCTCGAATCTAACCGGATACCATTATAGAAAAAATTTTGTTTCCCTGATGTTTACCAATTTTTAAGATTTTATCTTTTTATATGCGTAAATACTGTTAAAAAAATTATTAAAATACTAATGAATGTATAATTCAAAATACGGTACTGAAACACAGTATTATACCTAAAGAGTAGAATCTAAAAACCTTCACGCTACTACTATTCTAAAAACAAATCTTCCGGATGTGAAAGCTGATTTTGAGGTATAGCTTAGGGGGCACTTATAGCTACGAAC
>CM063497.1:77532835-77537835 GCA_032207245.1 Pardosa pseudoannulata | reverse complement strand
GTTTTTTATTAATTTTTATTTACTGTTTTCTTTTCAATTATTTTTTATATATTAATCTTATATTTATTATTTTTAAATCTTATTTTTACTTTTTGTAACCGGCATCTAAAATACTCATTATGAACCGATCTCATGTCCAATTAGCTATCTTTACTACTAGAGATATACCCTTCCGCGTCAGGTGCTCCATTATCTACCATCAAATGGAGAACGCGTGATTAACCCATAGCGCCAACCAATAAGGCGATTTCACGCAGCAGGGAACATCTCAACTTATGACAATTCTGGCTTTAGTTTCAAGCGCAAGGGCATTTTATTGTTTTCTTATTGGCTGTTGTAAACATGAAAATGAATGGGAAGGGCATTATAATAGTTCGTGACGTTGCGCGAAATGGCTCTATATTAGGACGAAATTCTCTGTTTAAACAGAGATTAATCGCGGTTATCGTTAAACGACTTTAGTAACACCGGCCCTTATTATCTTCAAATTTAATACTCCCTGTGTCAATTGTTAAAATTTGGATGTTAGAATCCGCTGCATGCGACCACACCGGTGCTACGTACGTAATAATTCAACGAAGGAAGGAAGTGTAAGCTATCGTTTCTGTGGTGCAGTGATCTTCCAAACACCTCATTTACACAACATTGGGCAGTTATTGCTTGTGTCACAGTTTTTACTAGCTATCAATTTGTGCATTACTTGCTTTGAGTTTGCCTGATATTCATTAACCAGTGTAGGCCTTTGATCACTTGAATGGTTCTGGCCAAACTGTTCGGGGGTTGAAGTGTGTGCGACTTGGAGGGGTTTTGTACATATTGTATTAGGTGACTATTTATTCATGCCTAGTTGCCAAAAGAACGAGTACATCTGCTCTCTGTGTCCCCAGGTAATGACTGTGACCAATGGAGTGTTGTGTGTTGGCGAGGGTCATAATATTCGCTTGGAGTGCTCTTTACGTGCTTGGCGCGGTAAGGGTTAGAACATTCAAAAAGTAGTTTCTCCCCCATCAGTTTTTTTGAAAAGGCGACGGTCTTAACTTGAGCCATTTTTTGTTGGAGTGTTGATTTTCCTCACTCCTTCATTTTTTTGGTGCATTAGAGAGATGGGTAAGTGTATTCCAACTTATTGTAATTCATTCTTCAATACTTATTAATATCAATAAAAGTGTCAAAGTAATTTTTAGAGTCAGGGTTAGTTATTTGTATGTGGTTTTCTTTTCTTGGGACTTAGCGTCCCTCGTGGGTAATCGCTAGGCCCATCTTGCTTTTGATCAAAATCCACTATACGATCCTTACTTAAGTCTTGACATATAATTTAACACTGAATGCAACTCTATAAGCAACAGTTTTATTATTAATATTCAACTTATTAGTAATAAAACTGTTGCTTATAGAGTCTTGTATTACAAGAAGGGTAGAGAGCTCCCTTGGCTTTTTTTTACCTTAAAAATAAATTTCATAAAGCAAAGCGAAATCTCTACTCTTTAATTTTTCAAGATTTAATCAAGACGGTTTCTTTTGTTAAAAAAAAACCCCGGTTTCAAGAACTCCGTTTAGTACAAAGCCTGCCTTTTCATCCTCATTTGTTTTCGAATTATAATTTTTTCATTTTTTTGTTTTTATTTAAATTTGTACTTAGTATTTATACCACTGAAAAAGAATTACGTTCATAATATAACACTAACAAAATAAAATTAATATATTTCCACAATACTTTCAAAATGTAAAAGGAAATTTTCTTTTAGCATCAAAAATGTGAAACAAATGATTGAAATATTGGAAAATATTATTCGGACAGTTTCATGCAGAAATATTTCCTCTCTTCTGCATTCGATTGAAAGAATGTTATTTCTAGTGTGGTATTTCGATACAAGGTTTAAATAAAAATCGTAGACTTTTTGATTCTATATCGGATCGTAAAGTAAGACTTATTCTGCAGAAATCAGCCTTTATTTTTAGAGGTCAAGTGAAATCGGGAAACGAGTATAGGTTTGTATCGGGTTTTTCGAAAGCTTCTTGCTTACTAAATATTGAGTAAGAACTGAAAGAACGAGCATAGAGTGAAATAAAATATAAAAGAACAAATTCAACAAACGATTCTTTTATAAAATGTTTTTATTTATATTTATGCAAGAGTGTTTTGAGTGTAGTTTTGAATTGAAAACTGGGATATCCTTGATTAGTTAACAATTTACTTGTCAATTTTCTAAAAATGGACTATGATATTTGAATAACATATATTCATCCTTGTGCATTAAAATTACTTTAATCTATTTTTATCGTGATAATGGAGTTTTTATACTTATAAATGTTTTCGTAAATACATTTTTCAATTTAAGGTTTTAGGTGCATTTTATAGTAAAATTTATAAGAAATCACATTAATATAGATATATCTCCAAAAGCAATCCAAAATAAATTGAATTTAGAGAGTAAATGATATTAAAAGTTACTTATAAAAAATTATTTAATAATAAAAATACCTTCTTTTTTGCATAACTCAAAAGTGAAATAATCCAAAAATGGAACATATCAAAATTTTATAGAGATAAAGAATGTCAAGCACCATAGTTCCAAAAAATAAATTTAATGCTATTTTCCTAGATAGTGATAATTTTTTAGATTGGTTTATCTTTCCTAAGGCCGTAGTAACTTTACAATACGAATGGGAATGTACGCCATTAACCCCTTCCGGTAAAATGACGAGTCTAGCTCGTCATTGGTTTTTCATTCCATACCGCACAATGACGAGCTACACTCGTCATGCGATTAAAGTTACTGTTAAATATGATAATTAATTTAGTTTAAAATTTTTAGTGTACTGAATTTGGCAACACTTTTATCACTTGTGAAAATCACAAGTCACTATTGCATATTGTTTACTTAGAATTTCTTGGTACAAGTCATTGCCAAATTAATGAATCAGAATAAAAGAAAACCTACTAAGAAATGCCGTGTGTGTTACAAGAATCAAATTAAAAGTGAGACTACTTGGCGGTGTAAACAATTAAGAATTCCTTTGCACTTTGTTTTGAAAAGTACCACTAGCTTGAAGGCTATTATCTGTATACCTTATTAATGTTTTGCTTTGATATTTTCTTAATTTTAATGTTTCTGATATTATTTAACACTATGTAAAAAGTGGATTTTAATTAAGAATATGTAAGAATTGTAAAATGAAACAAGTTTTTTAAATAAAAATTAAATGGTTATTTCATGTACAGTTTTTCATTATTAAATAATACCGGAAGGGGTTAAAGCAAGGATGTATATTTTCTACCATTCTGTTTGATTTACTTTCAGTCATTTTTCTAGCCATGGCTTAAGTTGCGAGTATAGTGGTACTTGGGGCAATGTTTATGATTTCTAGATGTCTATTGTAAGTCAATTCTTACGCTGACCCATCCCAAGATATACAGTAGCAATAAACTAAAGACCAGTACGCCACCACAGCAACCACAACAGCTACAAAGATGTTGCTGACCTACAATAGTTCTGACATAGTTCGATTATAATATTGTCAGTCCCATCTATCTGGTAACAAGAAGGCAGACTGTCTGGTAAAGGATGGTAGCAGCCTCCCACCTTCTGCATCTGATGAACTTACCTAGCTAGAATTTTTGTCTCAAATGGATTATCTCAACTCCTTGTTTCCGACTTTTTACTCGTCAAAGGATTTAATGTATCAGGTCTGACGTTGTCAGGCCATTGTAGATGGGTAAAAACAACAACAACAACAACAAATGTCAAACCCAGTAAGGAGAAAACTCTGCAAAGGTAAACTCGAGACTACTAGTAAAAACTGAAAACCATGATCTCTAGCGTACCTCAGGTTTGTGACACCCGAATATACTTAAAGGAGGTTTACCACTGAGGTCTACAAGAATTCCCAAGATTACCGCCCTGGCACACTCAATAGATCCACAAAAGGTACTTATTATAAATATTTGAATTTGAAATTAGGTCCTCTCTCTTCTTTATTTTTTTTACCTAAATGTTAGAATATTATTAATGTTAAATCTTAACCCTATCGCTGCGTATTTATTTTATCAAAATAGGTTCAAACAACTGCGTATTTTTTTTATTACATATTTCATATCTATATACATTTTAGAGTTAAAATATACAAAAAATTTTTGTAAAAAAGTTTTTTTTTAATATAGAATTAGGTCCTAAAAAAAGTGTTCAGAAAAATGAAATTGTAGAATAATGATGTAAAAACTTAATTTTGAAAATTAATATTATTAAATTATCATTTATTTTATAAAATACAAAAGCAAAACGTATATACTAATTAAAAAATGCGAAAGACTTACAAAACATTTATTAGAAATGAAGTCTTGTATGATAAATTTCGAAACAAGGCTCGAGGCAAAGTCCTACTTCGCAATCCTTGCACCAAATTCGCGTTTCTTTTCAAATTTTTTTGTTCATATTCAGTTTTTTTTAGACAGACAGCACACTATCTACGAGGCTCTTTCTTGATGGGATTTGGGTGTATATGGCTAGCAAAGTGTCGAGCAGTTAGTCTCATGGGTCTATTACTCTCATGTACTGTTGGTCTCTTTTACTATTATTTGCAACATAACCTCGTCAAAATAAAGTCCAAAATAGTTGCATTATTTGCTATAGTGCAATTTAGTCCAAGATTTCCAAGGAAAGTAAATGAAGCAGGAGCTGGTGGAATATTTTGCATATCAATTTTGCACTATCCACAGAGGAATCTAAGAAATTATCATCAGTTTCTCTATAACTATCTTCAATATACTTGAAATAACAGTCAGAAGTGCTATCAGTGGCTGAAATATATTCAGGAGTATAGGTTATATCACTCGCGAAACGCTTCCTGACAGACATCTTTCAGCTATGAACAGCGCACTCAAGATGATACAAAAAATTCTTCTATATTTCGCAGAAATGTGGACAATTAAAGCCATCTGCTAGTTTGCAGCTAAATAATTAAAAATCCCAGTAAAGCAAAAATGAAAGAATAAACGGGGA
>CM063497.1:77516067-77528567 GCA_032207245.1 Pardosa pseudoannulata | reverse complement strand
CGTGTATGATCGACATATCTTTGCAGTTCATAATTATAATTCAAGTTTATTTATAACGACCCCGTTTAATTAATTTTTATGTGCCTTTAGGAATAGTATATTTAATAACAGCATTTTATTAATGATTCTTACCAGTATTTCACAATTTAACATATTCTGTGTCCCCTTTTTGTCATGATTCATTGACCGTTTAATGCTAACATGAGGTCTGAATGTTATCACTAATTATAATCCATTGATGATAATATTCGTCATGACGGAATGGTAATTATTTCGGAGGTAATATGTAAATATATATCATCACTCGCATCGTGATTAATCGACCGTGAATAGAATGGAATTATTAAATGTCGTATTTGCGCAGACATATTGCATTTTAATTTCAAATCTAATTTATGGCTTCCCATTTATTCTAAAATATCTAGTTCAATAAAAGTCACAAAGGAATTTGAATTTCTTTAGGTTTTCACACTAATAGATACACACACACATATACATGTAATACATCAAAATTATTTAACTTTAATATTTCCTTAAAACCCCCCTCTCTCCAATTCAAATTCCTTAAAATCTTTTTCCCATTCTCTAAATGTCTTAATCAAAGGAGCGTTCTCGACTTAAAATTCTTTCGATACAAATTCAAAAACCGTCTGTCCTATAGATGTCAATTTTATGTCTATTCAACACGTTTCCCAGCCGTCGCCGGGAAATGGCTCGGCGTTTTTTATTGTTCTTACACTTAAATTCACTGAGTAAGTGGGAAAATTCTTTCTGTCTCTACTCTTGGGTGCACCTCCGTTCGATCAGAGTGAATTTTGTGTCTTTCTCTTGTCTGTCGTTGACTCATAAAGATGTCCGTTTTAGCAATTATAAAATAAAGCTTTAATTAGACTTGTGCCGTACTCTTCAATGTGGCCAGACTGCTAGCAGTAAAGCTTTCTCCTTTCCCAGTTGCCCAGGCAAGTCAAAAAACAATAGGGGCTACATAATTGTTGTAACTAGAGGAAAATATTTATTACATACATGTATATGTAATATATGTATAACATATCAAAATTGTTACGCTGAAATATCTATCAAACATTTAGTTTCCTATTGTTTGATATCTAATTTCCAAGTCATAAAATGTCAGAATTAAAAGAGTTTTCACCGATTTGAATTCTTTTTCCCCGTCTATCAAAACTAAAGCTGGAATAAATGCTAATTTTCTGTACCTTGGCCACAGTTTTCAACTGTCTTCGGAAAATAGTTTCGCTTCTCCAATAAATAAATTGCTGCCTTTGAGATTTTCGAGATAACTTAAATAATACAGGTTAATTCTTGACTGCCTCCAAACACTGAATAATTTGTAGATCTCTTCGGAAAAGAAGTCCATGATCTCTGGCTATGGGATGCTAAAATTTTTAAAACATGTATTTTTCTTATAGCATTCGATGCAAAGCCCTTGCTTTGTAAAGACGAGTAGTATTAGATCTGCTAATTTATATAAAAGAAATTTTTTGTAGTGAAAAAAGAAAACTCAAAATGTATAAAAAGTGCAAAAAATTGACCTCTTAAACTGAAGCAGTAACAATGAATTGAGAGAACAGAAATTTTTTTAATATGATGTCTGCATTTGAATACATGTTATGAAATTTATACAATCATAGATGGTATTTCAACTTTTTCATTGGTGTATAATAAATACATAATTATTTTAATTATCTTTAGTGAACCAGGCTGCAGAGAAATCATGCATTATTCCTTTAACTCTGCTTCTAATATATATAAAAGAAAAAGAAAAAAGAAAATTTCCTTTTCAAAAAAATAAATGCATGTAATAAAAGAGCAAATCAGTTGTCCAAAATAGTGCAAATTGACATTTTAAACGGAACCAGTCACCATATAATTATGATATTTAAATAAATTAATGTGCTTGCATTTAAATATTTTGAAATTTGAGCTACAATCATAGCTCTTATTTCAACTTCAGTGTTATTCATTCTTATTACAAATACATAATTATTTCATTTACATTTAAAAACTCAGACTGTAAAAAAATCATGCTCTAGCACTTAACTTTGCTAATTTATAAAAAAAAAAAAAAAAAAAAAAAAGGAAATTTTCGTTTGAAGAGAAAAACCCAAAATGAATAAAAACAGAAAAAAAAACCAAAATAGTGAAAATTTACATTCTAAACGAAAGCAGTCACCATAAAATGAGACTACAGAAAATTGTTAGTATGACTTCTGCATTCAAATAAATGTTATGAAATTTGATCGGAAATCATAGCTCGTATTTCAACCTTTTATGTTAGTCGTTAGTGTACAATAAATATATAATTATTTCATTCCTATTTAGTGAACCAGACGGCAGAGAAATCATTCATTATCCCTTTAACTCTGCTTCTAATATATAAAAGAAAAAAAAACGAAAATTTCCTTTTGAAAAGAATAAATGCATGTACATAAAAGAGCAAACACCTTGACCAAAATAGTGAAAATTGATATTTCAAAAGAAAACAGTCACAATATAATTCTGCAATATTAAATAAATTAATATGTTTGCATCTAAATGTTTTTACATTTTTGATCTGAAATCAAAGATCTTATTTCAACTTCAGTGTTAGTCATTCGTATTAAAAATACATAATTATTTCATTTATTTTTAAAGAACCAGACTACAGAAAAATCATTCATTATCCCTTTAACTCTTCTAATTTATATAACAGAAAAAAACAAAAAGAATTTGGTTTCAAAAGAAAATAACAAAATCTATAAAACCTGTAAAAAAATGACCAAAATAGTGAGCTTTGACATTTTAAATTGAAGCAGTCACCATAAAATGAGATGACAGAAATTTGTTAATATAATGTCTGCATTTAAATAAATGTTATGAAATGTACTCGAAAATCATAGCTCGTATTTCAACTTTTATGTTAGTCATTAGTGTACAATAATTATATAATTATTTCATTTATATTTAGTGAACCAGACTTCAAAGATACCATACATTATAGCTTTAACTCTGCTTCAATATATATAAAAGAAAAAGAAAAAAGAAAATTTTCTTTTGAAAAGAATAAATGCATGTACATAAAAGAGCAAACCAGTTGACCGAAATAGTGAAAATTGATATTTAAAAAGAAAACAGTCACAATATAATTGTACTATTCAAATAAATTAATATCTTTGCATCTAAATGTTTTGCAACTTGATCTGAAATCGAAGATCTTATTTCAACTTCAGTGTTAGTCATTCCTATTAAAAATTCATAATTACTTCATTTATTTTTAAAGATCCAGACTACAGAAAAAATCATTCATTATCCCTTTAACTCTTATAATTTATATAACAGAAAAAAAAACAAAAAGAATTTGATTTGAAAAGAAAAAAACAAAATCTATAAAAACTGCAAAAGAAAAAAAATATCAAAATAGTCAGCATCGATATTTTAAACGAAAGCAGTCACCATAATATGAGACTACAGAAATTTGTTAATAAGATGCTTGCATTTAAATAAATGTTATGAAATTTGATAGGAAATCATACCTCGTATTTAAACTTCTATGTTAGTCATTGGAATATAATTAATACATAATTATTTGATTTATATTTAGTGAACCAGACTGCAAAGAAACCATACATTGTAATTTTAACTCTGCTTCAATATATATGAAAGAAAAAGAAAAAAGAAAATTTTCTTTTGTAAAGAAAAAAAATGCATGTACATAAAAAAAAGCAAATCCGTTGACCAAAATATAGAAAATTTATATTTTAAAAGGAAAGAGTCACCATATAATTGGGCTATTTAAATAAATTAATATGTTTGCATTTAAATGTTTTGCAATTTGATCTGAAATCGAAGATCTTATTTCAACTTCAGTGTTAGTCATTCGTATTAAAAATACATAATTATTTGATTTATTTTCATAGAACCAGACTACGGAAGAATCATTCACTATCCATATAACACTTTCAATTTATAAAATAGAAGAAAACAAAAAGAAAATTTTGTTTCTGAAAGAAAAAGACCCAAGCATATAAAAAGTGCAAATCAGTTGAAACAATGAATGTTGACATTTCAAACACAAAAAATCACCATAAAAGAAGAATATAGAAAATTGTTGACATGACATCTGCATTTAAATGTTTTGCAATTTGATCAGAAATCATAGCTCGTAATTAAACTTCTATGTTAGTTGCTCGTATATAATTAATACACAATTATTTCATTTATCTTTATAAAACCAAATAACGGAGAAACCATGTATTATCCCTTTAACTTTGCTTCTTATATATATAGAAGAAAAAGAAAAAAGAAAATTTTATTTTCAAAAGAAAGAAAATAAAATTATATATAAATTGTATATATAAATATTCAAGTATATATAAATTGAAAATCAGTGAAGGAAAGTAGTGAAAATTGCCATTCCAGACGGAAACAGTCATCATATAATGAGGCTAAATAAATAAATTAATATGTTTGCATTTAAATGTTTTGTAGTTGAATTTAAAATCATTGGTCATATTTCACAATCAGTCTTAGTCATTAGTATTACAAATATATAATTATATCATTCAACTTAAAAGAAACAAAATGCAGAAAAATCATGAATTATCCCTTTAACTCTGCTAATTTATATAAAAGAAAAGCGAAAAGAATATTTTAATTTAAAAAAAACCCCCAAAATATATAAAAACTCCCAAAAAAGGACCAAAATAGTGACAATTGACTTTTTAAACGAAAACTGTCTTCATAAAATGAGACTACAAAAATTTCTCGATATGATGTCTGCATTTAAGTAAATATTATGAAATTTGTTTAGAAAAAAAAGTTCATAATTCAACTTCTATGTTATCGTTGGTGTATAGTTAATATATAATTATTTGATTTATCTTTAGAAAACCCGAATATAGACAAATCATGCTTTATTCCTTTAACTCTGCTTCTAATATATATAAAAGAAAAAAAAAGAAAATTTCCTTTTGAAAAGAATAAATGCATGTATATAAAAGAGCAAACCAGTTGGCCAAAATATTGAAAATTGATATTTCAAAAGGAAACAGTCACGAAATAATTGGGCTATTTAAATAAATTAATATGTTTGCATTTAAATATTTTGCAATTTGATCTGAAATCGAAGATCTTATTTCAACTTCAGTGTTAGTCATTCGTATTAAAAGTACATAATTATTTCATTTATTTTCAAAGAACCAGTCTACAGAAGAATCATTCACTATCCATTTAATTCCTTCAGTTTTTTATAACTGAAGAAAACAAAAATAAAATTTTGGTTTGAAAACAAAACAACAAAATCTATAAAAACTGCAAAAGAAAAAAATGACAAAATAGTGAACTTTGACAATTTAAATTGAAGCACTCCCCACAAAATGAGACTACAGAAAATTATTAATATGATGTCCGCATTTAAATAAATGTTATGAAATTTTATATGAAATCATAGCTCGTATTTCAACTTCTATGTTAGTCATTGGTGTATAATTAATACATAATTATTTGATTTATTTGTAGAGAACCTAACTGCAGAGTTATGATGCATTATCTCTTTAACTCTGTTTCTAATACATATAAAAGAAAAAAGAAAAAAAAGAAAATTTAATTTTGAAAAAAAAAAGGCATGCGTATAATAAGAGCAAATCAAATATAGCAAAATAGGAAATCATACCTCGTATTTAAACTTCTATGTTAGTCATTGGAATATAATTAATACATAATTATTTGATTTATCATTTAAAAACCAGAGTACAGAGAAATCATGCGTTATCCCTTTAACTCTATTTCTAATATATATAAAAAAAAAATCAAAAAGAAAACATTTTTTGAAAACAAAAAAATCCCGAAGTATATAAAAAGTACAAATTAGTTGACCAAAATATTGAAAATTGATATTTTAAACGGAAACAATCAGCATAAAATGAGACTAAAGGAAAATTGTTAATATGATGTCTGCACTGAAATGTTATGGAATTTGATCTGAAATCATAGCTCGTAATTCAAATTCTATGTTATCGTTGGTGTATAATTAATACATAATTAATTCATTTATCTTCCATTCATTATCTTCAGTCATAGATCCAAACTGCTGATCAATCAACATATTATGCCTTCAACTCTTCTTCTGATATATGTAAAAGGAAAAGCAAAAAGAAAATTTTGTTTCAGAAAGAAGAAACCCAAGTATAGAAAAAATGCAAAACAGTTGTAAAAAATAGTGAAAACTAACATTAGAAACTGAAGAAATCACCATAAAATAAGGGTAATGAAAAAAATAATTTACGCCTGCATTTAAATGTTTTACAATTTGATCTTAAAATTATAACTCGTACCATATCTTCAATTTTAGTCATAGTTATTATATATTAATAACTATTTAATATATTTTTAGAGAACTGGGATACAGAGAAATCATGCATTATCCCCTTTGATATCATAGCATAATTAATGGTTTTGGAGCATTATAAAATATAACACATTATGTTACCCTTTTCTCCTGTTTCATTGGACATATGACATTGACACGAGGTCTGCCTGTTATTCTAATTGTAATTCATTGGTGATTATAACCTGTCGCGACTAAATGATCATTATTTCGGAGGTAATATGCAGAGATTTATCGTATATTCAACTTGATTAATGGACCAGGAACAATGAAGGAAATTCGTAAACGACTTATTGGCACAGAACATATAGAAATTCTTTTTCATATCTAATGTAGGTTCATCTCTTTAAGCTAAAGCAATTAATTTATAAGGTAAGTCATATAAAGATTTTATATATATATATATATATATATATATATATATATATATATATATATATATATATATATATATATATATATATATGTGTGTAATGTGTGTATGTGTATTAATTGGTAACGAAAATATATTTAATTACCATACAATTTTCATAAGAAGAATTATTTATTTAATTCAATCATAAAATTAAAAGTGGAAAGAACATTTCTTTATATATGCCTTTGTTTATGATTTATTTCAATTCAACTAAATTCAATTATGTTTTATTTTTTAATTTCTCAGTAAATTCTAGATAAATATAAATTTATTTCTAATACATCTGTTACAGCTAGATAATTTTAAATTTATCTCTAATTCGCCTGTAACTCATAGGTAAATTTAAGTATATGCCTAATTTATATTAATTGCTAGATAAATTTAAACTTATCTCTAAGTCACCTGTAACTGCTAGGTAAATTTCAATTTATCTAGCAGTGATATTGGTAAAGGTTCATTAAAGACAAGTCTCACATTTTCATATAATAACAAATTATTAACTGTTATCTTGATGTTTGTAATTTTACACTATAATTATCCCTTTTAGCTTTTTTCTGTCACCATTTAGCCTTAAGCGAAGTTAATGTTATCATTAGTTTTAAAATACATTTTTAATATAAAGTACTCGGAACGATATAATATTTATTTATTCATTGGGTATTTACACGTTTTTGTAGTAAATTTGCAAAGATATTTATATGAAAAAATAAAACAATTTTATTTTGTATTATGATGTGCATTCTGATAGCTGTTTTGTTGAGGTATCACATTGCTTAACTTCTGAGATAATGGAGTATTTCTTAAAATAAAAAGATGGTTTGTTTTTAACTCCACCTTCATAGTTTTCCAGAACCCATCCAATGTTATGAAATTCCATCTATATAAAGCTGGTTTTATAAGTCAAAACGTGCAGAAAGATATAGAACATACATAAGAGGTCTTGGTTGCGATGCATGTATAAGTAATAGCTTCAATTCGAATTTCATTTCTCATTTTATCAAATAATAGAATGGGATATTTATATGCAGGGTTTGTAGCTTTATCTCGAAGACAATGCAGTGAAGATTGTTTGGGTAAAGGGATCAAATATCTTCTGTAAAAATATGCATTAACCCTTTTGGAGGCCTTGGGAAGATTACTTCCCACCTACATGATCTTACAAAATACACCTGTAGAAGTGAAAAACCAGTTATAATACATTGGCCTTGCTATTATAACAACGTGGAGACTGATTTCGGGTTTAGTTTTGCGCTGTGAACTATTGTTTGATCAATCGAATATAATTAGCACTTCTGTTTTGAAAGTTTGAAAACGTTGTGTAAAAAATAAATGGCCCACGAAAGGGTTAGAGTATATTTTTGAGTAATCTGAGTTAATTTTCACAGTTTTTTCTATTTTACTCCTTTTATATCTTATGTTATAAAAACTTCGATCAATTATCATAAAATCATCAACAAGTGTTTTCTTGCTTTCCCAGAAACAAAAAAATTTTCAGTTTGAAAACGGTGTGACAAATAAAGAGCCGACGAATAAGTTAAAGCCCTTTTTTGAGTAATCCAAGTTAATTTTCAGATATTTTTAGCATTTTCCTCATTTTATGTTTTATGTTATACGAGATTAGAGCAATAATCATAAAACCATCAACAAAATATTTCTAGTTTTCTCAGAAACAAAATTTAGTTCTTTTTCTCTTCTTTTAAGATAACAAATATATCTTATTTGACTGCAGTCAGATAAACAACACCAAGCCTCATCAATTCTAAATATATAAATCTATATATAAAATTTGTTTTACGTTTTCAAGTTCTTTTTCATTCTTGGACATATTTAGAATTCTCTTCGGCAGAGGGCTGAAATATTTTTTTGTGTTAACTTAATTTTAAATATAGAAAATAAGTATAAATTTCTAGAAATTTCAAATTTCAAGGGTTAAAGCATATTCTTGAGTAATCTGAGTTGATTTTCACAGTTTTTTTCTATTTTGCTCTTTTTATGTGTTATGTTATGAAAGATTCGAGTAATTATCATTTTGAAAACGTTGTAGGAAATAAATGGCCGACGAAAGGGGAAAAGCATTTTTTGAGTAATTATTTTAACCATAGAATTTTAAGCATAATTTTAACCATAGAAAATAAATATAAATTCATAGCAACTTCATATTTCAAGGGTTAAACATATTTTTTGTGTAATGTTAGTTAATTTTCACCTATGTTTTCTATTTTCCTCATTTTATGTTTTATGTTCGAGCAATAATCATAAAACCATCAGTTTTCTCAGAAACAAAATTGTAATTATTTTTGTCCTCTTTTTAGGTAGCAAATTCATCTTATTCTACTGCATTCATATAAATAAAACTAAGCTTCAGGAATTCTAAATATATAATTTCATTTTCAGCTGTCAAATGAATGTCTGATGATTAACCTTGAAATTTATTTGGCAGGCAGAATGTGTCCCTTCTTAACAATATGTCCTTAATATGATAGCATATTACATTCGAGATATATCACAAGCGATATCCACGCCCTCATGACATGAGATATTGTCATTTTGACACGGCAGAGAGGGGAATTTATTGTACCACATTCTCATTTCTGGGGACCTCTGGAAACATTATGATGCGGAAGTCGCCTGCGAGATATCTCGACTTCAATATGGTAGCACCGAAATTCTTACACTGAGAAATATGTTTAGGCGTTAGGAATTAAAAATCCTTCTTTTTTGCTTGGATTTACTATGAATCAGATTTTATAATTTTGTTTGCAATTCCTGCTGAGGTATTTGTAGGTTTTGAGATAAATCTTTTTGTGGTTTGAATTTTCTTTTAAAACTTTAAGTTTAATAACTAGTATATGTATCTTTGTTTGGTATTTTTTTGCCTTTTGTTTCCACAGTCAAATGTTAACTTTACTTTCCTTTCTTTTTATTGATGTGTCACTTTTTTACGCTTAGAATTTTTTAAATCCCCTATGTAAGAATAGCCTAACTTATCTGCTCGTCTCTCCTCGAATTTATGAAGTGGTTGGACCTGGAATGGATAGAGGCATCCATATTGGATTCTTGATGATTTAGGGTTAGCAAAATTCAAACCGAGTTCCAAAACGTTCGAAATCCACCTCTTGCCCCCTTTACGATCATTTAATGCCATTATTTCAAGCCCTATTTTAACCGGTTAAGAGCAGGCGATGATTAAATTCATCAATTTATCACATTATAAGTAGCTGAAAATAACATTTTTTCTAGTATCATGACGTCACGTCTTTAACCATCTCATTCAATCATTTCTTACTTTAAACTTTTTAAATATTGTCTGCATTATTTTCATACTTTTTATCACGGAACTTAGATATTACACAAATAATTTTCTTTTATATTTAGCTTAAATAATAGATTAGGTACGTATGTGCTAATTTTAAATTTAATCATTGTTTATTTTTTGTAGCAATGAAAATTTTATCACCGGTATTAACAACAAATTCTTTTTATAAAATTCGAGGAATCTATTTTACGGACTAATAAATATATAGCGTTTAAGTTATATTCTTTGAAAATTAAGACGTTTGTGTGTTTGTTTTTTATACATAACCACACGATTTGCAATCGATTAATTTTGGACGTCATTCATATATACCGCCAAATAATCACTGTGAATATTAAAATATCTACTGTCAATAATATCACGTAATATTACATGATAAATTAAGGTTGGTTACTAACATGAGGTCAGTAAATATAAATAAATTATTGAGTTTGTACCAGATAATTGTCAGCCAAAATATAAACCATTTTTTACCTGTCTCATAGGGTACTTTATTCTGGAAAATTAAAAAATTTAATTATCCCGTCATATGACGGGCTATATGCTAGTAAACAGATAAAGCAATTTTTCTTCAAAAAGCACAAAACTATAGTCTTTAATCTATTATTCCCTTATTAACGATATTTTAAAGAACAAAATATAATGATATAATGATATAACGATGCAAACAAAAATCATTCGCTATTCCAATCTAATATTAGTAATATTTTTATTTAACATTTATATTTATATTCATAGAGAAAGTCAAAATTATTACAATCTGTGTAATATTACTCTGTATTTCTCAGGTAATTTGTAAAGATATCTCACACACATTGCATAATAAATCGATAGTAAGTAGAATGATTAATTAGTTTATTGGTCCAAAGATATAGTTAATAATTTTTAAATTAAACTTAAGATTTGGAAATAATATAATATTACCAAACATAAACTATATAAATTTAATATTTCTATATGAGCTTACACAAATATATTTGAGTAATTATATTCGTATAATTATCAACATGTGTTACCTTAAATTTATGTACATAGCTTTATTTATAGAGGAGTTAATCAAATAATAGTGCCATCGCACTAATAGAAGGTTCTGAGTGCTGAGAATGCATAACATATCGTCAGCTTATGAGTAGGTCTTAGCAAAGTCGTTTAACGTTAACCGCAATTGATTTTCGTTTAAACGGAGAACTACGTCCTACCATTGGTTGGCGCTATGGGTTAATCGTGGTTATCTGTGTCGTGTAGTCCTTGTTTATATTTGAGTATCAACCTATTATCAGATGTATAGTGGTGATTTATTTTTATTTGCGTTGTGTTAAGTATTTTTGTACTAAATTTAACCACAGGTTCTGAGAAACTACAGACATAAAAATGAAAATAAACTAACAGCTAAATTGACAGCAACTGATACTAACTTAATATAAAAAATGTAAATTTATTATAATATATATACATCTATTTACATACCAAACTGATGCTAATTTTCATAAAATAAGCTTTGTCAACATCTTCTAAATTACGTGCCAAACCTTATCCCTTTTAATTGGGCACTGTCCCTTAGGGACTCATAAATACTCCACAAAGGTACATTCTTATTTAATGTCAAGTATGGAGACGGGATTCTAATCTGGGACTGGGATCTGAAACTCGCCCGAGACCACCGTACAAGACAAACATATCCGTTGAATAGAAATTTATGGTCCTCCATCTCTTTACAAAGATGTGATGAGGTCAGATTTAGATCCTGAACATTTTACTTCTTGTATGAATGAATCAATTATATAACAGATCTAAATCGCCTCATCACAAGCTGTTAAATGACAATGGTGAGACTGGCCCCATGACAGATGCTTAGATAATAATGTAAAAGCAAGTTATCAGGTATCTTTCAAGGATGCTACAAAACGTTTTCAATGTGAAGTCGTGCAATATTTAACGAAAGAAACTATTCAACAGCTCACTTTGTGTCTACCATGCCTTTAGTTCGCTGAAAAATAAAGGTCTGAATGGAGAAATATTTGCAGACAATGATGAAATCAACTGTGCCGTTGAAAACTAATTCCACATTAGAACCCGATGTTCCTTGAAAGAGGATAATCTAGTGGACCGCTAGGACACCTGTTTTAATCTCAAAGACAGCTGTGCTTGGCCTACATGCTCCGTATTTATTACTCTTTTATTCTTACTTACTGAAGTACAATTAAGTATTTGTGATGTGTCTCTTTTAATTGTTTATATTATCCATAATCTCTTGGACATCTAGAACACTTGTTTAACCGCTTCCGGTACGATTTAATAATGAAAAACTGTGCATGAAGTAACCATTTATTTTTTATTTAAAAAACTTGTTTCATTTTACAATTCTTACATATTCCTAATTAAAATCC
>CM063497.1:77501067-77508567 GCA_032207245.1 Pardosa pseudoannulata | reverse complement strand
GTAAATGATAAATATCCACAAAACGATTGTTTTTCTTTCTTTCACATTGTTATTCTCCATTATCGATTGTATACGAGTGTGGAAAATTATAGCAACATTAACCCATTAGCGTCCAGTGATCTATTTTTAGATCGCTAAACATAGATTGGTAAACTCGCTTTTAGATGACCTTAAACCCACCCCACACATTCTGCACTGCATTGGGGGCAAGACAAGGCATGCACCTGTTTACCAACAAGTGGTTTTCTAGTTTTCTTTATATCATTGATCTAAAGCGATAAGAGAAAGTTTGTATCGCCCTTTCGTTCCGCCGTTTTACTACGTTTCTTAGCATAAACACTGAAAACAAGTATTCTGCACAGAAATGTTCATAAAGGTGATTCTATGCCCATGTAAGATTTTCGAGGAGCTGTTGCTGTAAAATATCTAAAATTGGGAATCGGAAAAAAAGTTTTGAAAGGTCGACCTTACAGTTTTCCTTCATCCTCAAAAGCTAATCTCAGTCATGATGTTCGCTTTTATAGAAGGGATCACAATATTTGACAAAGAAAGGGCCAAAGACGCTGTCGACTTGTAGGGTGCCAAGGAAGGCCCCTAACATATTGTGTGAAGTGCGATGGAACTTTATGCAAGAAGTGTTTCTTCAAATTCCACACTAAACTGTAGAAACATTGAAATTTTATTATTTTAAAATAATTAAACTTTACTAAGTACATTCTGTAATATTGTGAAATTCTGGATAAATAAACGTTTTTTTAAAAGAAAATGCATTAGTTTATATCTATTTAGTTCTATTTTACCACGTTATTGATATACAAATGATTGTTGTGTATTTGCTAAAATATATCCTCCGAACGCAGAGTGATCTATTTTTAGATCAGCATTTTTTAAAAAAAACTAAGGTACTTATCGATAAAATTCGATAATAATATTCATGTTGATGGTAAAAGACACCCAATTTATGAATTATATGTCATTGCGTCAAAATAAAATAATTTGGAAGTTAATGGGTTAAGTACAACACCGCTCGATTTATCTCGAGTGCGCACAGTTTGGCTAGTATAGCGCTCTCGAGTTAACTCGAGCATGCGCGTTAAGGGGTTAAACGCTAGAAAAAGGGGAAGAAGGGAAATTTCGAGCTTTTCTGACCATAACTCATGAAGAATCCAATATGGAAGCCTCTATCCATTCTAGGTACAACCGCTTTATAAAGTCAAGGACAGATGGACAGATAATTTAAGCTATTATTATACAGGGATTTATTTTTCTTTTCTTAGATACATGATAGAGTATTAATATTAACTCTGTACTCATCACTTACAATTTTTAATTTTTTAACGTATTTAAATACCATTAACAAGTTTAACTAGCCTATTATGTGAAGACAAAACTAAATAAATAAACATCAAAATTTCGATGCTTTAAGTTAAAAATCTATAAAAAAAAAACTATGTTAGTCTACCATACCCTTAAGATCTCTGAACCGACAGCTTTCTGTAAACATTCCACGAGTGAGACGTAGACTTACATTTGATTTTTCACTCAATGCCAAAGTGAAATGCATTCAAACAAACCCGATACATGCCCTAACTTGTTTTCCAATTCCTGTTTTTTCTTCCAATGAAAGTTCAAAATTCCAGTTCTTTCTTCAGTTTTCGATTCAAAATCGTATTTTTACGGCTCTATTTTACTGTCTCTGGTATCGAAATACAGTTCTAGAAATAATAGATTTTCTATTGAATATAGAAAAGTTGAACCTTTTCGGCTTTCAAGTATTTAGATCGCCTGTTCCAATATTTGAAAAGTTTTTGCAGTAGTTTTACCGGAAATTTATTTTCTGTATGGTTTCCTTAAAATAACTATTGTATGTGAAGTCAAAAATACTTAAAATAAACTTTTTTTTATTGAAAAAGAAAAATGTTAAAACATTCGCAATATATTTTGTGCTTTTTTAAATTCGATTCTACCTAATATTTTTCGATATTTTAAACATTGAAAAAGTGACACCATTTAAATAGGTATATATCTAGATGTAAATAAATGCTTATATTTTTATGAAATTCCATATACTGCATCTGCTTATCAAAATAACATTCCGTGAATCCGTGGGATAATTCTATAATTTAAATTATAGTTTTCCAACCCTTCTGCAGGCAACTGCTCTCAAAACAAAGGGAAAAAATATTAGTTCTTTACAAAGGAAAAAAAATAACCCCTTTTCTATAAAAGTTTTTAAACTAAGTATTTGAAAATTGTTGCATTTTAATTATACCAATTATATAAATTTAAAATAAGAAATGATTAAATGAGATGGTTAAAGGAATGACGTCATAATACTTGAAAAAATTATTATTTTTTATCTATTTATTATGTGATAAATTGATAAATTTAATCACCTGATCTTAACTGGGGAAAATAGAGCTCCAAATTATGGATTTAACCCCTTAATGTACAGTTTTTTTAAAAAAAGGCCGGCAAAAATATTGAATTTTTTTAAATGTAGAATACACAATTTAGAACGTTGAAATTAGAAATAAAATTTATATTTTATATTTGAAAAAGTAAGTATTATAGCTTACAATCTCATGTAAATGATAAATATAAAAAAACAATTGTTTTTTGATCTTTGACATTGTTATTTTTAATTCTCGATTGCATTCGAGTGTGAAAAATTATAGCAACATAAAGTATAACGCCGCTCGAATTATCTCGATTGTGCACGGTTTGGCAAGTTTAGAGCGCTCGAGTTAACTTGAGCGTGCACGTTAAGGGGTTAAATGCTAGAAAAGATGGGAAGGGGGGAAATTCGAGCTTTTCAAAATATAACTCATCAAGAATTCAATATGGATATCTCTATCCATTCTAGAAACAACCGCTTTATAAATTCGAGGACAGACAGACAGATAACTTAGGCTATTATTATACAAGGGATTATTTTTACTTTCTTAGATACATCGTAGAGAATTAATATTAACTCTGTACTCTTCACTTACAATTTTTAATTATTTAACGTATTTAAATACCATGAACAAATTTAACTATGTATTAAAAGAAACCTATTATGGGAAGGCAAAACTACGTAATAAAACATCAAAATTACGATACTTTAAGTTAATAATGTATAAAAGAAATATGTTAGTCAACTATACCCTTAAGATCTTTGAACCGACAGCTTTCTGTAAACATTCCACGAGTGAGACGTAGACTTACATTTGATTTTTCACTCAATGCCAAAGTAAAATGCATTCAAACAAACCCGATACATGCCCTAACTTGTTTTCCAATTCCTGTTTTTTTCTTCGAATAGAAGTTCAAAATTCCAGTTCTTTCTTCAGTTTTCGATTCAAAATCGTATTTTTACGGCTCTATTTTACTGTCTCTGGTATCGAAATACAGTTCTAGAAATAATAGATTTTCTATTGAATATAGAAATGTTGAACCCTTTCGGCTTTCAAGTATTTAGATCGCCTGTTCCAATATTTGAAAAGTTTTTTTTCCGGTAGTTTTACCGGAAATTTATTTTCTGTATGGTTTCCTTAAAATTACTGTTGTATGTTGAGTCAAAATTACTTAAAATAAACTTTTTATTTATCACAAAAGAAAAATGTTAAAAAATGTCACAATGTATTTTTTGCTTTTTTCAAATTCGGTTCTACTTAATATATTTTTCGATATTTTAAGCATTGAAAACAGTGACACTTTTTAATTAGGTAGATATCTGGATGTAAGTAAATGCTTATTTTTATTTATAAAAAAAACTATAAACTGATTCTATATATCAATATCAAATATAATAGTCCGTGAATCCAGGAAATTATTTTATAATTTAAAATAGATATCCCCAACCCTTTATAAGCGACTTCTCTGTAAACAAAAAATATAAGTACCTTTTATATAAAAGTTAGTATACTAAATATTAGAATGTTGTGGCATTTTAATTATTCCAATTTATTAAAAATCAAATGTTAGAAACTAATAAAAATGACTGCCAAATATAGTAAAAATGTCTATTTAAATGATGACAGTAAGTTTAAAACTAATAAGAAATATAAAACCTAGATGAGGCTAATTATGATTTTGTTAACATCATAAAATATTTTAGATAACTAGTCAAATGGATTATTTATATATGGTTTGGTTTGGAGTGCTACGGTCTACTTTTTGCAACACAAGGGCTAATGAGACCGGGACCTACTGCTTAAAGCCGATTTCGAACGGCTACGAACACCCATGCAATAGTGGGATTCGAACCCACGAACTCCGGTTCCGAAGGCCAGCACCCTAACCAATCGGCCATCTTTCGGCTAGTTACATATATGATTTACTTTCAAGGTATATTTTATAAATCTTCTGAATAGGCACGTAAGTATGCCACGATTACCCTATAAGACTGCCTTTTAGCCGTCACTTTCCCTCTTAACTTTGTACCACCCCTTTAAATATATCTATCTATCTATCTATCTATCTATCTATATATATATATATATATATATATATGTTATATATCAAAATTATACCACTTTAATATTATCTTAAAAACCTCCTCTCTTCAATTTTAATTCCTTAAAATTTTTTCTACATCCTCTAAACGTCTTAATCAAACGAGCGTTCTAGACATAAAATTTTTTAGATATATTTCTCAAAGCTTCCGGTCCTATACATGTAATTTTTTTGTCTACTAAACATATTTTCCAGCTGTCGTCGGCAAATGGCACTGATCTTAGCAGTTTAATACTCTGAATAAGTTTCTTGTATTTTGTAAAAATTCCTTCTGTCTTCGCTCTTGGGTGCACATCTGTTCGAGCAGAGTGATCGTGTCTTTCCCTTGTCTGTCGTTGGCCAGTAAAGATGTCCATTTTAGCAGTTCTAAAATAAATTTTAATTAGACTTGTGCCGTTCTATTCAAAGTGGCCCGACAGCACCATTCAATTTAGTATTGGTAGCTGCGTAGATTTCTATTTGCTCAGTTGCTCCGGCAAATAAAGAGGCTACATAATTATTGTGATGTTTTCGATTCAAAATCGTATTTTTACGGCTCTATTTTACTGTCTCTGGTATCGAAATACAGTTCTAGAAATAATAGATTTTCTATTGAATATAGAAAAGTTGAACCTTTTCGGCTTTCAAGTATTTAGATCGCCTGTTCCAATATTTGAAAAGTTTTTGTTGTAGTTTTACCGGAAATTTATTTTCTGTATGGTTTCCTTAAAATAACTATTGTATGTGAAGTCAAAAATACTTAAAATAAACTTTTTTTATTGAAAAAGAAAAATGTTAAAACATTCGCAATATATTTTGTGCTTTTTTAAATTCGATTCTACCTAATTTTTTTTCGATATTTTAAACATTGAAAAAGTGACACCATTTAAATAGGTATATATCTAGATGTAAATAAATGCTTATATTTTTATAAAATTCCATATACTGCATCTGCTTATCAAAATAACATTCCGTGAATACTTGAGATAATTCTATAATTTAAATTATAGTTTTCCAACCCTTTTACAGGCAACTGCTCTCAAAACAAAGGGAAAAATATTAGTTCTTTACAAAGGAAAAAAATAACCCTTTTCTATAAAAGTTTTTAAACTAAGTATTAGAAAATTGTTGCATTTTAATTATACCAATTATATAAATTTAAAATAAGAAATGATTAAATGAGATGGTTAAAGGAATGACGTCATAATACTTGAAAAAGTTATTATTTTTTATCTATTTATTATGTCATAAATTGATAAATTTAATCACCTGTTCTTAACTGGAGAAAATAGAGCTCGAAATTATGGATTTAACCCCTTAATGTACAGTTTTTTTTTTTTTAAAAAGGCCGGCAAAAAAATTCAGTTTTTTCATATGTAGAATACACAGTTTAGAACGTTGAAATTAGAAACAAAATTTATATTTTATATTTGAATAAGTAAGTATTATAGCTTACAATCTCATTTAAATGATAAATATCAACAAAACAATTGTTTTTTGTCTTTGACATTGTTATTTTTAATTCTCGATTGCATTCGAGTGTGAAAAATTATAGCAACATAAAGTACAAAGCCGCTCGAATTATCTCGATTGTGCACGGTTTAGCAAGTTTAGAGCGCTCGAGTTAACTTGAGCGTGCACGTTAAGGGGTTAAACGCTAGAAAAGAGGGGAAGGGGAGGATTTCGAGATGTTCTAACCATAACTCATCAAGAATTCAATATGGATATCTCTATCCATTCTAGAAACAACCGCTTTATAAATTCGAGGACAGACAGACAGATAACTTAGGCTATTATTATACAAGGGATTATTTTTACTTTCTTAGATACATGGTAGAGAATTAATATTAACTCTGTACTCTTCACTTACAATTTTTAATTATTTATCGTATTAAAATACCATCAACAAATTTAACTATATATTAAAAGAAGCCTATTATGGGAAGGCAAAACTACGTAATAAAACATCAAAATTACGATACTTTAAGTTAATAATGTATAAAAGAAATATGTTAGTCAACTATACCCTTAAGATCTCTGAACCGACAGCTTTCTGTAAACATTCCACGAGTGAGACGTAGACTTACATTTGATTTTTCACTCAATGCCAAAGTAAGATTCATTCAAACAAACCCGATACATGACTTAACTTGTTTTCCAATTCTTGTTTTTTTCTTAGAATAGAAGTTCAAAACTCCAGTTCTTTCTTCAGTTTTCGATTCAAAATCGTATTTTTACGGCTCTATTTTACTGTCTCTGGTATCGAAATACAGTTCTAGAAATAATAGATTTTCTATTGAATATAGAAAAGTTGAACCCTTTCGGCTTTCAAGTATTTAGATCGCCTGTTCCAATATTTGAAAAGTTTTTTTTCCGGTAGTTTTACCGGAAATTTATTTTCTGTATGGTTTCCTTAAAATTACTGTTGTATGTTGAGTCAAAATTACTTAAAATAAACTCTGTATTTATCACAAAAGAAAAATGTTAAAAAATGTCACAATGTTTTTTTTTCTTTTTCAAATTCCGTTCTACTTAATATATTTTTCGATATTTTAAGCATTGAAAACAGTGACACTTTTTAATTAGGTAGATATCTGGATGTAAATAAATGCTTATTTTTATTTATAAAAAAACTATATACTGATTCTGTATATCAAGTATAATTGTCCGTGAAACCAGCAAATCATTCTATAATTTAAAATAGAGATTTCCAACCATTTATAAGCGAATTCTCTCTAAACAAAAAAAATATATATACGCTCCTTTTATATAAAAGTTAGTATACTAAATATTAGAATCTTGTGGCATTTTAATTATTCCAATTTATTAAAATTGAAAAGTTAGAAACTAATAAAAATTACCGCCAAATGTAGTAAAAATGTCTATTTAAATGATGACAGTAAGATTAAAATTAATAAGAAACATAAAAGCGAGATGAGGCTATTTATGAATTTGTTAACATCAAAAAATATTTTAGATAGCTAGTTAAATTGATTATTTATATATGGTTTGGAGAGCTAC
>CM063497.1:77441067-77496067 GCA_032207245.1 Pardosa pseudoannulata | reverse complement strand
ATAATGAAATTGCATGAAATAATTTCAATAAATCATCTTTTTACAATGTAAGGATAACATTTCTTAGAACTTTCTTAGAAATATCACCTTATTTTAAATTTACTACTACCTAATTATCTGAATATTTTTTGGGTTTGAATATTTAAATAAATGATCATAATCTTTTACTAGTGAATAAAATTTAAGTGGTTTGCAAAAAGAAATTTTATTCTATTTTCTCTTAAAATTGAGAATATAATTTCTCGACTAAGTAAATCGAAACTATTTGTTTCTTTTTTGCAATGATAACTCAAAATGTACCAAACATTTTTAGTCGCTTTTTTTCTCAATAATGGGAATGATAAATGTATTTATTAAATTTTCATTTTCCCTTATTTTATTTCGATTTCTCATCGTTTTTATATAATTAAGATGTGCATGATGGGATATTTTCCTGAAAAATGATTTAACGTTAAAAAGGCTGGAATATTTGTTTAATGAAAACTAAGAAAATAAGGAAATTTCAATGGAGAAAATTTCAGAAAAAAAACTTACACTTTCATTTCTTGAGTGGGTAGAAAAACTGAGAACCAACCATACTTGGAAACTAAACAATATATATATATATATATATATATATGTATATATATATACAAATGACTGGAAATTATACAGAATGATTGTTTTAGTAAAATATATATATATATATATATATATATATATATATATATATATATATATATATATATATAATATATATATATATAAAATTATATATATATATATATATATATAATATATATATATATATATATATATATATATATATATATATATATATATATATATATGTATATATATATATATATATATATATATATATATATATATATATATATATTTTATAATATATATATATAATATATATATATATTAATATATATATATATATATATAATATATATATATATATATATAAATTTAATATCACTTTTCAAAAACATACGTTGGTTTTTATTGAAGTAATAAAATTTATGTAAACTTTCATTCTTCTTCCCCGCAGACCCCTTCATTTCGCATTATCGAATGTGGTATACCTATTTTCACGGTTGTGAACCAATTTGTCTCATAGAATGTATATGAAAATAAATAAATACAGTAATAAATATACTATAAAGTAAATATAAAATATTTAATGTATAGTATAAAGTAAATATAGAGAAGAAGTAGAAAACACTTCCCTTTAAATGACAGAAATTCATACTACTGACGAACGGAAGAATTGTCAAGTTCAACAATTATACAAAAGAAACAGATGTAGAAACCAATCTGCTAAATGTAATAGAAATGTTTGGAAATGTGTCTCGAAAACATTTTTATATCTAAAAAATATTTTCCATGAATTTTGTGATTATAAGCATTTACTTAAATTAATTTGGAACTATTTTCTTTGCAAAAGACTTCAAATTTCTTGTATTTTCGTGTTTTATAAATATATCACAAATTATGGCAGGTTGCACAATAAGAATTATTATATGGAGATAAAGACTTTAAGACATACCAAGCTGCCATACATAACTTCTCAAGTGAACACCAATTTCCAAAACTTAGTGTCCTCGTAATTATTTGGCACTAATGCTATATCTGAACATTCATAGAGAGTGATCATTACAAAGGCTTATTTATCCGTGAAATACCATAAAACATTATAACAGCTAATATAAAAAGGATAAACAGCAATGGAAGCAAGTCATGGTTGGAATTTTACTTTATACTGTTATAACAGCCTGACTTGTGTTTCTATAACCAACATCGCAAAAGCATCTGATGAATATTATATTCTACAGTGGGGTATTAGAGATGATTTGCTATTACGTAAGCGAATATCTATAGATGTCTTACGTCATTTATATTAACGAAATAGCAAACAATATTTTAGCAGTGTTCTCAGGATAATTACACCCTATAATTAAAATAATATGCTGTGTTTCCAGATAACAGAGCTCTAATGCACACTGCTGTGTTCAAAATGATTTAATGAGCACCTTAATAAAGTAGCATGTTTGATGTTTCAGTTCCCTAAATTAAACTTTATTGTGCTGTTTTTTAAAAGAAAAATATGCCCTCTGGTTATTCATACAACCTCGAAAAGATAATTAAGAGAAAAAAAATATTGGTTCAAAGCCTTTATTTTATACAACATCAGATATACATAATATTTATTACCAATGGTACATTAGATTTATGACCGAGCCAATTTGATCATTAAATTTGATCAATATATATATTTATTAAACTTTAATATCACTTTTCAAAAACATACGTTGGTTTTTAGTTAAGTAATAAAATATATGTAAACATTCATTCCTCTTTATCGCAGACCCCTTCATTTCGCATTATCAAATATGATATACCTATTTTCATGTTTGTGAGCATTTGACTCATAGAATGTATATGAAAATAAATATAGTATAAATATAGTATAAAGTAAATATAAAGTATTTAAAGTATAGTACAAATAAATATAGAGAAGATGTCGAGAACACTTCCAATCCAATGACAGTAATTCATGCTACGCACGCATGGAGGAATTGTCAAGGTCAACAATTATGCGAAAGAAACAGAATTAGAAACCATTGTGCTAAATGTAATAGAAATGTTTGCTGAAAATGTTTCAACAAAGATTTATTGTAATTAAAAAATGTTTTCCATGAATTTTTTTATGATAAACATTGTATTTTAATTAATTTGGAACTATTTTCTTTGCAAAAAACTTCAATTTTCTTGTATGAGTCTAATTGGATCACTTCAGTAAAAATAGGTATATAATCAACATCAGTAAATCTAGTGTTTACAGCAATAGTTTTTAGATATTACCTAAAAGACAAAAATTTTCTCCAAATTATCCATTTATTTATTTTATGAAATATGAAAGAAATAGCATATAGCCCGTTATATGACGAGATAAGTAAAATTTAAAATTTTCCACAATTGTAAAGTACCCTATTAGGCACATAAAAAATGGTTTATTTTTTGGAGTACAATTATCTCGTGCATGCTCAATAAATTTTTTATTTTCATACTCCTCTAAAGTGTTCTGATGCTATGAATACAGTTTAGAATAATGTTGAGTTCATTTAGAAAGATAATTCAAAGTTTTCTTAGCTAAGTCTAAATTATCGTTAAGTTCGTCCCAAATTTTTGCCACCTTAATTAATGGAAGTAAAGAACTGAAATTATCATTTTCACATAATCCTGGAGGTAGATAGAATTTTTTGTTAATACATAGGATAAAATTTTCATTGTAATAAAAAATAATCGATTATTAAATTTAAAATTATTAAATATGTACCTAATTTATTATCTAAGCCGTATGAAAATTATGTAGAAATCATTGTGCTAAATGTAATAGAAATGTTTGCGGAAAGTATGTTTCAAAAACAGATTTTATAAGTAAAAATTGTTTTCCATGAATTTTTTGATAATAAACATTTGCTTATTTATTCGGAATTATTTTCTTTACAAAAAACATCAATTTTCTTTTATGAGTCAAATTGGCTCACTTCAGTAAAAATAGGTATATGATCAACATCCGTAAATCTAGTGTTAAACCTTTGACAGTTTCATTTTTTTCCGGAATTCGGTCAAAAAATGTCATATTTTTTATTGCATTTTTTGTTCATTTTACATTTTTAAGTACAGACATGTTATTAAAATTAACATTTCTAATATTTTTAAGCATTTATTACAACTTTTTTTCTTTCTATGAAAGCATCATAGAACTGAAGTTTACCTTTAGTCTCATCGATATCCAAGTTAATTTTTGGAATTCCAGTGAAAGCAAATCTAGGAGGCGGATCTGAAGGATTATCACAATTAATTTAAAAAAAAATGTGTAGCTTGACTGACTCCATCTGTACTACTATGAGAGTCACTACTATCCAGGTGATCTAGTAAACTGTCGCTATTATCATTTACAGATAATTTAGTTTCTGATTCCGAGTCACAGTTCGAATGACAAGAAATTAGCTCCATACGCTATGGTTTGGTTTGATTTGGAGCGCTACGGTCTACTTTTTGCAACACAAGAGCTAATGAGACCGGGACCTACTGCTTAAAGCCGATTCTGAACGGCTACGAACATCCATGCCGTAGTGGGATTCGAACCCACGAACTCCGGTTCTGAAAGCACCCTGACCATTCGGCCATCGTTCGGAGCCATACGCTCTGAATTATCCATTATTTAAAAGTAAATATATATTATTCAACTCTTGCATCAATAAAATTATCAGGCGGTTAGTAAAATATAACCAGAAAGCTATACACTGAAAGATAACAATTCGTCTTCTGATACAAAACATGCGAAAAAAACCGCGCTTTTGAACCAATCAGAATAGAAAATACAATGAACTGCAAACTATCATTTACTGGGCGAATAAATTACTAAACGAATAATTTGTTACTAAAACAGAAAAAAATACGGGCAAAACAGTGCAAACGAAATAGAAATCAGATTGCCCGTACTCAGTACGGTCAAATCAGCAAAGGCCTGAAAGCTGTGCGCGTACGGCGTCCGGGCAAAAGAGGAAAGGGGTTAATACCTATTTATAAAAGTAAATATAAATTTGTTCATAGATTTCTTATCAATATGCATACCTATAACTGTGAAAATTGTATTGTACCAATACAAGACGTCAGTTTCATAAAGACTTTAAATGACAGACTTTAACCCCTTCCCTGTTTTGCCCGTACGCCGTACGAGCACAGCTTTAGAGCCTTTACTGATTTTCCCGTACGGCGTACTGGCAATCGGATTTCTATTTCGCTTGCACTGTTTCGGCTGCTTTTTTTCCAATTTTAGTAACAAATTATTCATATAGATTACGATAGTTGTCCAGTAAATGATAGTTTGCAGTTTATTGTATTTTCTACTCTGATTGGTTCAAAAGCGCGGGTTTTTTCGTATGTTTTGAATCAGAACATGAATTATATTTCAGTGTATAGCTTTCTGGTTATATGTTACTAACCGCCTGATAATGTTTTTGATGTAAGAGTTGAATAATAGATTTTTACTGTAAAATAATGGATAATTCAGAGCTTATGGTGCTAATTTCTTGTGATTCGAACTGTGACTCGGAATCAGAAACTGAATTATCTGTAAATGATAGTAGCGAAAGTTTACTAGATGACCTGGATAGTAGTGACTCTGATAGTAGTACAGATGGAATCAATCAAGCAAGACAATTTTTTGAAAATAATTGTGATTATCCTTCTGATCTGCCTCCTAGATTTGCTTTCACTGGAATTACAAAAATTAACTTGGATATCGATGAGACTAAAGGTAAACTTCAGTTCTATGATGCTTTCATAGAAAGATAAAAAGTTGTAATAAATGCTTAAAAATATTAGAAATGTTAATTTTAATAACATATTTTTACTAAAAAATGTAAAATGAACAAAAAAATGTGACATTTTTTGACCGAAGTTTGGAAAAAAAATGAAACTGTCAAAAGGTTAATCTATAAAAGTCATTTTACGTTGTGGAAGACGCCACTAAATAGAAAGATTGAGTCTCAAGACACCCTTTTGCATTAAAAGTGTTCTGAATTATCTTGAAAAATATTTTCTTTGATCCAGGAATTTCAACGGAAGAAAAATGCTATTAAATTAAAAACCCTAAATCACTGCTAAACATGATACGGCCTAAAATATTTGTTCATTACTTTTACCAAGAATTCATTCCGGAATTCCTCCTTAACATTCATTATGTCAAAATCAGAATGACGTCAAATCTTTGCCCTTCCAATTAAACAGCGAAATTGTTTCACTTGCATTCTTTGAACGGAGAATCAAATGTTCCCGTATTCCAAGCACAAAAAAGCACATTTATCCAATTATATATTTGCCCAAAGTAATTTCCGAGAAATGTAATATGAGCGTTTTCAATTAAAAGCTCCTTGAATTCACGAAGAACTATAAAAAAATGAAATGCTCGGCAGTTAAGAAAATTCTAAATATGATTGATAATTTTGAGTACTTAGACAGCACTTGAATGAAAATGAAATATAACAATAGCTGTACGTTGCTAATTCAACATTAAGTGTAATTAAAAAGATACTTAAGCTACTGCAAACATCTGAAGTGGCCAATTAACTTTCCGTATATAAAAATATTTCTTAAAAATTTTAAATCTATTCTTATAACGTTAAATATTCATCCCGAACTTCCATTATCCTTAAATAATTACGATAGATTCGAGTTACTCGTTTAATAAGTGTAAGTAAGTAATCACTTAAGTGAAAGACTTGTTCAAACGAATGCATTTTTTGATTAAAATGAAATAATTTGGAATGCTTTTTCCACTTTAAACGGGCGTAATTTAAATCTTTTGTTATACAAATATCGGATTTGATGTCTGGTAATGTTAATGACATAATATTTCAAGCAGAATAAAGCATGCATGATTAGACATAAATTTAAAAAGTATTTTTAATTAGAATATAGATTTTCATTTTCCGATATATATTTCCTTTTCAATTTTTAATGTTTACAAAGTTGATACGAAATGTCTTAGTATTATCAAATAAATGTAAATCATTTGCTTGATCTGTTTATTAAACGAAAATTTGTTGTTTATCGTTTATATTGAATTTACCAAGCGTGATGCAAAGGCGAAACTGTTTAAGCTTTTGTTTCAAAAAGATCATTAAGTTAAACTGTTAAGCTCAAACAAAAGTTTAATAAATTGTGAAAGAAATTTTTGACAAACACTTTTACTAACAGAAATAGAAATCAAGGCTGCTTAAAGGGTAGAATTTATGTTACTATTGGTAATCTATTTAAAGTTTATTCAGTAAACCATAAAACTGGCTTTCTATGAATTTTGTTCATGGTAGATTTTAAAACATTGATCACAAAATTTCTTCATATTATCAGGAATAAAATAGCTAATTGCTTAGTTTATGAAAGAGTAGCTTTTTTGCTACAGATTTCTTTATATCCGTATAAATCTAGAACATTTTCTTAACTATTATCCATTAATATTCAGAATAAAAAAAAATGATGTATAAATATTTTATGTTTCTTTGGTAGACTTGTTTCTTTTCTTTTTCCTCTCTAATCTATTTTATACTTCATACATCAATAATTTATTTTATATTCATTCCTTCATTATAGAATAAACTTTATGTTAATATATTATAAATTAGACAATAAAAACTTTTCTGAATTATAAAAACTCTCAACCACTTTGGGAAAGTCGTAATTTAACCCATATTGTACCACACCAACTAAATATTTCTGTAAGTTATTAAAACGTAATCCATGTCATTAATATGGTGTAACTAAGTATATAAAACCAAAATTTTGAAAAAATGTTTTTAATTTTTTATGTAATTGGATGTTTTATAAATAGGACAACGGTCCATTACACTACTAAAACTTAACAAATATCTCTTACATTGCATTAGGCTGATTCATAGATAAAATTTGGGGAAACAGTCAAAACAAAGTCCAACATTACATTTTAAGCATTGTTGTAGGTTTTCTCTTGCAGTTATTAAACTGGCAGTAAAAGAGTAAGTTTATCTTGCAAAAAATTTCCAGTTTTCTGAATAGAATAAACATCTATTTACCACTTGTTGTGTCCAAATGTGTGAACAGGTGTTTGAACTGGTTTTCATTGAAAGATAAGAAAAGAATGTGCGCTATCAATGCAATATCGAATTCATAGAAAAATAATCAGGATTGGACCGTCGTCTTAATTTTAGGGCACCTTTTTTATACTTACAAAATACACATGTAAAATATATTTTTCAACAAAAACTTTCAGCTACATTATTAGCTCTGTTTTTAAACTAAAAGTAACCTCCACAATGTTTAAAAAATAATAATAATAAACATAAAATTAAAGATTAAAAAATGAAAATTTTTAATAGGTTGCAGGAAATAAATTTTACAATACAATATAATTGGATTTCTCATTTTTTTTGTTACTATGCTAAAGTGTGTCTATTTTAAAGGTGTTAAAATACAATCCACTCAGAAAATATTTATAACTTTATTATTAAATGGAATTTTATTTGCTGTCCTGTTTATAGGACAGCGGTCTAATATGGGTTAAATCTAATTGTTAGGACTCTAATTTTCGGTACTGGAGTTCATGAATTAGAATCTTACTACTGACCCAGATGTTCGTAGCCGTCAGGAATCACCTTTAATCAGTTTAGCAACTTTACACTCGTTCTCGTTACTAAATACTCATAATCGCTGGCCTGTTTCTTACAATTTTAAAATATTGGACATGCAAACCTGAACAGGGTTTATAATACTCTTTTGGTGGTGGGTCCCCTGTAGAAATTAATGTACCTGCAAAAACAGCTAGTGTCCCCCTGAATTTTTTCTGCCTTGTTGTTATCTGAAAAATTACGACATTTTTATTGCTCAAACTAGATGAAAAGACTCATAAGACCAACTAATTGAAAATTAATTATATGGAATTAAGAGTGTATAACAATTTACTAGAAATAGAATGTTAGCTTCAGTCACTTTGTTTACTTCAGTTTAACCACAGTCAGCTTTATATCGGAGATACTACTCCATTCTGTTTAAGCCATTATAAGGGTCAAGTACATCCTCCTTCATTATCATGTTTATAATAACTCTCAGAATCATTCATTTACTCACAACATCAACAGGAAATATTTTATTAGTTCTTCTCATCAATATAACTATCTTATAATGTACTACAGTTCATTACAGGTCAAGGCTGCCCCAATTAATCTCCACTATCTTGTCCTATCCGAAGCAATAACCCATCTGTTGTATCTTCCAACCAAGTAATCTAATAATTTTATCTCAACATATGGCGCAGTGTGCTCGTTTTAGAAGTTGAAGAATTGTACCTGTAATTGTTCTGTTTTCAGTCCTTTGTTAAGTTGTTAAACTGTTATGTTGAATAAAAAACTTAGAAAACCGAAAACGGGGCTCGCACTGGATTACTCCAAACCCCGAATAATACCCCGATTCATAATACCAGCAATCTCTCTCACCTATTACTTTTAAGTCGCTTTCAACATAGTCAAGCCACCTAATTGGTGGTCTTCCCCACGTTCTAGCTTCCTCAAATATGATAAATATTTTTTTCTTTTTTTACTGTGTTGGTATTCTGAACTCAATATAAATGCCCTAGCCACCAAATCCTATGTCTTTTTATGAGTTAAACAATGATTTGTTGTCTATATTCTCGATAGATTTCAAAGGGAAAATCTGATCTTAACACACAATTTGCCCTAGTAATTTTCTTAGCATCTTGGTCTCAAAGATCAACGGTTTGTTTTCCACAGATTTTGCCTTGTCTAGCACTCAAAATCATAAAGTATCATTGGTCGAAATATAGGGATTTATATATATATTGATTTTGGGGCTAGATCTAATGCATCTAGATTTAAATTCATTTTTAAAACCGTGATAAAATCTATTTATCATATAGAGTATGTTGTTGATTTCAACAGTCAAATTTTTGTTATTAGAGACCTATTATTTGAACTATGAAACTTTTTTAAACTTATAATTTTTCATGATTTGTGGTAGTGAAAAAAATGTGTTATAAGCTGTTTCTTAAAATTTAGTTTCATCCTCCTTTATTATTAGATCCAATTTTCTAGCATCGGTTTCTTATAAATTCAATGCATCTTTAGTATAATTTCTGGATTTACTTACTAAAGCAATGTCATTGACTGAATGCAAAGCTTGCAGTGATTTTTGATAGATAATTTGTAATAATAATAGATAAGTTGTTAGAGAAAAAGCTCTGATAACTTTTTCCGCTGCCAAAAGGAACATTAAAAAAACAGTGTGTTACTTTGCGTAAACCTGTGATAAAATAAAAGACCTAAAACAAATCCATACCAATTTTTACTCTGCATTTCACACTTGTAAGTAGAGTCAACATAGACTGATTAGTTTAATCGATATTTCAAATTCTTTCATATTTTTAAAAATATACCTCCTCCTAATGATGCTGTCATATGTAACTTTCAAATCTCAGCGCTAACTAATACATAAGTCTTTTTAAAACACATTTGATTTTTATAAGTAGTATTGACTTTTGCTTGTTTTATTATATCTGTAATACATTAAATAACTTTCTTCTTAAATATTTTCCTTAAAGATATTGTTAAATTTCTCATATATTTTCGCTTATCTCCGTAGGTCAACATTTCTGCCCAGTAACTGATGTCCTACATATTTTTAGAACCGTCGCTTTACTTATTAAACCTATTAATTTTATTAACTAGTTTGCTATTTTTAATTCGGCAAATTATTTACAATTTGGATTCAATGCCTTAAAATTCCATTTCACATTCAGACATCGAACCAACCAAAAAGCTAAGATTTTCTACTCAATAGTAGGTAGAGGTTCTATGAAAGCTTCCGCAACAGTTCTACTATTTTTAGTTGTTTTAAATTTCTGCGATTTGAACTGAAATTTTACTATTTTTCAAAATTATAATGTAAATATTCCTACAGTAGGTATATTAACTAAAATCCCTACAAATAATTATACCAATAATAAAATTTAATTTAAAGTGTAAATTATCATTACCTCTAATTTTACTTTTTATAAATTACGTCTAAAGTTTTTTTAATGCGCAATCCATCTGTAAATTATGATAGACTCTAAATTTAATACTAACTAGACAATTCATAGAATACAGTTACATAAACTAAAACCACTACACATAATTTTACGAATTATAAAATTTCATTTTAACGAATAATTGTCGTTGTTATCTGGAATTTAAATATTTTTAAAAATTTCACCTATTCATTTTTAAATTCGCAATCCGTCTACCTATTTAAACAGACTGTAATTTTATAGCTAACTATCCGTATCATTAAAAGATTAATTATAAAATGAATCACCTCTAAAATGATATGTTCTCACAAAAGTATTTATTTCAAATTCCAGACTACATTTCACATCATTCTAAAATATCCAGATGACATGGAAATCTAAATGAAAAATTCAAACTTATTTTGATTCACGATATCTAAGAAACGTGAAAAGTACAATTTGTCTTTCAAAAATCAAATTTCAAAATCGCTGCCATCTAATTGTTTGAATATTTCCTAGACTGAGGATATAAAGTAAAAGGAGATAATATTTTTCGATAGAATAAAAATTAATTGGCCCCTTGAAAATTATTTTCTTACTGTGTAATGTTGAAGTAACCAAATTCTTCGTCCAAGCAATTCAAGCCTGTTCATTTTTTATCTTATTATAATTTAAGAAGTTTTCAATTCAATATTTTACATCGCTTATTTTACTCACAGTGACTCTTCTGGGATAGGATTCAACTGCGAAATGCATTTATTTAAATTTAAACATCATTTATTCTGTTTATCTTTGTCATCAAATTTCAACAGATAATATTTGAAGTATGTTATATTATACCTTTTATACCTAAATATATAAGTCCCATGTCTTGGACTAATTAAAATGTCTAATTAACGTTGCTGTTTTTAATTACTAATTTCGTTTTTTGACTTTTCATGCTTCAACCGATAAGGATTTTCCTAATTCAATTTCCTAGTTATTTATTAATTTAATAAATGATAGGTGTCCTACATATAAATATTTGTAGCATAAGTATATTTAAATGTAGTTTTAGTATTAACACAACTTCATTTTATCCCATTAAATGCTTCCTCATCAAATTTGGCTACCTAATGTTTGTTAAATTGGTGTATTGCTCGCATGTTTTCTCTTCTTTCAACGGATTACAGTTGAATATTTTTTCTATGTTTCAGCCGATTTTATGATGTATTAAAAAGTAATAAATTACTAGGAACAAAAGATCAATAATTATATAAATATTTGTAATATAAGTATATATAAATGTAGCTTAAATATTAACACAACTTAATTTTTTCACCATTTGTATGCTTCCTTCTCATATTGGACAACCAATTTTTGTTGAACTGGTGAATTATCTGAAAGTTTTCTCTTGTTTCAACTGATTACAGTTATATATTTTACCTAAGCGTCAGCCGATTTTATGATCTTTTGAATAAACGATAAATTACTGCTGAACAAAAGATCAATAATTTTAATCATTTGAGAGTTATTGTGTAGATTAAGATTTATTTTTTGTAACTAATGTACTGTATATTTTTATAACTTCCACTTTACTTATCATTAATCCTCTTTATTTTCTTATTAACGAGATTATTAATTTGGCAAATGTCCAGTATGGATTCAATGAAACAAAATCATATACATCAACCAGCCATCCAACCAACCAAACAACCCAGAATTTTCCAAGTGAGGTAGAAATACTATGAATGATTCTACAAATCGTCTACCATTTGTTTATTTAAAGCTTTCCAATGTGATATGAAATTATGTTATTTATCAAAATTGTACGAAAACTTTCTTATATAAGGTATATTAACTAAAATCGCTACATCTAATAAAATTTTACTTTAAAGTAGAAATTATCTTCGTTATCTTGAATTTTACTTTTTACAAATTATATCTATCGATTTTTAAATGCGCAATCTATCTACATATTTAGATATATATAAATATTAAAACTAACTAGCAAATCATTATATATTAAATTATAAAATACCTGATTCTAAAATGATACATTTTCACAACAGTATTTATTTCGAATTTCTATCGTCATTTCTCATCGTTCTAAATTTATTTTAAAAATATTCAGATTGCATGGAAATCTAAATAAAAAATTGAATTTTTTTAACGGTAATATTTTTAAAAACACGAAAAGTACAGTTTATTTTTCAAAAATCACATTTCAAATTCACTGCTATCTAAATGTTTGAATATTTCGTAGACAGGGATTATATAGGTAAAAGAAGATAATATTTTTCGCTAAACTGAAATTATGCTATTTATCAAAATTGTGCTTAAAACATTCTTATAACAAGTTCATTAACTAAAACCACTACACATAATATTACGAATTAAAAATTCTTATTTTAACGAAAAATTATCATCGTTATCTTCAAATTAACTTCTTTATAAATTACTCCTATTGTTTTTTAAATTTTCAATCCGTCTACCAATCTAGATAGACAGTAATTTTAAATCGAACTAGCTATATCATTAAACGATAAATTATAAAATACCCCACCTCTAAAATGAAATGTCTTTACAAAAGTATTTATTTCAAATTCCATACAACTTTTCACATCATTCTAGATTTATTTTGAAAGCATCCAGATTGCAAGGAAATATAAATTAAAAACTAAAATTTATTTTGTTTAACGGTAATATTTCAAAGAAACACGTAATGTACAGTTTATCTTTTAAAAATCGCATTTCAAATTCGCTGCCATCTAATTGTTTGGATATTTTCTAGACCTGGAATATAAAGTAAAAGAAGATAATTGTTTTCGGTACAATAAAAATTAATTGGCCCCTTGAAAGTTATTTTCTTACTGTGCAATTTTGAAGTAGAAAACAAACCAAATTCTTCGTCCAAGCAATTCAAACATGTTCATTCTTTACTTTATTATAATTTAAGAAGTTTTCAGTTCAATATTTTACATCGCTTACTTTATTCACAGTGACTCTTTTGGGATATGATTTAACTGCGAAATGCATTTATTTAAATTTAAAAATCATTTATTTTGTTTATCTTTGTCATCAAAATTTAACAGATAAAATTTGAAGTATGTTATATTTTACCATTTATACCTAAATATATAAGTCCCATATCATGAACTAATTAAAATTTCTAATTAATGATGCTGTTTTGATCTACTCACTTCTTTTGTTTTTTACGTTTAATACTTAAACGGATAGGGGTAATCCTAATTCAATTTCTAGTTATTTATAAATTTAATAAATGACGGCTGTCATACATATAAATATTTGTAATAAGTATATTTAAATGTGTCTTAAATATTAACACAAATTAATTTTTCCACCATTTACATACTTCCTCATCAAATTTGGTTACTTATATTTTGTTAAATTGTTGAATTGTCTGTATTTTTTCTCTTGTTTCACCTTATTATAATCGTATATTTTACCTTTCCTTCGACGAGTATAGTGATGTATTAAAAAAGCAGTAAAATATTATTGAGCAAAAGATCAATAATTTTAATCATATCTCAATTGTTGTGTAAATCAATATTTTTGTTTTGTAACTAATGTACTACATATTTTTACAAACTTTACCTTACTTATCATTAAACGTAGTTATTATCTTATTCTCCTGTTTGTTAACTATGAATTACGCAAATGTCCAATATAGATAAAATGCCATAAAATCAGCAGCTAGCCATCTAAACAACCAAAAATCTAAGATTTTTACATGGGTGGTAGAAATCCTATGAACGAATCCAAAAAACGTTTACTATTTTTTTATTTAAAGATTTTTGATTTGAACTGAAGTTATTTTATTTATCAAAATTGTGAGAAAAAAAATCTTAAAGCAGGCTCATTAACTAAAACCTCTACACATAATTTTACCAATTATAAAATTTTACTTTAAACTAAAAATTATCATAGCTATGCAGAATTTTACATTTTTATAAATTATCTCTTTTGATTTTTAAGCGTGCAGTCCATCTAAAAATTTAGATACGCATAAATTTTAAAGCTACCTAGAAATATCATTATATGTTACATGATAAAATACGTCATTCTTAAATGATACATTCTCACAAAAATATTTATTTGGAATTTCCAGATGTCACTTCTCGTCGTACTAAATTTATTTTAAAAATATCCAGATTTCATGGAAATATAAATTAAAAACTTAATTTATTTTGTTTAACGGTAATATTTTTAACAAACAAATGCAGTACACTTTATCTCCTAAAAATCGCATTTTAAATTTACTGCTATCTAATTGTTTGAATATTTCCTAGAATGGGAATATAGATGTAAACTTAGATAATATTTTTAGGTAGAATAAAAATAAATTGACCCCTTAAAAGTTATTTTCTTACAGTGTTACTTTAAAGTGGAAATCCAAATTCCTCGACTAAGCAATTTAAAACTGTTCATTTTTTACCTTATTATAATTTAAGAAGTTTTCTATTCAATATTTTAAGCCGCTTATTTTATTCACAGTCATTCTTTTGGGATATGATTTAACTGAGAAATCCACTTATTTAAATTTAAAAATAAATTTTATTTTGTTTATATTTTTCTTCACAATTTAACAGAAAAAAATTGAAGTATGTTATATGTTACACTTATACCTAAGTCCTATGTCTTGAACTAATTAAATTTCTAATTAAGGATGCTATTTTGAATTACCGACTTCGTTTTTTGACTTTTCATGCTTAAAATGATAATTATTTTCATAATTCAATTTCCTAGTTATTTATAAATTTAATAAATGACAGGTATCATACATAGAAATATTTGTAATATAAGTATATTTAAATGTAGTTTTAGTATTAACACAACTTAATTTTACCCCCTTTTCATGATTCCACATCAACTTTGGCTATCTAGTTTTTGTTAAATTGGTGAACTCTTCGCATGTTTTCTCTTCTTTCTATTGATTGCAGTTGTATATTTTATATATGCTTCAGCCAATTTTATGATGTATTGAAAAAGCAATAAATTACCATGAACAAAATATCAATAATTATACAATTTTTGGTAATATAAGTACATATAAATGTAGCTTAAATATTAACACAACTTAATTTTTTCACCATTTGTATGCTTCCTCATCAAATTTGACAACCTAATTTTTGTTAAATTGGTGAATTGCCAGCATGTTTTGTTACCTTTCAACTGATTGCAGATGTATATTTTACTACTGTTTCAGCTGATTTTATGTTGTTTTGAGAAAGCGATAAATTACTATGAACAAAAGATCAATAATTTTAACAATATGCCTGTTATTTTGTAGATCAAGATTTATGGTTTGAAACTAGTGTACTACATATTTTTACAACCTTTGCTTTACTTATGATTAAACCTATTAACTATGCTGTTTATTACCTATTAATTTCACAAATATCCTATATGCCAAAATTCAAAATGCCATAAAATTGCATTCAGCAGCCAGCGATCTAACCAACCAAAAGACCAAGATCTTCACAAGAGGGGTAGAAGTCCTACGAATGATTCCACAAAACTCCTACTATTTTTTTATTTAAAGATTTTTGATTTGAACTGAAATTATGTTATTTACAAAAGTTGTGCGAAAAAATTCTTAGAGCAGACTGATTCTCTAAAGCCCCTACACATAATATTACCAATTATAAAATTTCACTTTAAAGTAAAAATTGTCGTCATTATCTCGGATTTTATATTTTTATAAATTATCTCTATTGATTTTTAAATGTGCAGTCCATCTACATAGTTCGATATATATAAATTTTAAAACTAAGTAGATAAATCATTATATATTAAATCATAAAATATCTCATTCTAAAATGAAACATTCTCACAAAAGTATTTATTTCGAATTTGCAGATGGCTTTTCACATTTTTATAAATTTATTTTAAAAATATTTAGATTGCATAGAAATCTAAATTAAAATCTGATTTTTTAACAGTAATATTTATAATATATATATATATATATATATATATATATATAATATATATATATATATATATATATATATATATATATATATATATATATATATATATATAACGGTAATATTTAGAAAATTACACTTTATTTTTCAAAAACCACATTTCAAATTCATTTATATCTAATTATTTGAATATTTCGTAGACTGAGATTATACAGGTAAAAGAAGATAATATTTTTCGATGAACTGAAATTATGCTTTTTATCAAAATTGTGCTAAAACTTTTTTATAACAGGGCCATGTACTAAAATCACTACACATAATTTTGCGAATTATAAGATTTCATTTTAAAGAAAAATTATCATCGTTATCTCGAATTTAACTTTTTTATAAGTTTCCGCTATTGTTATTTAAATTCGCAATCAGTCTACTAATCTAGATAGACTGTAATTTTAAAGCGAACTATCCGTATCATTAAACGATAAATTATAAAATACCTTACCTCTAAAATAATTTGTCCTCACAAAATTATTTATTTGAAATGTCTAAATGTCATTTCACATCATTCTAACTTTATTTTAAAAATATACAGATTGCATGAATATCTAAATAAAATAAGCTTTGTCTTTCAAAAAATAATATTTCAAATTCACTGCTATCTAATTGTTTGTATATTTCAATATTTTCTAGACTGGAAATACCTAGGTAAAAGAAGATAATATTTTTCACTAGAATAAAAATTAATTGGTCCCTTGAATATAATTTTCTTACTGTGTTACTTTAAAGAAGAAAACCAAATTCTTCGTCCAAGCAATTCAAATCTGTTCATTTTTTATCTTATTATAATTTAAAGAGTTTTCCATTTAATATTTTAAGTCGCTTATTTCATTCGCAGTGATTTTTTGGGATATGATTTAACTGCGAAATGCATTTATTTAAATTTAAAAATGATTTATTTTGTTTATCTTTGTCATCAAAATTTAACAGATAAAAACTTAAGTATGTTATATTTTACTTTTTATGCCTAAATATATAAGTCCCATATTTTAGAATAATTAAAATTTTTAATTAATGAGGCTGCTTTGAATTACTATCTTCGTTTTTTACTTTTCATACTTTCAACGGATAGGGATATTCAAAATTCAATTTCCTAATTATTTATAAAAATAATGAATGACAGGTGTCATACATATAAATATTTATAATAGAAGTATATCTAAAGGTAGCTTAAATATTAACACAACTTAACTTTTCCTCCATTTACATGCTTCCTCATCAAATTTAGCTACCTATTTATTGTGTGTTAAATTCGTGAATTGTGTGCATTTTCTCTCTTGTTTAAAATAATTATATTCGTATATTTCACCTTTGTTTAGGCCTGTATCATAATGTATTAAAAATCAATGCATTATTATTGAACAAAAGATGAATAATTTTAAATATATGAATAGTATTGTTCAGATCAATATTTATATTTTGAACTAATGTACTATATATCTTTACAATCTTCGTTTTACTTATCCTTAAGCCTCTTTCTCATCTTACTAATCTGTTTATGGTATATAAAGTTTAATTACCATAACCTCATTTTCCCTCATTTACATGATTTCTCTTCAAATTCGGTTACCTAAATTTTGATAAATTGGTAAACTGTCTGCATTGATTCACTTGTTACAATTGATTATTGCGTATATTACATCTACGTTTCAGCAGATTTCTTGATGTATTGGAAAAAGCGATACATTGCTATTGAACGAAAGATAAATAATTTTGACCGTATACCTATTATTGTGTGGATGAAGTTTCATACTTTATAACTGATGCACTACATGTTGTTAGAACCTGTGCTTTACTTATCATTTAACCTATTTATTATCTTATAATCATGTTTATTATCTATTAATTTGTAAAGTGTCCAATTTGGATCCAATGCTATAAAATCTCATCAGTCATAAAACCAACTAAAACAAAAATGATTTATACATATTAGGTAGAAATCTCAAGAAAAATTTATTAAATTTTATACTTTTTTTATTTAAAGTTTTCTGATTTAAACTGAAACTGTACTATTTTTATTAAAAAAATGTACATAAACGTTGTTGTAGGGTCATTACCTAAACCACTACAAATTACAAAATTTTACTTTAAAGTAAAGATTATTGTCTTTATCTCAAATTTATACTTTTTATAAAGTATCTCTGATGTATTTTAAATGCGCAATCCGTCTTCTGAATTAGATAGGCTGTAATATTTAAACTAACTGAACAATTTATTAAATGTTGTATTGTAAAATATCTCATTCTAAAATTATACGTTCTTTCAAAAGTATTTATTTCAAATTTCCAGATGTCATTTCTCATTATTCTAAATTTATTTTAGAATTGTCCAGATTGCATGGAAATGTAAATTAAAAATTTATTTTGTGTTGTTTTACGGTAATATTTCTAAGTAACACAAAATGTACATTTTTTATTCTAGAAAATCAAATTCCAAAACGTACCAGAACGATTTCCCAAATGTTATACTATTTTTTATTTAAAGTTTTCCAATTTAACCTGAAACTGCATCATTCCTTAAAATTGTATGTAAACATTCTTATTGTAGGTTCATTTCTTAAAACACTACAAATAATTATACCAGTTACAAAATTTTACTTTAAAGTAAAAATTATTGTTATCTCAAATGTATATTTTTTATAAATTAATTCTGAATTATTTTAAATGTACAATCCATCTTGTAAATTAGATAGACTGTAAATTTTAAACTAACTGAACAATTTATTAAATGATGAAGTTAAAATACCTCATTCTAAAATGATACGTTCTCACAAAAGTATTTATTTCTAATTTCCAGATGTCATTTTTCACTATTCTAAATTTATTATAGAATTATCCAGATTGCATGGAAATCTAAATTAAAAAATTAATTTATTTTGATGGTAATATTTCTAAGAAACACGTAACGTATATTTTATCTAAAAAAAATCACATTCTAAAGCGAACCCAAACAATTTCCCCAATGTTATACTATTCTTTATTTAAAGTTTTCAGATTTAAACTGCAATTGCACCATTTTTTAAATTGTACGTAAGCATTTTTATGGTAGGTTCATTACCTAAACTACTACAAATAATAAAACAATCACAAAATTTTACTTTAAAGTAAAATTATTGTCTTTATCTCAAATTTATATCTTTTATAAATTACCTCTGATGTATTTTAAATGTACAACCTGTCTACAAAATTAGACAGGCTGTAATTATTAAACTAACTGAACAATTTATTAAATGTTGAATTATAAAACACCTAACTCTAAAATATATTTTTTCATAAATTAATTATTTCAAATTTTCAGATTTCATTTCTCCTTATTCTAAATTTATATCGATAGATATCCAGAGTTATAAATTATTGCTACTGATTTTTAAATGCACAATTCATCTACAAATTTAGATATACAGAAATTTTAAAATTAACTGAACTTATCGTTAAATGCTAAATCATAAAAAAATCTATTATTGTGTAGATGAAATTTTGTTTTATAACTGATACTTACTTAGCATTAAATTTATTAATTATCTTATTGTTACCTAATAATTTGGAAAATGTACAATTTGGTTTCAATGCCATAAAATCCCATTCAGCAACCAAACATTAAACCAACTAAAACAACGAAGATTTTTACATAGTATGTAGAAATTTTATGAACGATTTATTAAATGTTATACAATTCTTTTAAAAATCTTTTCTGATTTAAACTGAAACTACAGAGGTAAATTTATAAACACAAATTTTTAAATTGTATTTAAACATTGTTAGTGTAGGCCTATTAACTAAACTACTACAAAAAAATTAAACCAATTAAAAAAATTTAATTGAAAGTAAAAATTTTCGTCCTTATCTCAAATTTACACTTTTTATAAATTATCTCTGTAGTATTTTAAATGCACAGTCCATCTTTTAAATTAGATAGGTTGTAATTATTAAACTAACTCAACAATTTATTAAATGTTGAACTATAAAATACCTCATTCTAAAATTATACGTTCTCGCAAAAGTATTTATTTCGAGTTTTCAGAAGTCATTTCTCATTATTATAAAATAACTATACAATTTATTAAATATTGAATTTAAAGTCTCTCATTTTAAAATGATACGCTCTCTCAAAAATATTTATTTGAAATTTCCAGAAGGCATTTCTCATTATTATAAATTTATTTTAGAATTATCCAAATTGCATGGAAAATTAAATTAAAAAATTAATTTATTTTGACGGTAATATTTCTAAGAAACAAGTAATGTATATTTTATCTAAAAAAAATTCTAAAACGAACCCAAACAATTTCCTTAATGTTATATTACTTTTTATTTAAAGTTTTCCGATTTAAACTGCAATTGCACCATATTTTAAATTGTACGTAAGCATTTTTATGGTAGGTTCATTACCTAAACTACTGCAAATAATAAAATAATCACAAAATTTTACTTTAAAGTAAAATTATTGTTCTTATCTCAAATTTATTCCTTTTATAAATTGCCTCTGATGTATTTTAAACATACAAATTGTCTACAAAATTAGACAGAGTGTAATTTTTTAACTAACTAAATAATTTATTAAAGGTTGAACTATAAAGTATATCATTCTAAAATAATACGTTCTCTCAAAGTATTTATTTCATACTTGCAGGTGTTACTTCTCATTATTCTAAATTTATTGTAGAATTAGCTAGATTGCATGGAAATCTAAATTAAAAAATTAATTTATTTTGTTTAACGTTAATATATCTAAGAAACATCGAACGTATATTTTATCTAAAAATGTCACATTCTGAAATTAACCCAAACGATTTCCCCAATTTTATACTATTTTTTATTTAACGTTTTTCGATTTAAACTGCAGTTGCACCATTTTTTAAATTGTAAGTAAGAATTTTTATGGTAGGTTCATTACCTAAACTAATTTAACTTTAAAGTAAAATTATTGTTCTTATCTCTAATTTATTCCTTTTATAAATTACCTCTGAAGTATTTTAAATGTACAACCCGTCTACAAAATAAGACACACTGTAATTATAAAACTAATTGAACAATTTATTAAATGTTAAACTATAAAACACCTCACTCTAAAATGATACATTTTCACAAAATTATTTATTTCATATTTTCAAATGTCATTTCTTTTTATTCTAAATTTATATCGAGATATCTAGAATTATAAATTACTATTTTATAAATTTCCTCTACTGATATTTAAATGCGCAATCCAACTGAGAATTTAGATACACAGAAATTTTAAAAGTAACTACACAAATCATTAAATGTCAAATTACAAAATACCTCTTTCTAAAATAATATGCTCTAACAAAAATATTTATTTAAATTTTGAGATGTCATTTCACACCAGTCTAGATTTATTTTAAAAATATCCATTTTTCATGAAAATCTAAATTAAAAATTCAGATCTATTTTTCTTTAACCAAAAATATTTCGAAGAAACACGCAAAGTACACTTCATTTTTAAAAAAATTGCATTTCAAATTTACTGGCATCTAATTGTTCGAATATCTCTAAGACTGAGGAAATGCAGGTAAAAGAAGATAATATTTTCAGTAGAATAAAAATTAATTGGCCTCTTGAAAGCTGTATTCTATCTCTGTTCCTTTAAAGTAGAAAGCTAAAATCTTGGTCCAAGCAATTCAAACCTGTTCATTTTTTACATTATTATAATTTAAGAAGACTTTCATTCAATATTTTAAGTCGCTTACTTTATACTTTGAGGCTCTTCTAGAATATGATTTAATTGCAAAATGTATTTATATAATTGAATAATCATTTGTTTTATTTATATTTTTCTTCAACATCTAACATAGAAGCATTTAAATATGTTGTATTTTACTTTTTATACCTAAGTATGTAAGTCCCATAATTATACCAATTACAAAACTTTACTTTAAAGTAAAAATTATCGTCGTTATCTCAAATTTATATTTTTATAAATTATTTCTGAAGTATTTTAAATGTACAACTCGTTTACAAATTTAGATGGACTGTAAATTTTAAAGTAACTAAGCAATTTATTAAGTGTTAAATTATAAATTTCCTGTCTCTTAAATGATACGTTCCCACAAAAGTATTTATTTCAAATTTCCAGATGTCATTTCTCCTAATACTAAATTTATATCGAGATATCCAGAATTATAAATTACTATTTTATAAATTTCCTCTACTGATTTTTAAATGCGCAACCCATCTGCAAATTTAGATACACAGTAATTTTAAAACTAGATACCCAAATCATAAAATGTTAAATTACAAAATACCTCTTTCTAAAATAATATGTTCTGACAAAAATACTTATTTAAATTTTGAGATGTCATTTCACATCATTCTAGATTTATTTTAATAATATCCAGATTGCATGGAAATCTAAATTAAGAATTCAAATTTATTTTGTTTAATGGCAATATTTCTAAGAAACAAGTAAAGTACACTTTACCTTTCAAAACATCGTATTTCAAATTCACTGCCTTCTAATTGTTCGAATATTTCTAAGACTGGGAATATGCAGATAAAAGAAGATAATATTTTAAGTAGAATAAGAATTAATTGGCCTCTTGCAAGCTATTTTTTATCTCTGTTGCTTTAAAGTAAAAAGCTAAAATCTTGGTCCAAGCAATTCAAACCTGTTCATTTTTTACTTTATTATAATTTAAGAAGTTTTTCATTCAATATTTTACGTCGCTTACTTTATTCGTTGTGGCTCTTCTAGAATATGATTTAACTGTGAAATGTATATATATAATTGAATAAGCATTTGTTTTATTTATATTTTTCTTCAACATCTAACATAGAAGCATTTAAATATGTTGTATTTTACTTTTTATACCTAAGTATGTAAGTCCCATAATTATACCAATTACAAAACTTTACTTTAAAGTAAAAATTATCGTCGTTATCTCAAATTTATATTTTTATAAATTATTTCTGAAGTATTTTAAATGTACAACTCGTTTACAAATTTAGATGGACTGTAAATTTTAAAGTAACTAAGCAATTTATTAAATGTAAAATTATAAAATTTTGTCTAAGATGATACGTTCCCACAAAAGTATTTATTTCAAATTTCCAGATATGTCATTTCTCCTTATTCTAAATTTATATCGATATATCCAGAATTATAAATTACTATTTTATAAATTCACTCTACTAATTTTTAAATGCGCAAACCATCTACAAATTTAGATATTTTAGATATACAGAAATTTTAAAATCCTCAATATAACTACAAATCATGAAGTGTTAAATTACAAAATACCTCATTCTAAAATAATATGTTCCAACAAAAAATATTTATTTAAATTTCTGAGATGCCATTTCACATCATCATTCTAGATTTATTTTAAAAATATCCAGCTTGCATGGAAATCTAAATTCAGAATTCAAATTTATTTTGTTTAAAGGCAATATTTCTAAGAAACAAGTAAAGTACACATTAACCTTTCAAAACATCGTATTTCAAATTCATTGCCTTCTAATTGTTCGAATATTTCTAAGACTGGGAATATGCAGGTAAAAGAAGATAATATTTTCAGTAGAATAAAAATTAATTGGCCTCTTGAAAGCTGTATTCTATCTCTGTTCCTTTAAAGTAGAAAGCTAAAATCTTGGTCCAAGCAATTCAAACCTGTTCATTTTTTACATTATTATAATTTAAGAAGACTTTCATTCAATATTTTAAGTCGCTTACTTTATACTTTGAGGCTCTTCTAGAATATGATTTAATTGCAAAATGTATTTATATAATTGAATAATCATTTGTTTTATTTATATTTTTCTTCAACATCTAACATAGAAGCATTTAAATATGTGGTATTTTACTTTTTATACCTAAGTATGGAAGTCCTATAATTATACCAATTATAATTATACAAAACTTTACTTTAAAGTAAAAATTATCGTCGTTATCTCAAATTTATATTTTTATAAATTATTTCTGAAGTATTTTAAATGTACAACTCATTTACAAATTTAGATGGACTGTAATTTTTAAAGTAACTAAACATTTATTAAGTGTTAAATTATAAATTTCCTGTCTCTTAAATGATACGTTCCCACAAAAGTATTTATTTCAAATTTCCAGATGTCATTTCTCCTAATACTAAATTTATATCGAGATATCCAGAATTATAAATTACTATTTTATAAATTTCCACTACTGATTTTTAAATGCGCAACCCATCTGCAAATTTAGATACACAGTAATTTTAAAACTAGATACCCAAATCATAAAATGTTAAATTACAAAATACCTCTTTCTAAAATAATATGTTCTGACAAAAATACTTATTTAAATTTTGAGATGTCATTTCACATCATTCTAGATTTATTTTAATAATATCCAGATTGCATGGAAATCTAAATTAAGAATTCAAATTTATTTTGTTTAATGGCAATATTTCTAAGAAACAAGTAAAGTACACTTTACCTTTCAAAACATCGTATTTCAAATTCACTGCCTTCTAATTGTTCGAATATTTCTAAGACTGGGAATATGCAGATAAAAGAAGATAATATTTTAAGTAGAATAAGAATTAATTGGCCTCTTGCAAGCTATTTTTTATCTCTGTTGCTTTAAAGTAGGAAGCTAAATTCTTGGTCCAAGCAGTTCAAACCTGTTCATTTTTTACTTTATTATAATTTAAGAAGTTCTTCATTCAATATTTTAGGTCGCTTACTTTATTCGTTGTGGCTCTTCTAGAATATGATTTAACTGCGAAATGTCTTTATTAAAATTTTAATAATCGTTCGTTTTATTTATGTTTTTCTACAAAATCTAGCAGATAAACAATTAAATATGTGGTATTTTACTTTTTATACCTAAGTATGGAAGTCCTATAATTATACCAATTATAATTATACAAAACTTTACTTTAAAGTAAAAATTATCGTCGTTATCTCAAATTTATATTTTGATAAATTATCTCTGAATTATTTTAAATGTACAACTCATTTACAAATTTAGATGGACTGTAATTTTTAAAGTAACTAAACATTTATTAAGTGTTAAATTATAAATTTCCTGTCTCTTAAATGATACGTTCCCACAAAAGTATTTATTTCAAATTTCCAGATGTCATGTCTCCTAATTCTAAATTTATATCGAGATATCCAGAATTATAAATTACTATTTTATAAATTTCCTCTACTGATTATTAAATGCGTAATCCATCTGCAAATTTAGATACCCAGGAATTTTAAAACTAAAAACCCAAATCATTAAATGTTAAATTACAAAATACCTCATTCTGAAATAACATGTTCTAACAAAAATATTTATTTAAATTTTGAGATTTCATTTCACACCTTCTAGATTTATATTAAAAATATCCATTTTGCAGGAAATATAACTTAAAAATTCAGATATATTTTTGTTTGACGACGAATATTTTTAAGAAACACGCAAAGTACAATTTATCTTTCAAAAAATTGCATTTCAAATTTACTGCCATCTAATTGTTCGAATATCTCTAATTCCGAGGGTATGCAGGTAAAAGAAGATAATATTTACCGTAGAATAAAAATTAATTGGCCCCTTGAAACTCATTTACTTACTGTGCTACCTTAAAGTAGAAAACCAAATTCTTCGACCAAGCAAATTCAAACCTGTTCATTTTTTACTTTATTATAATTTAAAAAGTTTTCTCTTCAATATTTCACGTCATTTATTTATTCACCGTGACTCTTTTGGGATGTGATTTAACTGCGAAATGCATTTATTAAAATTGAAGAATCATTTGTTTTATTTATCTTTTTCTTCAAAATTCAACAGATAAAAATTGAAGCATGTGATATTTTACCTTTTAATAGTACCTAAGTATGTGATGCTCATATTTTTAACTAATTTGAAGTTTCTAATTTATGATGCTGTTGTGTATTATTAACTTCTTTTTTTGTGTCATGATATTTAAACGGATAGGAATTTTTATAATTACATTTCCTACTTTTTTTAATAAATTTAATGTATGACGGGTAACCTGACATATAAATTTTACCGGGTGATTAAAAATACATAATAGCTATAAAAATAAATAAAATAAAAAACGGTTTGAAGGATTAGTATCGCTAGAGAATGGGATTCTTTTATAAAAAGAAAAAAGTAACTCAAAAATGTCGATAGAGGGCGCTGAAGTACGAATATCCACTATTGTCACACAAGTGACTGTTATCCACTAGTGACAGACTTAAAAAAACTTTACCAAAAAAGCTAAATATGATTTACTATGTTTTGCTAGGTTTTACAGAACGGGATTTTTCAAAATCATCACACATTAATCAGCATTTGAAAATAATATATAATTTGTTTTACCAGTTTAAATTCAGTTTAGATTCTAAATGATTTAGAAAAAATACCAATAATGACTTGTAATGTAATCAGCTCATTTTAAGTTTAAATATTTAAAATTAATTATGTAATAACTATTCAACTACTATTAAAATATTAAATAATTTTAATACTTAACGTTAAAAACTTAAACATAATGAATGATTTGTTTTGTTTTAATATATCCGAAACAAATAAAGTTACAATTAAATGCAGAAATAAACTGTCATTAACATTAATGGTACGTTATAACGTATTTTAAACTTTATTTTTTTTAGATATATCGTGTATTAAACACGATATATCTAAATGTATATCACGATATATGCCCATTAAAAAAGTACAAGTAATAATCACAAATCATCTTAGTTATTGAACAGTATTATAAGTAGCTATGATAACTGTAATTATATGTTTAAATAAGAATATAAAACAAACAAATGAAGCAAAATATGATTTACTATGTTTTGCTAGGTTTTACTGAACGTGATTTATCAAAATCATCACACATTAATCAGCATTTGAAAATAATGTATATTATTTTTGCCAGTTTAAATTCAGTTTAGATTCTAAATGATTTAGAAAAATACCAATAATGACCTGTAATGTAATCAGCTCATTTTAAGTATAAGTATTTAAAATTACTTATGTCATAACTATTCAACTATGGTTAAAACATGAAATAATTTTATTACTTAATGTTGAAAACTTAAACATAATGAATGATTTGTTTTGATTTATTACATCCGAAACAAATAAAGTTACAGTTAAATGCAGAAATAAAATTTCATTAACATTAATAGCACGTCATAACGTATTTTAAACTTTATTTTTTATTTCCTCTTTAGATATATCGTGTTTAATTGCCCATTAAAAAAGTACAAGTAATAACCACACATCATCCTAGTTATTGTAGAATATTATAAGTAGCTATGATAACTGTAATTATATCTTCAGAAATAAGTAGAAAAAAAAAGAACTATTATTAATTTACTATTAATTATTATTAATTTACTATGTTTTGCTAGGTGTTACTGAACGTGATTTTCCAAAACTATCACACCTTAATCCGCATTTAAAAATAATGTATATTTTTTTTTACCAGTTTAACCCATCCACCGACCACCCTCCCCACCTTTTTCCCGTTCAAAACAGTCACCCTTTTCGTAAATTCCAGACGGAACTTACCGTATCATACTAGAGTTGCCGGTTTAAAAGTTGTCAGGCTACTTTTAAGTTATTTTCCCTGCAAGGTAAAGGAGTTCCGTTACGCAAAATTAGTTTCTTTCATTTATTATCGCTTTGCAATATTTTTTTCCCTCAAAAGTGTGTTATACGAGTGCGAACGAGAAGAGGTCGACAGGTCCGTTTTCGAACAGGAATTCGCTGTCGAACCCCCGTCGACGCGTCCGTTCAGTGGGTTAAATTCAGTTTAGATTCTAAATGATTTAGAAAAATACCAATAATGACCTGTAATGTAATCAGCTCATTTTAAGTATAAATATTTAAAATTAATTATGTTATAATTATTCAACTATGTTTAAAAGATGAAATAATTTTAATACTTAACGTTGAAAACTTAAACATAATGAATGATTTGTTTTCTTTTAATATATCCGAAACAAATAAAGATACAATTAAATGCAGAAATAAACATTAATGGTACATCATAATGTATTTTAAAATTTATTTTTTTCCTTTTTAGATATATCGTGTCTTAAACACGATATATCTAAATGTATATCAAGATAAATGCCCATTAAAAAAGTACAAGTAATAATCACAAATCATCTCAGTTATTGTAGATTATTATAAGTAGCTATGATAACTGTAATTATATGTTCAGAAATGAAGAGAAAACAAAAAGAAGTCAAATATGATGTACTATGTTTTGCTAGGTTTTACTGAATGTGAATTTTCAAAATTATCACATCTTAATCAGCATTTGAAAATAATGTATATATATATATATATATATATATATATATATATATATATATATTATATATATATATATATATATATATATATATATATATATATATATATATATATATATATATATATTTTTTTTTTTTTACCAGTTTAAACTCAGTTTAGATTCTAAATGATTTAGAAAACATACTAATTACGACCTGTAATGTAATCAGCTCATTTTAAGAATAAATATTTAAAATTACTGATGTCATGACTATTCAATTACGGTTAAAACATTAAAAAATTTTAATGCTTAACGTTGAAAACTTAAACATAATGAATGATTTGTTTTGTTTTAATATATCCGAAACAAATAAAGTTACAATTAAATGCAGAAATAAACTGTCATTAACATTAATGGTACGTTATAACGTATTTTAAACTTTAATTTTTTTCCTTTTTAGATATATCGTGTCTTAAACACGATATATCTAAATGTATATCAAGATAAATGCCCATTAAAAAAGTACAAGTAACAATCACAAATCATCTTAGTTATTTTAGAGTAGTATAATTAGCTATGATAACTGTAATTATATGTTGTGAAATGAACAGAAAACAAAAGAAGAAGCAAAATATGATTTACTATGTTTTGCTAGGTTTTACTGAACGTGATTTTTCAAAACCATCACACCTTAATCAGCATTTGAAAATAATGTATAATTTTTTTTTACCAGTTTAAATTCACTTAAGATTCTAAATGATTTAGAAAAATACCAATAATGACCTGTAATGTAATCAGCTCATTTTAAGTTTAAATATTTAAAATTAATTATGCCATAACTATTCAACTAATATTAAAATATTATATAATTTTAATACTAAACATTTAAAACTAAAATATAATATATCGTATGTTATGTTTTAATACATCCGTAAAGATAAAAACTGCAGTTAAAACCAGAAATGAAATTGTATTAATATTAATAGTACGTCATAACGTATTTTCAACTATTTTTATTTTCTTTTTAAATATATCATGTTTAATTGACCATTAATAAGTAAACGTAATAATCACAAAAGATCTTAGTGATTGTTGTGTATTATAAGTACCTATGATAAATATAATTAAATCTTGATAATGAATAGAAAGCAAAACAGAAGCAAAATACTAACTGAACGTGATTTTTCGAAATTATCACACCTCAATTAGCAACTGAAAATAATGTATAATTTTTTACCAGTTTAAAAGTATTAAAATTTAGATTCTAAAAAATTTAGACAAAAATATCAATAATGATCTAAAATATAAGAAGCTCATTTTAAGAATAAATATTTAAAATTAATTATGTCATAACTATTCAACTACCGTTAAAAGATTAAATAAATTTAATACTTAACGTTTAAAACATATATAATGAAGGATTTGTTTGTTTCAATACATACAAAACGAATAAAGTAAGAGTTAAATGCAGAAATAAAACTGAATTATTATTAATGGTACGTCATAACGTATTTTAAACTTTATTTTTTATTTACTTTTTAGATATAAGTTTAATTGCCCATCAAAAAACACTCAATAACCACAAAACATCTTAGAATTTGTAGAATATATAAATAACTATTGCAACTGTAATTATATCTTCAGAACTGAGTAGAAAACAAAAAAGAAGCAAAATAGATTTACTATTTTTTGATAGGTTTCAGTGATCGTTTTTTTTAAATCATCAAGCCTTAATCAGAGTAGGAATATAATGTATAATTTTTTTACCAGTTTAAATGTATTCAACTATTACATTATAAAATATTTAAAAACAAATACAAATACAAATACAAAGGACCTATAACGTAATTCGCTCATTTTAATCATATATATTTCAAATTAATTACGTTATACCTAGTCAACTACTGTAAAAAAATTAAATAATTTTAATTCTTAACTTTGAAAACTTAAATAAAATGAATATTTTGATTTTTTTAATATATAATTTTAATATATAATTAAAGCAGAAATAAAGTTGCTTTAAAATTAATGGTAAGTCATAAAGTATTTTATTCTTTATTTTTATACCTGTTTTAGATATATCGTTTTTAATTGAACATTAAAAAGTACGCGTAAAAATCACAAGACATCTTAGTAATTGTAGAGTAATATAAATAGCTATGATAACTGTAATTATACCTTCAGAAATGAATAGAATACAAAAAGAAGCAAAAAATAATTTGTTATGTTTTGCTAGGTTTTACAGAACGTGAATTTTCAAAATCTTCACACCTTAACCAGCATTTGAAAATAATGTATAATTTCTTTTCCAGTTTAAATTCAGTTTAGATTCTAAATGATATAGGAAAAATAACAATAACGACCTGTAATGTAATCAGCTCATTTTAAGTATAAATATTTAAAATTAATTATGTCATAACTATGAAAAAAACATTAAATAGTTTTAATATTTAGCGTTTAAAATTTAAATATAATGAATAATTTGATTTTTTAATACATCCGAATCGAATAAAGTTACAGTTAAATGGAGAAATAAAATTACATTAATATTAATGGTACGTCATAACGTATTTTAAACTATTTTTTAATTTCCTTTTTAGATATATCGTGTTTAATTGACCATTAAAAAGTACACGTAATAATCACAAATCTTCTTAGTAATTATAGTGTTTTATAAGTAACTATGATAACTGCAATTATATCTTCAGAAAGGAATAGAAAACAAAAAAGAAGCAGAATAGAATTTACTATGTTTTGCTAGGTTTTACTGAACGTGATTTTTTAAAATTATCACATCTTAATCAACGTTTGAAAATAATGCATAATGTATTTTTCAACAGTTTAAACTTTTAGATTCTAAAACATTAAAAAAATACAATAAAAATCTATAATGTAATTAGCTCATTTTAAGCATAAATATTTAAAATTAATTATGTTATAACTATTCAACTATGTTTAAAACATTAAATAATATTAATAACGTTGAAAACTTAAATATAATGAATAATTTGATTTTTTCAATACATCCGAAACGAATACAGTTACAGTTAAATACAGAAATAAAATTGCATTAACATTAATGGTACGTTATAACGTATTTTAAACTTTATTTTGTATTTCCATTTTAGATATATCGTGTTTAATTGGCCTTTAAAAAAGTCCACAAAATAATCACAAGATATCATAGTAATTGTAGAGTATTATAAGTAATTATGATAACTTTAATTATACTTTCAGAAATGAATAGAGTACAAAAAAGAAAGCAAAATAGGATTTTTTATGTTTTGCTAGGTTTCACAGAACGTGATTTTTGAAAATTATCACACCTTAACCAGCGTTTGAAAATAATGTATATTTTTTTTTTATAAGTCTAAATTCAATTTCGGTTTTAAATGATTTAGAAAAAATACCAATAATGACCTGTAATGTAATCAGCTCATTTTATATATAAATATTAAAAATTAATTATGTCATAACTATTTAACTATGATTAAAACTTTAAATACTTTTAATATTTGACGTTAAAAACTTAAATATAATGAATAATTGGATTTTATTAATACATTCAAAACGAATAATTTCACAGTTAAAAGCAGAAGTAAAATTGCATTAATATTAATGGTACATCAAAACGTCATAACATAATTTAAACTTTATTTTTTATTTTCTTTTTAATTATATCGTGTCAAATATTGTCAGATATCGTGTTTAGATATATTGACCATTAAAAAAACTATACATAATAATCACAAAACATCTTAGTAATTGTAGAGTATTATAAGTAGCTATGATAATTGTAATTATATGTTCCGAAATGAATAGAAAACAAAAAGAAGCAAAATAATATTTATTATATTTTGCTAAGTTTTACTGAACGTGAGATTTCAAAATTTTCACTCCTTAATCAGCTTTTGAAAATAATGTAGAATTTTTTTTACCACTTAAAATGTATTAAAACTTCAGATTTTAAAAGATATAGAAAAAATGCAAATAATGGACTATAACGTAATTAGCTCATTTTAATTATAAATATTTAAAATATTTTATATCATAACTATTCATCTACGGATAAAACATTAAATAATTTTAATACTTAACTTAAAAAACTTATAATGAATAATTTAATGTTTTAATGCATCGGCAACGAATAAAGTTACAGTTAAAAGCAGAAATAAAATTCCATTAATATTAATGGTACGTCTTAGAGTATTTTAAACTTTATTTTTTATTACCTTTTTAGATATATCGTGTTTAATTGATCATTAAAAAAGTACACGTAATAATAAAAAAACATCTTAGTAACTGTTGAGTATTATAAATATGTAGGGAAACTGTAATTATATCTTCAGAAATGAATAGGAAACAAAAATAAAGCAAAATAGTATTTACTGAACGTGATTTTTCAAAGTTATCACACCATAATCAGTGTATGAAATTAATGTATAATTTATTTTACCAATATAAATATATTTATATTTTAGATTCTATAAGGTTTAGAAAAAATACCAATAATGACCTATAATGTAATTAGCTCATTTTAGACATAAATATTTAAAATTAATTATGTTATAACTATTCAACTACGTTTAAAACATTAAATAATTTTAATAACGTTGAAAACTTAAATATAATGAATAATTTGATTTTTTCAATACATCTGAAACGAATAAAGTTACAGTTAAATACAGAAATAAAATTGCGTTAACATTAACGGTATGTCCTAACGTATTTTAATCTTTATTTTGTATTTCCATTTTAGATATATCATGTTTAATTGGCCATTAAAATGTACACGTAATGATCACATCACAAGATATCATAGTAATTGTAGAGTATTATAAGTAATTATCATAACTTTAATTATACCTTCAGAAATGAATAGAGTACAAAAAGGAAAGCAAAATAGGATTTACTATGGTTTTACAGAACGTGATTTCTCAAAATCATCACACCTTAATCAGCATTTGAAAATAATGTATAATTTTTTTTACCAGTTTAAATTCAGTTTAGATTCTAAATGATTTAGAAAAAATACCAATAATGACCTGTAATGTAATCAGCTCATTTTAAGTATAAATATTTAAAATTAATTATGTCATAACTATGAAAAAAACATTAAATAATTTTAATATTTATCGTTTAATCTTAAATATAATGAAAAATTTTATTTTTTAATAAATCCGAATCGAATAAAGTTACAGTTAAATATAGAAATAAATTTTCAATAACATTAATAGTATATCGTAACGTATTTTAAACTTTATTTTTTATTTCCTGTTATGATATATCTCGTTTAATTGACCGTTAAAAAGCACACGTAATAATCGCAAATCTTCTTAGTAATTATAAATATTCAAGTATGTTTATAACATTAAATAATTTTAATACTTATCGTTGAAAACTTAAACATAATGAAGGATTTGTTTTGATTTATTACTTTCGAAACAAATAAAGTTACAGTTAAATGCAGAAATAAACTCTCATTAACATTACTTGTACGTCATAACGTATTTTAAACTTTATTTTTTCCCTTTTTAGATATATCTTGTTTAATTGTCCATTAAAAAAGTACTAGTAATAATCACAAATCGTCTTAGTTATTGTAAAGTTTTATAAAAAAGCTATGATAACTGAAATTATATATTCAGAAATGAATAGAAAACAAAAAGAAGTAAAATATGCTTTACTATGTTTTGCCAGGTTTTACTGAACGTGAGTTTTCAAAATTATCACATCTTAATCAGCATTTAAAAATATTGTATAACTTTTTAAACGAGTTTAGATTCTAAATGATTAAGAAAAAATACCTATAATGACCTGTAATACCGTGTTTAATTGACCATTAAAAAAGTACACATATTAATCACAAAAAATCTTAGTAATATAGAGTACTATAATTACCTAGAATAACTGTAATTATATCTTCAGAAATGAAAAGAAAACAAAAAAGAATCAAAACATAGAATTTAGTATGTTTTGCTTTTTACTGAACGTCATTTTTCAAAATTATCATACCTTAATCAGCATTTGAAAATAATATATAACTTTTTTACCAGCTTAAATATATTAAACTTTTAGATTCTAAATTATTTAAAAAAAATAACAATTATGACATAAAATGTAATAAGCTCATTTTAGTTATAAATACTTAAAATGAATTATGTCATAAATATTCAATTACTGTTAAAACATTAAATAATTTTAATACTTAACTCTGAAATCTTGATTATAAAGAATGATTTGATTTTTTAATATATCCGAAACAAATAATATTACAGTTAAAAGCAGCAATAAAATTGCATTTACAATAATAGTACTACATAACGTAATTTAAAATTTATTTTTTATTTCCTTTTTCAACTCCTCTTCTTAGCCCACTCTCCTGTTTCTAATCATGGATCTTGTTGTTGCTTCAACCACATTTGGCGAAATTGGCGTGCTTGCAGCTTGCGTGCGTGGCGTGCTTGCAGCGTGGCATTTGAAATCTGGAGAGGGGATCGTAACTCAACAAATTGATACATAAACAAAAACAACATTTTGAGGAAAAATTTTACAAAAATTGAATATTTAAAATCTAATTGAATTAACAAAGAAAACACATAACATTCATACTAAATAGACTGAAACATTCACTTAATCACAAATTAAATAAACTGAGTGTGATTTTCATCACAAATTTGTGATTTAGTGTAAATTGTAAAATTAATTTAAACAAAAAAAAAAGAAAACTGTATTTTGAGTGGAGGTTGAAGAGGAGTTGTAAAATTGAAAATTTTCTTTCAAATCTCTTATTAGACATATCGTGTTAAATTACCCATTAAAAATTACACGTAATAATCACAAAGCATCTTAGCAATTTTAGACTATTATAACTAGCTATGATAACTGTAATTATATCTTCATAAATGAATAGAAAACATAAGAGAAGTAGACTAGTATTTACTCTGTTTTGCTAGGTTCTATTGAACGGAATTTAAAAAATAATTATACCTTAATCAGCGTTTGAAAATGATGTATACTTTTTCACCAGTTTAAATGTGTTAAACTTTTAGATTCTAAAAGATTTAAAAAAGATACAACAATAATCTATAATGTAATTAGATCATTTTAATTATAATTATTTAAAATTTGTTATATTATAACTCTTCAACTATCTTTAAAAAAATAAATAATTTTAATACTTAAAGTGAAAAACATAAATATAATGAATAATTTAATCGCCACATGCGATTTCGGAATTAGTTTTCCGGCTGTTTAAAATTACAAGGTGGAGTACAATGTTTTGCCTTCTCAGCGAATTTGCTGTGATACCAACATATACCAGATTGTTGTCTTTGAGGTGTCTGTGATCGGCGCCTATAATGAGAGTTAAATCGCCGTGGCGTGTCATAGCGAGAATTGTGGTTGTTTTCAAAAGCTATGCGTTCAACCTTCTCTGTTAAAATGGCGATCTAAGTCTGTAAAACTGCAACGTCAGCATTTCCAAACGTTTGCTCAGAAGAAGCGCGGGTCTCGGTAACATGGTGTGGAGTAATCTCAACAATTTTGTCGGCGATTTGTGCTAGGCGATCTAAATTTCCCTCCGAAATTGAAATAATAGTTTGGGTTTCTTGTGGTAAACGTTGAATCCACAATGTTTTTTAAAAAATCCTCGCCGATTTTATCACTTGCCAAAAGTTTCATTTTTCGTAAGAGGTGTGATGGTTTTTCATCGCCAAGCAGAGCATTTGAAAGTAAGTCTTTTAAACGCTTTTGCTCTGAATCAGAAAATTCGGCGATTAGTCTGGATATCAAGCTTTCATATAATTTTTCTTTAGGTGGATGTTTAACAATATCGCTTACATACGACAACGTTTCAGAGTTAAGAGCCAAAACCACTGCATAATATTTTATATCCTGCGTAATGTTGGCGAGCACAAATTGAGCTTCTATATTCACAAACCACAAGTCGGCGTCTTTATCCCAAAACTGAGGCAGTTTTAACGCCACGCGGTTAGATTCGCCAACGTTGGCTGCAGAATTTGGCGGGTTCATTTTAAAGAATGGCTCAAAATATGAAAAACAAATATATTACACTAGGTAAAAGGTCTCACTTACAGAAAAGTGGGCTATTTGCAGAAAAGAGCATAAATTCTCCGCTTACCTGCGCTAGGATCTTACCACTATAAAATGCGTGGACGAGAGTTTCAATTACAGTTCATCGTCTTCACAGGTCACCACATGGTGAGAAAATATAATATAAACGAAGAGAACATCAACTATATCGTTGCAAGCCTAAATATTTAATATAGATTTCATCAGAATTTTTTTACATCTCTACGTCTGGAAAGAATAGAAGTGAACAACTTACAATACAAAAATGGCAGAATGAATAGAAAATTGTCTCGAGATGCCATCAGAAAAAAAGGAAAAATCAGAAATGAAATAGCTGCATTTGCTTTTGCACGAGGTAATATTTTGAGTTATGTCACCGCAAATACATCGAAAACGAATAAAGTTACAGTTAAAAGCAGAAATAAAACTCCATTAATATTAATGGTATGTCATAAAGTATTTTAAACTTTACTTTTTAGTTCATTTTTAGAAATATCGTGTTTATTAAAAAACATGCCCATTAAAAATTGTGCCCATTAAAAAAGTACACGTAATAATCTCAAAACATCTTAGTAATTGTAGAGTATTATAAGTAGCTATAATAAATGTAATTATATTATCGCGTACTGGTACGATATTAAATTAATTTTAAGCTTAGTTTGAACTATATTTATATTCTTATTCATTAATCAGGCATAATAATTCAATTAAAAGAAACGAAACATTTTCCAGTCTACTTAGAACAACAACTTTTATTCCATCATAATTTTTTATAAAAACTTTACAGCAAAACCAAAACTTGCAAACGATAAACTTGTTACAAACTGCAAACGATTTTTAAACGAAAAACAAATCATTGAGTCTGTGCTACTACATCATTCCCTCCCCAGTAACAAAGTTACGATACTAATTAAATACATTAAAAGACAAATAAAATTAATAAATGTAAATTAAATACTACTATTTGTACAAACTAAAATTTACAAAATATAGTTCCGCAAGTATAGTTCTAAATATAGTCTTTATAACGAGAAGGCGGTTTTATTTCTCTACCTGAACGAGAAAGGTTGAACCGTAAATGCTTAGGCGATGAAGCTTCTTTTTGCAAATTTTGTGTCTGCGATGTCACTGGAGGAGTCTCTGCAAATTGTTGAACATTCTCCGTTGGATGTGTTGAATAGTTATTTTCATTGACTGGTAATAAGTAAGCAGGTTTTAATCGATCTAATGACACATTGACATTTTTGCCTTTTACTTCAATCGTGAAATATTTTTCATTTCGAGCAATTACAGGAAACGGTCCTTCATAAGGTGGTTCTAGGGGCTTTTTAACCCTATCAATGCGTATAAAAATGTGAGAGCAAGTTTTCAGATCTTTATGGAACAAAAATTGGTTTGTACACATTGGTTCTTGCTATTCTTGGTCTTATTACTTCCATAAATTTCTGTAAATCTTTTGCAAAGGTTTCCGATGTTATGTCAGTACTTGGTTCGCAAAAGAATTCTCCAGGAAGTCGTAGGCTTTGACCGTAGACCATTTGAGCTATTGTGAATTTCGAATCTTCTTGAATAGCGGTTCGTAATCCTAGAAGTACTGTTGGTAATGTGTCTACCCATGAGAGGTTGTTATGAGCTTTTAATGCTGCCTTAAGAGTTCTGTGCAATCTTTCTACTTTACCATTGCAGGAAGGATGGTACGCAGTAGTATGTTGAAGTTTAATTCCACATATTTTAGATAAAACTTGTAATGTCTCACATTTAAATTGTGTACCTCGATCTGTAATAAGTCGAGATGGTGTTCCAAAACGAGCAATCCAGTTGCTATAAAAACTTCTTGCGACTGTATCAGCTGAAATATTGTCTAAAGGAATTACTTCCATCCAGTTGGAAAATCTGTCAATACAAGTTAAGCAATAAATTTTTCCTTTAGAGGGAGGAAGAGGTCCAATCAGATCTATGTGAACTACAGAAAATCTTTCTGATGGAATTTCGTATTCACCCAACTTTGTTTTTGTATGCCTATTGATTTTAGATTTTTGGCAAGAAATACAAGCTCGAGTCCATAATTGAACGTCTTTTCTAATGTTCGGCCAAATAAATTTTGAAGTCATCATTTTAACAGTTGATTTTATTCCTGGATGTGATAATCCATGAATATGTTGGAAGATTTGTTGACGAAAAGATTGAGGAATATATGGTCGAATATTTTTGGTTGAAGTATCGCACCACAAAGATTTTCCAGAAGGTAATGGATATTGTTTAAAATTACATGTAGAATTCGTACGCAAATTTTGTAATTCTGTATCTTGATCTTGCAAATCAGCTATTTTATCATAATTTATTAATGAAACTTCATTCATTCTGGATAGAGTATCGGCTATTATATTGCTTTCTCCTTTAATATATTTAATATTAGTTGTAAATTGAGAAATGTATTGAAGTTGGCGGCATTGGCGGGGTGCGGCTTTGTCAAGTTTTTGATGGAAAGCAAATATAAGAGGTTTGTGATCTGTATAAATAACAAACGTTCTGCCTTCTAAATAGTGTTTGAAATGTTTGATTGAAAGATAAATGCCTAATAATTCTCTATCATAAGTGCTGTATTTTTGTTGAGTTAAACTTAACTTTTTTGAGTAAAATGCTATTGGCTTCCAAGTTGAATTTTCAAATTGTTGTAATACTGACCCTATTGCCATATCTGATGCATCTGTAAATAAAGACAGAGGTAAATCAGAATTGGGAAATGACAACAGGATAGTGTTTGCAAACTCTGCTTTGCATTTTTCAAACTGTTTTTCAGCATCTTCTGTCCATGAAATCTTACTTTTATCATTCTTTTTTGCTCCTTTTAGAAATTCGTGAAGCAGTGCTTGGTTCTTCGCTGCGTCTTTTAAATAACGACGATAAAAATTAATGAGTCCTAGGAAATTCCTCAATTGACGAATTGTTTCTGGTCGTTTATAATTTAGGATAACTTGTACTTTCTCTGGCAATGGACGAGAACCTTCAGGAGTAATTAAGTAGCCTAAAAATTCGACTTGGGAAACAGCAAAAACAGATTTAGAAATGTTAATTCTTAAACCATATTCATTTAATCTCTCTAATACTAAATTAAGGTGATTTTCATGTTCTTCCTCAGATTTAGAAGCTATGAGAATATCGTCTAAGTAAGGAAAAACAAAATTTAATCCTTGAAAAACTTGGTGGATAAATCTTTGAAATGTTGATGGGGCATTTTTTAAACCAAAACTCATTACATTAAATTCAAATAAACCAAAAGGTGTAATTATAGCAGTTTTACATTTGTCTTTTTCAGCTATGGGAATTTGGAAATACGCTTTTTGCAAATCTATTTTTGAGTAAACGTTTGTATCCTTCAATATGTGATGAAAATCCTCGATTCGTGGTATTGGATAGCGATCGGGTAGAGTCTGAGCATTTAAACGGCGATAATCTCCACATGGTCTCAATTGAACCATCCTTTTTTGTAACTAGATGCAAAGGACTTGACCATTGGGATTTTGACATTCTTATAATATTGTTATCGAGCATGAATTTAAACTCTTCTTTGGCTATGGCTAGACGCTTAGGATCAAGTTGGCGAGCTTTGGAATAAACAGGTTGGCCAGTAGTCTCTATAAAATGTTCAACATCATGTTTTATTTTTGAAGGAAAAAAATTAGGCTTACAAGTTTCAGGATACTTTGAAAGAAGATTTGTAATTTTTAGAGTTTTGTTTAATGTACTGACGTTGTTACTATTTGAAATAGCGGTAATGTCACCCTGGATACTGAGTTGAGTTACCCTATCAATTAATCTTTTGTTTTTTATATCAATAAGTAAATTATATTTATGAAGAAAGTCAGCTCCTATTATACCTTTGTTTACTTCGGCAACTATAAATGGAAATTGAAATTCTCGACGTAATCCCAAATCCAGGCTTAAAATTTGTACACCATACGTTGAGATTTCAGAGCCATTAGCTGCAAACAGTTTGAGTTCATTCTTTTGTTTGTTTTTGGAGGTAGCTGGAATTATGCTCACATCGGCACCACTGTCGACGAGGAAGTGCAAATTTGATCTTCGATCATGAACGAATAAACGAAATTTGCGACAATCCTTGAAATCTGTAGTAGAGTTTGTCGCCAAGTCCACTACAGGTTTGAGTTTTCCTGATTATCTTGCGTTTTCTTTGTCCAACTACAAGGAGATTTACATTTTTCGGGGAAACATCTGGATCCAAATCGAAAATGGTAGTAGCATAATTTTCCATTGGGATCGAATTTTACACGTCGACCACTTCGAGATCGAGACCGATGACGAAAATTAGCATTCCTTATTTTTGTTCTAGCACCAGCACGCATATTTAATTCAGCCATTTGTTGTTCTAAATGTTTAATTCTATCAATTAATTCACTACTATAATTTTGAGTAGTAGTACTTGCGCTGCATATCTCTTGTTTAGAACTCATATCGTTGATTTTATCAGCCATAACAGCTAAACTATCAATATTTTCATTACTGACAACTAAAATATTTTTTATAGCTTCCGGTAATTTTCCTAGCCAAAGTGTTTTAATTAATTTTTCGGAAACATCAGAAGTGGCTATTGACTTCAATTTTTGCAACAGTTGGCTGGGTTTCATGTCGCCAAGTTCTATTCCAGTGATTAATTTTTGAATTCTTACACTTTCACTTTCCTTAAATAAATTTAAGAGTCTAAATTTTGAATCAGAATATTTAGTTTTACTGGTACTGCTAACTATGTCCCATACATTCTCGACATATTTTGGATCAAGTTGTGAAATTAAATAATTAAACTTCGTTTCCTCAGCTGTTATTCCGCTGATTTTGAATTGAGCTTCCACTTGGAAAAACCATATTTCTGGTTTATCAACCCAAAAAGGTGGTATTTTAACACTCACCTTGCATAATTCCTTGTCATCGTTGCTGACTTCACTGTTAACATCTGTATTTTCCGGTATAGAATCCTGCATTTTTGTCTTCTTATGACTTTCCGGGTCACCAAAAATATCGCGTACTGGTACGATATTAAATTAATTTTAAGCTTAGTTTGAACTATATTTATATTCTTATTCATTAATCAGGCATAATAATTCAATTAAAAGAAACGAAACATTTTCCAGTCTACTTAGAACAACAACTTTTATTCCATCATAATTTTTTATAAAAACTTTACAGCAAAACCAAAACTTGCAAACGATAAACTTGTTACAAACTGCAAACGATTTTTAAACGAAAAACAAATCATTGAGTCTGTGCTACTACAATATCTTCAGAAATGAATAGAAATCAAAAAAGAAGCAAAATAGTATTTACTGAACGTGATTATTCAAAATAATGACACCTAAGCAGAGTTTGAAAATAATATATAATTCTTTTTACCTGTTTGAATGTATTAAACTTTTAGATTCTAAAAGGTTTAGAAAACATACCATTAATCACTTACAGTGAAATTAGCTTGTTTTAAGTGTAAATATTTAAAATTAATTATGTCATAATTATTCAACTGCGGTTAAAACATTAAAAAATTTTATTACTGAAAGTTGAAATCTTAAATATAATGAATGGTTTGTTTTGCTTTCTGACATCCGAAACGAATTAAGTTACAGTTTAATGCTGAACTAAAGTTGCATTAACATTAATGATACATTATAACATATTTTAAACTTTATTTTATATTTCCTTTTTGGGTATATCGTGTTAAATTGACCATTAAAATGTGCACGTAATAATTACAAAACATATTTGTAATTGTAGAGTATTATAAGTAGCTATGATAACTGTAATTATATGTTCAGAAATGAATAGAAATCAAAAAAGAAGAAAAATAGTATTTACTGAACGTGAGTTTTCAAAATTATCACACCTTATACAGCGTTTGTAAATAATGTAATTTTTACCACTTTAAATGCAATAAACGCTTAGATTCTGACAGATTTAGAAACAAATACCAATAATTAACATTTAGTGTAATTAACTCATTTTAAGCAAAAATATTTAAAGTTAATTATGTAATAACTATTCAACTACGGTAAAACATTGAATAATTTTAATATCTAACTTTAAATCTTAAATATAATGAATAATTTTAATACATCCGAAACGAATAAAGTTACAATTAAATTCAGAAATAAAATTAGATTAACATTAATCGTTTGTCATAATGTATTTTAATTTTTTTATTTAATTTTTAGATATATCGTGTTTAATTGGCCATAAAAAAAGTACAAGTAATAATTACAAAACATATTAGTAATTGTATCCCCTATATAATAATAGCCTAAGTTGTCTGTCGGCAATTTTTTGAAGCGGTTGTACCTGGAACGGATACAGGCAGCCATATTGAATTTTTTATCAGTTAGGGTTAGCAAAATTCAAAGTGAGTTCAAAATCTAAGCCATCCCCCCTTTTTTAGCGTTTAATGCTATTATTTCAAGCCTTATTCTTCCCCCGTTAAATGCAGGCGATTAAATTTATCATTTTCGATACCATTCATATATACCACCAAATAATCACTGTCAATATTAAAACCTCTGATCTCCATCCTATCATGTAATATGACAAGATAAACTAAAGCTGGCAACTAACATACGGTCGGTAAATAGAAAGAGTTCTCACCAGTTCATGTTTAAAGTAAAATCAAATGAATTTCTATACTAAAATCATTCTTAATAGGATGACAAGGGCGGAGACTCTTTTAGTTTAATTGTAATATGCTTTAATTAGAATCTTTTTTATGCGAAAGTGTGGCATAATGGTTAGAGTACCTGCCCATTTTCATTTTCGTAACAGTCGATTTGAAGGTTCTATCCCCGGAGCAACCAAGTTTTTCTAGATGTCTAATTCATTTTATATTTTTTGCTTTTTCTTTTAAATTCTTTTTCCTAAAGCTGTTTTATTATTTTTAAAGTTCTTTTATTATTTTTAAACTAAGGTTTTCCCTGAACCCACATCTTTGAACAAATTACATTCCGCAGTGGTCAAAAGATCTATGAGTGGATAGAGACAGTCTCACTGGCGGTATCTATTTACTAATATATTAACTAAAAGTATTCAAGTAATTTTGTATGATCTTGGACAGTTTTTATATTTTTTATTTACATTTTTGACAATATTTTAATTTAATTTTCTATTTTCGCCTTTTTTTTTATTTTTTTTGCTTGAATTTTAAATTTTTAAATTTCATTTTTGTTACTTTTTGTCGTTTTAAGTTTATAAAATTATTTTTTGCTAAGAAATGAGCTTTAGAATGTTTGCTTCATTTCTAATATTTTATTTACATTTTTGACAATTTTTAAAATTAATTTTTATTTTTACTTAATTTTTTTTATTTTCATCTTTTTTTTAAATTTTTAAAATTAATGTTGTTTTCTATTATAAACTTTATACCTCAAGCTGTCTATAATGGGAAGTAAACAGCCTGGTTTTAAAAAATAAAACACTGTTTAAAAAAATGTTTTTCAATATAATAATGTAGAAATTTACATTTTCTATCAAAGAATATTCAAAAGTTTAAATTTTACTATTCCTCTCAGAAGTATACAACAATATTTAATAATTATTTCACTTAGTAAAGTGTAAAAAAGAATTGCTGAATATTCTTTAATAGAAAAATATAAGCTTCTAAATTACTAAAAGAAATTGGGCCCTGGCATGGATGACATGGATTGTCAACAAACTCAGAAGCATGGATGTTATTTTCAAATCCTTTATAATTAACAATATCTTTCCGCAATGTTACATGATTACTCAAATTTTTAAAATCATCACAAAAGGATGGTGGAATGAATGTGAAATATTTTTATTATAAATATGACCTTTGTTTAGTTAATATATTAGTCAATAGATGGCGCCAACGAACCAAGTAATTTTTTTCTGATACTGTAGCGCCGATATTTGAATGTAAAGAAACATCCATTTTGAACTCTTGATCAATCAGGGTTAGGAAAATTCAAAGCGAGTAAAGTTTTATACGAATAATTTTTAGTCAGCCTGATTGTAAAATGGAACAACATTTATTAAATATAAATGGTAAAATGGTTCCCCATACTGTCGTTCCAATAGTTGGGGATGGATCATGTTTATTTCTATCGCTTTCTTATGTTTTGTTTGAAACACAGTCTTATAGCAGTGGCATTCGAAAACAAATTGTTACTCATGTGGTACAAAATTGGGATCATTTTAGTATTATGTCACATAATGAATATGGGCATAATTATAGTTCGGCTGCAGTTTACTTTTCCGAAATGTCACGATGTTCAACTTTTGAAGGATTTTGCGAGTTGTATGCAGCCGGTGAAATTTTTGAGTATGTGTTTGAGGTTTACCGTGATTATAACCTTTATTACAGTTTTGAAAGTGAGGGAAACCCCACTAAGCGGATAAGCTTTTCCAATATTTTGTCAAGTGGCCATTTTGACGTTTACGTTAATTCTGTGTCAAATTCAATCCCCTATATAATAATAGCCTAAGTTGTCTGTCCGTGAATTTATGAAGCGGTTGTACCTGGAATGGGTACAGGAATCCATATTGGATGTTTTATTACTTAGGGTTAGCAAAATTCACAGCGATTTCGAAATCCACCTCATCACCACTTTTTGGATGTTTAATGGTATTATTTCAAGCTTTATTCTCCCCTGTTAAGAACAAAAGATTAAATTTATCATTTTGGATATCATTCATATATACCACCAAATAATCACTGCCAATATAAAAGCAACTGCTGTCTATTCTATCACGTACGCGACCCTCATATATTCTAATTAGTTTTTTCACCATGTGTAGGCATGGCAAGCTCAGTAGAGTGTCTGCCCATTTGCTTGTTGTACTCCTTGGGTTAACGGTTCTGTCCCCGAAGCTGCTAAGTTTTTCTGAACGTAATTAATTTAATATATTTATATATATATATATATATATATATATATATATATATATATATATATATATATATATATATAAATTCCTATTCTCAAAGTTGTTTTATTATTTTAAAAATAAATTTTTGCTATTTTTCAACTTTTTATGATTTTTATTATATTAAACTCAAGTATTTTGTACGGATGTCCCTGGCCACATAAACATTTCATGTTTTTTATCCTTAAACTTTCTTCTCGTATATTTTTATGTGCCCTTTCACCTTTTAGCTGTTAATTTTTCTGCTCGCCTTCATTTTTGTGTTTATTGAAAGAAATCTCCGGATTAGAGGGCTCGGCCCACGCAATCCAGGCCCATACCTACCGTGGTGATAGTTTCATTCCTTTACATAAATTAATGTGGCAAAAAAAATTGAAGAACTTAAATATAATTTTGATGTAGCTAAGAAGATTTTGAATTATCTTTCTAAATGAATTCAATGTGATTCTAAACTGCATTCACAATATCGAGAGACTTTAGGGGAGTATGAAGATAAACAAATTATTGAGCATGTACCTGATAATTCTCAGCCAAAAAACAAATCATTTTTTACCTGCTTCATACAGGACTTTACAATTTTAGAAAATGAAAAATTTACTGATTCCGTCATATGACGGGCTATATGCTAGTAGTATTATAAGTAGCTATGATAACTGTAATTATTCGTTCAGAAATGAACAGGAAACAATAAAAAAGCAAAATAGTATTTACTGAATGTGCTTTTTTAAAATTATCACATCTTATTCAGAGTTTATAAATAGCGGATAATTTTTTTACTAGTTTAATTGTATTATACTTTTAAACTCTAAATGATTTAGACAAATACCAATAATGACCTGTAATATAATTAGATAATTTTAAGTATAAATATTTAAAATTACTTATGTCATAACTATTTAACTATGGTTAAATTATTTTCATACTTAACGTAGAAAACTTATATATAATGAATAAGTTCACTTTTTTAATAAATTCGAAACGAATAATGTTACAGTTAAATGCAGAATTAAAATTAAATTAGCATTAAAGGTACGTCATAACGCATTTTAAACTTTATTTTTTATTTCCTTTTCAGATATATCGTGTTATATTGACCATTAAACAAGTACACGTTATAATCAAAGGACATCGTAGTAATTGTAGAGTATTATAAGTAGCAATGAAAACTGTAATTATAGCTTAAGAAATGAAAAGAAAGAAAAAAGAATCAAAACATAGAATTTAGTATGTTCTGCTTTTTACTGAACGTCATTTTTCAAAATTATCATACCTTAATCAGCATTTGAAAATAATATATAACTTTTTTACCAGTTTAAATATATTAAACTTATAGATTCTAAATTATTTAAAAAGAAGTAAAAGGAGTACAAAAAAGAAGCAAAATAAGATTTGCTATGTTTTCCAAGGATTTACTGAACGTAAATTTTGAAAATCATGAAACCTAATCAGAGTTTGAAAATAATGTGTAATGTTTTTAACAGTCTAATTGTATCAAACTTTTAGAGTCTAAAAGAATTAGAAAAGAAACAATAATGACCTAAAATGTAATTAGCTCCTTTTAAGCATAGATATTTAAAATTAATTGTCCTTACTATTCAATTACGGTTAAAACATTAAATAACTTTAATACTTAACGTTAAAAACTTAAATATAATAATTATTTTGATTTTTTAATACATCCGAAATGAATGATGTTACACTCAAAAGCAGTAATAAAATCCCCTATATAATAATAGCCTAAGGTGTCTGTCGGCAAATTTTTGAAGCGGTTGTACCTGGAACGGATACAGGCATACATATTGAATTTTTTATGAGTTAGGGTTAGCAAAATTCAAAGCGAGTTCAAAATCTAAGCCATCCCCCCTTTTTTAGCGTTTAATGCTATTATTTCAAGCCTTATTCTCCCTCTGTTAAAAGCAGGCGATTAAATTTATCATTTTCGATACCATTCATATATACCACCAAATAATCACTGTCAATATTAAAACCTCTGCTCTCCATCCTATTATGTAATATGACAAGATAAACTAAAGCTGGCAACTAACATACGGTCGGTAAATAGAAAGAGTTCTCACCAGTTCATGTTTAAAGTAAAAGCAAATGAATTTCTATATTAAAATCATTCTTAATAGGATGACAAGAACGGAACGTAATATTTAAGTTTATATACTCTTTTAGTTTAATTGAGATATGCTTTAATTAGTATACGCTTTACTTGAAAGCGTGGCATGATGGTTAGAGTGCCTGCCCGTTTTATTTTCGTAACAGCCGACTTGAAGTTTCTGTCCCCGGCGCAACCAAGTTTTTCTATACGTCTAATTCATTTTATATTTTTTGCTTTTTCTTTTAAATTCTTTTTCCTAAAGCTGTTTTATTATTTTTAAAGTTCTTTTATTATTTTTAACAATATTTTAATTTAATTTTCTATTTTCTCCTTTTTTTTAATTTTTTTTGCTTGAATTTTAAATTTTTAAATTTCATTTTTGTTACTTTTTGTCGGTTTAAGTTTATAAAATTATTTTTTGCTAAGAAATGAGCTTTAGAATGTTTGCTTCATTTCTAATATTTTATTTACATTTTTGACAATTTTTAAAATTAATTTTTACTTTTACTTTAATTTTTTTTATTTTCATCTTTTTTTTAAAGTTTTTAAAATTAATGTTTTCTATTATAAACTTTATAGCTGCAGAAATATTACCTAATTTGTTTTGTACATATGCCTGGCCTTCTGCAAATTCAGAGGTACTGGGAAAAACTTAAAAGCTTCTTCTAAAACTGTACTCATTTTCTTTATTTTCTGGTTTTTATTTTGTATTCATTGCTTCATTAAAAAGAAATTGGGCCACGGCATGGATAACATGGATTGTCAACAAACTCATAAGCATGGATGTTATTTTCAAATCCTTTATAATTAACAATATCTTTCTGCAATGTTACATGATTACTCAAATTTTTAAAATCATCACAAAAGGATGGTGGAATGAATGGGAAATATTTTTATTATAAATATGACCTTTTTTTTAGTTAATATATTAGTGAATAGATGGCGCCAACGAACCAAGTAATTTTTTCCTGATATTGTAGCACCGAAATTTGAATGTAAAGAGACTGTGGTAACACAGACTCAATGATTTATTTTTAGTTTAAAAATCGTTTGCAGTTTGTTACAAGTTTATCGTTTGCATGTTTTGGTTTTTGATATAAAGTTTTGATAAAAATTAGTATGGAATAAAAAGTTGTTGTTCTAATAAGACTGGAAAATGTTTCGTTTCTTTTTATTGGATTATTATGCCTGATTAAGGGATAAGAATATAATATAGCTCAAACTAAGTGTATAATTAATTTAATATCGTAGTAATACGCGATAAGACATTCATTTTGAACTCTTGATCAATCAGGGTTAGGAAAATTCAAAGTGAGTAAAGTTTTATACGAATAATTTTTAGTCAGCCTGATTGTAAAATGGAACAACATTTATCCCCTATATAATAATAGCCTAAGTTGTCTGTCCGCGAATTTATGAAGCGGTTGTACCTGGAATACATACAGGCATCCATATTGGATTTTTTATGAGTTAGGGTTAGTGAAATTTAAAGCGAGTTCGAAATCCACCTCATCCCCTACTTTTCGAGCATTTAATGCTATTATTTCAAGCCTTATTCTATACTAAATTCATTATTATAGGATGGCGAGGGCGGAGTGCAATATTTAAATTTCTGGACTGCTTTTACTTGACCTTTATATATTCTAACGATTTTCTTCACCACGTGTAAGCTGGCCCATAGGATAGAGTGTCTGCCCATTTGATCGTCGTACTTCTCAGATTAATGGTTCTGCCCCCGACGTAACCGAATTTATCTAAATGTCTAATTAATTTAATAATTTCTGCTTTTTCTTTTGAATTCTTATTCCTAAAGTTGTTTTATAATTTTTAAATTTTTACAATTTTTCAAATTTTTATGATTTTTTTATTAAATTCAAGTATTACCATTATTATATCAAGCTCCAATTTAAGAGCAGGTGATTAAATGTATCGATTTATCACATAATAAATAGGTAAAAATATAAAAATTTTCTAGCATTATGACATCATTCCTTTAATCATCTCATCATTTATTTTAGATTTAAATATCTTCTGCATTATTTCCACACGTTTTATCACTAAACTTAGATATTACGTAAATAATTTTCTTAAGGTAATATTTTGTTGTAAAATAATTCTCAGCCAAACAACAAACCATTTTTTTTTACCTGCCTTAAAGGGTACTTTACAATTCTGGAATATTGAAAATTTTATTGATCCCGTCATATGACGGGCTATATGTTAGTTGCATTAATAGTAATGGTATGTCATAACTTCTTTTAAACTTTGTTTTATTTCATATTTAGATATATCGTGTTACATTGACCATTTAAAATGTGCACTTAATAATCAGAAAATATTTTAGTAATTGTAGAGTATTATAAGTAGCTATGATAACTGTAATTATATGTTCAGAAATTAATCGAAAACAAAAAGAAGAAAAATAGTATTTACTATGTTATGCTAGGTTTTACTGAACGTGATTTTTCAAAATTATCACACCTTAATCAATGTTTCAAAATATTGTATAATTTTTTTTCTACCAGTTTTGATAAAAATAGCAATGACATATAATATAATTAGCTCATTTGATGTATAATTATTTACAATTAATTATGTCATTATTATTCAACTATTGTTAAAACATTAAATAATTTTAATACTTAACGTTTAAAACTTAAATATAATTAATGATTTGTTTTGTTTTAATACATTCAAAACGAATAAAGTTAGAGTTAAAGGCAGACATAAAGTTGCATTAACTTAAATATTACGTCCTAACGTTATTTAAACTTTATTTTTTATTTCCTTTTTAGATATATAGTGTTTAATTTCCTATTAAATATATTACGTAATAATCACAAAACATCATAGTGATTGTAGAGTATTATAAGTAGCAATGATAACTGTACCCTCAAAAATGAATAGAAAACAAAAAACTAGAAAAGTAGAATTTACTATGCTTTGCTATGTGTTACTGAACGTAATTTCTCAAAATTATCACACCTTAATCAGGGTTTGATAATAATGTAGAATTTTTTTAACCAGTTTATATGTATTAAACTTTTAGATTCTATATAATTCAGAAAAAATACCAATAATGACCTACAGTATAATTACCTTATTTTAAGTATAAACATTTAAAACTAATTATGTTATAACTATTCCACTAATGTTAACACATTACATAGTTTTAATACTTAACGTTTAAAATTTAAATATAATGAATGATTTTTTTAGTACATCTTAAACGAATAAAGTTACAGTTAATTGCAGAAATAAAATTGCATCAATATTAATGGTAAGTCATAATGTACTTTAATCTTTTTTTAATTTCCTCTTTAGATATATCGTGTTTAATTGACCATTAAAAAAGTGCACTCAATAATCAGAAAAATCTTAGTAATTGTAGAGTATTATAAGTAGCTGTGATAACTGCAATTATATGTTTAGAAATTAATATAAAACAATAAAGAAGCAAAATATTATTTACTGAACGGGATTTTTCAAAATTATCACACCTTAATCAGCGTTTGAAATTAATGTATATATTTTTTTACCAGTTTAAATGTAATAAACTTTTAGATTCTAATTGATTGTGAAAAAAATATCAATAATGACTTATAATGTAATTAGTTCATTTTATGTATAAATATTGCCGCATAAAGAAACTTTACCAGCGATCTCAGAGGCCGAATGGTCAGAGCACGAGATCCAGACCCAAAGCTTGTCGGTTCGGTGCTTGTCATAGCAATTAATCCAATGTATGGATTTTTACTTTAAAAATGTTATTTACTGATGCCGTATTTTATCTTATCTTCCTTTATTATGTAAATTAGTTATTTCTCGAATATTCTGCTCGGGTATAAAAGCTGATACCCACTAGTTGAAGGCAACTTCACGATCTTGTAAAGTTACGAGTTGCTACTTTGCTTCTATAAAATCGTCTGTTAGGCTAAGAGGTGTGTTCATTCGAATCTTGGTGACAAATTTGGTGGAGGCGCCGGGTACCGATTTCGCCTTGTGAATAATTCTTACAGTATTCGCAGAAGTCTCCATTGAAGAGGATTACCCCCGGAATTTGACCTTTAATATCCAGAAATATGAAAGAAGCTGATATATCTGGAACGTAAACAGCCTGTAGTGGTAACTCCTACCTACCCGCTCCTAAGGAGCCCATCAACCTTCTGTTGGGAGGCTAGAGACGACCCTCGGTAATGGCTTGCAGTATACAATCGAGTGGCCAAGTTCAACATATGGAATGAAATGATGTGTCGCCCAAGCGCCTATTTTTCCTAGACGGTACGGCCAAGCAATGGTACATAAATAATAAAGATACCTTGGACTACTGGGGCTCATCCAAGAAGGGTTTAAATAAACTTTAGGGTGATCACCACAAATACACAAAAAAGGCAGAAGAGTAACTGAAATGTAGAGCTCAAAGGGCAGGAAAGAGTATGTAGTTTTACATTCAGTGTGTATTAGGGCTTTGTCAAGAAGTCAATCTTTCAATGTCCGAAGACGAGAAAGTGTCTCACTTAATGAAAGGATTTGCTGAAGATATGTACCAAGTGCTCCTAATGAAAAAAGTGAAGACTACGGTTGACTTCATCAACTCGTGTATTTACATGAAGACATGAGGCAAATAAATTGCCGAAGAAGATTTGAGAGACCACAAAACGTCGTACCATTTGCAGACATGCAGGATCAGTCAGATTTAGTGTCTCTTATCCGTGGAATTGTACGGAGAGGCTAATTGAGAGTTAATCAAGCCGACGAGTTGCCAGACCCCTATTCCCCGCCGCTACAGATCGTCGTCCAAGACGAAGTCGAAAGAGCTTTGGAGCCAATTGTCGCAAAGTTCGCAGACACCCAACGACGTCCCACATATACAGCCGTTATGACGGGGGAACCTAGAAGTCCTGTCAAAAGATCAGCACCGCAGCCCAGGAAAACGGACCTATGGGGAATGACCGACACCAGACGAGTTTGTTTCCACTGTGGACTTTTAAAATCTTTTTTTACTGGGTTAACTCTTTATATCTATAATTAATTTAAATCAACTTTCTTACTGCATTTTTGCATCATTAGATAAGTTTTAATGGACAATAATCATAGAAAAAAGAAAATGTTTACTGTATTTTTTAGTTATTTTTACAGTTGGCACTTTCTAGTACCAAGATATATTTTGGATTCTGTGACAGACAATGAAACATTAAATTATGAATAAAACAAATGAAATGCTTACCTGTGAAGTACAGAAGTCTCTAAAAAATAATAGTACCAAATAACTTTGAATAAACCCCTAAATTTGCTCAATTGAATAACACGTGCATCAACTCTACCACAAAATGACCTTCAAATGCAGCACGCCTATTATAAAATCCCTCCAGTGCGAATAAAAAGGATTCCTGTTTGGTGCTGTCAGTTATTTTCTGTTGTAGGAACTGCATCGTCCATGTAATTGTGAGTACAGTCAGAATAAACGGCTTAATAGGAATATATTGGTGTTTGATTGAAGCGGTACTTTTTTGCCTTGTGACTAATATATAGGTGTTTGATTGAAGCGCACTTTCCTGACTTGTGACTAATATATAGGTGTTTAATTGAAGCGGTACTTTTTATATCCTGAATAAATAACGTCAGAATAAAACGAGTTAAACTAATAATAAGTCTAACAATAGACTAAAATAGATTAAGGATAGATTTCTATAATCTTTTCTCATGTTGTAACTTAAGAATTACGAAATATTACGACATATTACGACATAAGGAAGACAATACCATCATTTATGGTTTGTTTGATCATGATCAATTTTAAACCCAAATAAATATATAAATAGTTATATTTGTAAGAAATTAAATATATGTAAAAAAGTTTAAAATTTAGCTTTACATTAATATAAGATTTTACCTAAATTACAGGTTAGAAATATGTACAACCACCTATTTAATAACAGAAAATATTGAATTTCTACACATTTCTATAATTTACAAGGTACCTTTGAGATTAAGAATTTTAAATTTATACTTGCTCAGACATTAAGTTTACATTTAAAAATTTTGTTTTAAATGACTCAGAACTTAAATATTGCGAGCTTTAATTGCAGTAATAATGCTGGTTTATGTTTAATGGGATGACATCAAACAATTTGCACCTCCATTATCTCTTCAAAAAAATTTTTTTTTTTACATTTCGTGCTTAATTGCCCATTGAAAAAGTAAAAGCAACAATCAAAAATATTTTGGTAATGCTTGGGTGTCGAAAAAAGTCTTCTGATGACTGTAATTATTTTTAAAGAAATGGATGCAAAAAATTACGAAAACTAAAAGAATGCTTTATTGAACAAGTTTATTAGTATAAAAACCGTGATTACAAAGTATTTTCTCATAAGAAATGTCATACATTAATTTTGAAAAACTTTCACAATACTACTAGACATATAAATAAATATAAATAAATGAATTTATATACATACATGCATATATATATATATATATATATATATATATATATATATATATATATATATATATATATATATATATATACATATATATATATATATATATATATATATATATATATATATATATATATATATATATATATATATATATATATATATATATATATATATATATATATATATATATATATATATATATATATATATATATATATATATATATATATACACTGAAGAGCCAAAACATTATGACTATCTATCAATAATGAGTTGGCCCACCTTTGGCGAGCAACACAGCTTCAACTCGACTTCGCATGGATGCCAACAGTCCTTGGTAGACGGCCGGAGACAGATTGTACCAGATGTTTAAGCAACGGTTAAGCAAATCCGAGATATTGTGAATTGGTGGTCTTTGAACTCTGAGCTGCCGTCCCATGACATCCATCATATGTCCATGTGTTATATCGGATCGTGTGTTCTATCGTATTGATATCCGGTGAGTTACGATGCCAGGACATTTACTGGAATTCATCATCATGTTCCTGGAACCACTCCAACACAATTTTAGCCTTGTGACAGGTGTTGTCC
>CM063497.1:77428567-77433567 GCA_032207245.1 Pardosa pseudoannulata | reverse complement strand
TTTTAATCTCATAATATTAATTTAAAATCTAAACTATTTTTTTTAAAATTCTTCAAAAATTAATTCTCATGTATCATATTTCTATAAATGTTTTTTTTATTTTAGCTACAAATGCGATATTTTATATAATTTTTTATGTGTTATATTATAAAAAAAACTTTGCTGATATTTATTGAAGTTAAAGAAATAATTTTTTTCTTCTATTTCAATTCTAATAATCAAAATAATAAATTCTTAATGTCGTCAATATTCTTTTCTTAAAAAATATTATTAAAAACAAATAATTCTTTGTAATCGAAAAATATAGATGTTTCATCGTTAAAATAATATGTTCTTTTTCTTTTACATATCCATGATTTAAAAGAATAATATTTAATTACTTGGTGTTTTAAATCTAACTTATTAAATACGATAACACTAACAAAAAATAAGTGTGGGTTATAGATACGCACAAGGTTAGCAAAGTAATCTATGCACTCCTAACTCAATGACTATGCTGTATATCGCCGTTTAACAAAAGTAAAGTCTGGCTATCATACATTACATTTACAGTTAAAAATCGATAAATATATCCTCTAAGGCATACTAAGGATGTAAAGAAAATGTATATATTTTACATATACAAGACAGATAACATTTATAAACAAATTTCATTAAATCCCCATGAATTTATTTTGGTGATCTTTAAAGGGTTAAAGTGAAAATTTAAATGACAATTCTTGGCTTCCTATAATTGATATAAACTACAGCAACAGGAGTAAAATCAAATATTTCTATAGAAATTTCTTTATTTTTTAAGTTTTAATTAAGGGAAAATATAAATTTCAATTAATTAAAATTCGTAACAAATGTGGGTAATGCAAGTTTATGTCACGTGATTTGAGCACAATTAATCTCACCATACATGTTACCTTACCTAATTTAAAGTGAAAAAATGTACTTCACATTTCTTGGTTTCCTATCATTGACATAAATTACAAAAACAGGAGTAAAATTTAATATTTCTATTAAAATTTCTGTGTTTTTTAAGTTTTAAATAAGGGAAAATATAAACTCCAATTAATTAAAATTCGTAATAAATATATGTAAACCAAGTGAATGTTACGTGATTTGGGAATAATTCTCATCATACATGTTACCTTTTCAAATTTAAAGTGGAAAATTTAATTGACAAATATTAGCTCCCTATCACTGACATAAATTACAGAAATAGGAGTAAAATTGTTTGTTTCTATGCAAATGTCTTTATTAAGTTTTACAGAAAGGAAAATATAAACTTCAATTAATACAAAATTTGTAATAAATATGTGTAAAGCAAGGGAATGTTAAGTGACTTGAGCACAAATAATCTCACCCTATACGTTATCTTTTCAAATTTAAAGTGGAAAATGTAATTGACGAATCTTGGCTTTCTATCATTGACATAAATTACTGTAATAGGAGTAAAATTTAATATTTCAGTAGAAGTTTGTTTATGTTTTAAATTTAAAAAAAGGGAAAATATAAACTTTAATTAATTAAAATTCACAATAAATATGTGTAAAGCAAGTGATTGGACACGTGATTTGCACACAATTAATCTCACCATACATGTTACCTTTTCAAATTTAAAAAAGAAAAATTTAGTCGAAAAATCTTGACTTCCTATCATTGACATAAAATAGAGAAATAAGAGTAAAACTGAATATTTGTACAGAAATTTCTTTTAAGTTTTAAATAAGGGAAATATAGACTTCAAGTAATTAAAACTTGTAAAAAAATATGTCTAAAGCAAATGATTGTGATGTCATTTAAGCACAATTAATCTCACCATACATGTTCCCTTTTTAACTTTAAAGTGAAAAATTTAATTGACAAATCTTAAATGACAATTCTTGGCTTCCTATAATTGATATAAACTACAGCAACAGGAGTAAAATCAAATATTTCTATACAAATTTCTTTATTTTTTAAGTTTTAATTAAGGGAAAATATAAATTTCAATTAATTAAAATTCGTAACAAATGTGGGTAATGCAAGTTTATGTCACGTGATTTGAGCACAATTAATCTCACCATACATGTTACCTTACCTAATTTAAAGTGAAAAAATGTACTTCACATTTCTTGGTTTCCTATCATTGACATAAATTACAAAAACAGGAGTAAAATTTAATATTTCTATTAAAATTTCTGTGTTTTTTAAGTTTTAAATAAGGGAAAATATAAACTCCAATTAATTAAAATTCGTAATAAATATATGTAAACCAAGTGAATGTTACGTGATTTGGGAATAATTCTCATCATACATGTTACCTTTTCAAATTTAAAGTGGAAAATTTAATTGACAAATATTAGCTCCCTATTACTGACATAAATTTCAGAAATAGGAGTAAAATTGTTTATTTCTATGCAAATTTCTTTATTAAGTTTTACATAAAGGAAAATATAAACTTAATTAATACAAAATTTGTAATAAATATGTGTAAAGCAAGGGAATGTTAAGTGACTTGAGCACAATTAATCTCACCCTATACGTTACCTTTTCAAATTTAAAGTGGAAAATGTAATTGACGAATCTTGGCTTTCTATCATTGACATAAATTACTGTAATAGGAGTAAAATTGAATATTTCAGTAGAAATTTGTTTATGTTTTAAATTTAAAAAAAGGGAAAATATAAACTTTAATTAATTAAAATTCACAATAAATATGTGTAAAGCAAGTGATTGGACACGTGATTTGCACACAATTAATCTCACCATACATGTTACCTTTTCAAATTAAAAAAAAGAAAAATTTAGTCGAAAAATCTTGACTTCCTGTCATTGACATAAAATAGAGAAATAAGAGTAAAACTGAATATTTGTACAGAAATTTCTTTTAAGTTTTAAATAAGGGAAATATAGACATCAAGTAATTAAAATTTGTAAAAAAATATGTCTAAAGCAAATGATTGTGATGTCATTTAAGCACAATTAATCTCACCATACATGTTCCCTTTTTAACTTTAAAGTGAAAAATTTAATTGACAAATCTTGGCTTCCTATGATTGACATAAATTACAGTAATAGGTGTAAAATTGAATATTTCTGTAGAAATTTCTTTAGTTTTTAAGTTTAAAGAGAAAATATAATCTTTAATTAATTATATATAATAAATATATGTAAAGCATGTGAATGTCAAGTGATTTGGGCAAAATTATTCTTACCATACATGTCACCTTATCTAATTTAAAGTGAAAAATTTAATTGCTAATTCTTGGCTTCTTATCATTGACATAAATAACAGTAATAGGAGTAAAATTGAATATTTCTGTAGAAATTTCTCTATTTTTTAAATTTTAAATAAGCATTGAAACATAAACATAAACATAAATTTATTCAAATTTTTCACAAATATGTGTAAAGCAAAAGAATGTCACGTGATTTGAGCATAATTAATCTCACCATACATGTTATCTTTTGAAATATAGGCGACATTCCGCAAGAGCCCATGCATACCTTCATATGCGGCATTTTCAACATGTTCCTAATTAAAATTATACCAGTACTGATATGATATGTACATGTTTGGAATAAAGGTTTTCTTTAGTAAACAGTTTGTTTCATTGTCATACATTTTCTCTCATATTTTTCTCGAAAACTATGGGTTGTAGATGGACAGGTCCTTCGACATTTTTTATGTATTCCTTTAACGATCTCCTTTAATCATTTCTTATTTTAAATTATTTAAATATGGTCTGCATTATGTTCATGCATTTTATCAAACTTAGATTTCACGTAAAAAATTGTCTTTCATAATTGGGTTAAATAATAGAATAGGTACAATGTGATAATTTTAAATTTAATCATCGATTATTTTTTGATGGGATGAAAATTTTATCACCGGTATAAACAACAAATTCTATCTAAATCCAGGATGTAGTGGAAATGATAGTTTCATTCCTTTAATACCATTAATTACTGTGGCAAAAAAAATTGAGAAGAAATTAACTATAATTTCGATGTCGGTAAGAAAACTTTTAATTATCTTTCTAAATGAATTCAACGTGATTCTAAACTGCATTCACAGTGTCGGGAGACTTGAGAGGAGTATGAAGATAAACAAATTATTGTGCGTATACCAGATAATTCTCAGCCAAAAAACAAACCTTTTTTTTTACCTGTCTCATGTCAACAAATCTAGGTTTGTAGAGTTTATTAGTTTTGCTGTGATAACTTTTATATTATTTATACATATACGCATATGTCTAAGAACATAAAAAATAATTTTTTATTTATGATACCTCTTAAAAAAGACTGTCGGTAAAACATAAAACATTTCTTTAACACAAAGTCTTTAATTATGACTTATTTTATCTGAAATTAAATCACTAACAAATCACAGTTAGGAGAAGCAAAAGTATAAGCAAAAAAACTAAAATAGTTCACTTATTGTTGCGTTTCTCGTTTAATTAGCGGAAAGATTCAATTCAGTTGACCAGTCATCGTCTTTAAAAACCTTTTATCAATAGAGATCTGATAAAAGCTTTTCAGAGCACTTATAGAAAAATCTTAGTAAATGGTTAATTAAGCTTTTGTTTTACTGCTCTAAGTTAGTTGTCATAGGAAGGATTACAATGCAATGAAAAGTTTTACTGGTTTTTTATCTTTATCATTTGTAATTTTGTTTTGTTCTGAAGTATTACTTTGTGGATTTAATTCCTGCAGAAGTCTGATCATATTTTAATTAATCCCTCAGCATACAAATACAGTGTATTTCGATTCGTCTAAAAATAATATTTATAGTTTGGTTTAAGTTAACGTTTATTATATGTAGGAGAGATTTTGTTTTAAATTAAGGTTGGTATAAAACATTTTTACTTCTTTTATTTTTCATACTTGTATATAGCCCGTCATACGACGGGATCAATAAAATTTTAATTTTCCAGTATTGCAAAGTATCCTGTGAGGCAGGTTAACAATGGATTGTTTATGGCTGAGTATTATCTGTTACACACTAAATAATTTGTTTATCTTCA
>CM063497.1:77411067-77416067 GCA_032207245.1 Pardosa pseudoannulata | reverse complement strand
ATATTTTTACTAAACATCTTAAACACTCTAAGGAGTGCACAGATGTGACAGATAGATAGACATGTGTCAATAGATTCGTTTTTCATTCGAGAGACTACATCCTGTGATATGTACACGTATATAGAATCCTACGTCATATAGCATATTAAAAATTATGAATTTCATACCAAACCTGTGCATATTGCCTTCCAATATATATACTAAGCACCTTTAACACTCTAAGGAGAGCGCAGATGTGTCAGATACACACCTGTGTCAATATGTTCATTTTTAATTCGAGAGACCACTTCCTGTGATATATACACCTGTAAAGAATCATACGCCATACAATTTATTAAAGATTATAAGTTACATACCAAACCTGTACATATTATCTTCTAATATATTTACTAATCACCTTAAACACTCTAAAAAACGTACAGATGAGACAGGTAGATACCCATGTGACAATATGTTAACTTTTTATTCGAGAGACTACTTCCTGTAATATGTTCATCTGTATAGAATCCTGCGTCATATAGTTCATTAAAAATTATGAATTTCATACCAAACCTGTACATATTGTTTTCTAATGTATTTACTAAACATCTTAAACACTCTAAGGAGTGCACAGATGTGTCAGATAGATAGACATGTGTCAATAGATTCGTTTTTCATTCGAGAGTCCACTTCCTGTGATATGTACACCTGTAAAGAATCATAAGTCATAAAATTTATTAAAGATTATAAGTTGCATACCAAACCTGAACATCTTGTCTTCTAATGTATTTAATAAACATCTTTAACACTCTAAGGAATGCGCAGATGTGTCGTATAGATACACATGTGTCAATATGTTCGTTTTCCATTCGAAAGACTACTTCATGGGATATATTCATTTGTATAGAATCCTACGTCATATAGTTTATTAAAAATTATGAATTTCATACCAAACCTGTAGATATTGTCTTCTAATGTATTTAATAAACACCGTAAACACTCTAAGGAGTGCGCAAATGTGTCAGATAGGTACAAATGTGTCAATATGTTCGTTTTTCGTTCGAGAGACCACTTACTGTGATATGTACACCTGTATAGAATCCTACGTCATACAGTTTAGTAACAATTATGTATTACATGCCAAACCTGTTCATATTGTCTTTTAAAGTACTTACTAAACACTCTAAACACTTTAAGAAGAACGCAGATAGATACAAATGTGTCAATATGTTCGCTTTTCATTCAACAGACTACATCCTGTGATATGTAGAACTGTAAAGAATGATACGTCATATAATTTATTAAAAATTATAAGTCACATACCAGACCTGTACATATTCTCTTTCAACATATAATTTATTAAAAATTATAAGTCACATACCAGACCTGTACATATTCTCTTTCAATATATATACTTAACACCTAGAACATTCTAAGGAGAGCGCAGATGTGTCAAATAGATACACCTGTGTCAATATGTTTGTTTTTTATTCGAGAGGCCAATGCCTGTTATATATACACCTGTAAAGGATCATACGTCATAGAATTTGTTAAAGATTATAAGTTACATACCAAACCTGAACATCTTGTCTTCTAACGTATTTACTAAACACCTTTAACACTCTAAGGAACGAGCAGATGTGTCAGGTAGATACCCAAGTGTCAATATGTTAACCTTTTACTCGAGAGACTATTTCCTGTGATATGTTCATCTGTATAGAATCCTACGTCATATAATTTATTGAAAAGTAGGAATATCATATCAAACTTGTAGTTATTGTCTTCTAATGTTTCTGAGTTTGAATTCCACTATGTGTGTTTGTGTAGGTTCGTATATCCATTCATATATTACAGCAGTAATAGTTTAGGCTTAAACATATTATACACTTAAACTGAACAGCTTCTATTAACTATTCAAATCCACGTGAACTGTGTCAAAATAGAGCAATCTCATGTAGAATAAGACATCTAACGTCATGAAAACTTTGACTTTCGTTTCAAACAGAAGGGCAAAATATTTCTTGTCCATTGGTTATCATAGAAATACAAATGAACTAAGAACATTAACGTAATTAGTAACACTACGTCAAATAGCCTTATAGATATTCACTTTCAGTCTGTTAATAAATTTATCTAGAAAAAACTATTAGTTTATAATTAATTATCATCTTCAATGGAATGCAAGTTACGTGCTGTCGAATATTGACATTAATCAGCCCTTGAATATAATAGATGAACACTTGGTCACAGCCCATTAAATGAGGGTTAATTTATTGACCATGGTTCATTTCACGATGCCATTCAGGAGGAAAGTCACCTGCTGAAAAAATAACCGATTAAGGGTAGAGTAAGTAGTACTATTAGTTATGATTGAAGTAAAATAATATCATTGTAACATAATTTTAAATTTACTCCAAAGAATAATTTTATCTGTATATTTATATCAATGAATAGTATTATATTACTGATTATAATGATTTATAGTTTTTTCTACGTTCACATTCATTTAGTGTAACAAAAATGTGCAACTGAAATAAAGAACGTATTTCAGTGTCAAGTGACCTAAAATATTGAAAAAATTGTACCGAAGTTGCCAAATTTGGGGATAATATTTTGTCACCAATTGTAATTTTCTGTTGATGAAATAAATGCAAATCAGCATAAAAAAGAAATAAATAATTGTATATTTACATTATATGTTTGCACACAATATCTGATTTTTTAATACCCTTTGTTTAAAATAATAATAATAATAATAATAATAATAATATATATATATATATATATGTATGTATATATATATATATATATATATATATATATATATATATATATATATATATATATATATATATATATATATACATATATATATATATATATATATATATATATATATATATATATATATATATATATATATATACATATATATATATATACATATATATATATATATATATATATATATATATATATATATATATATATATATATATATATATATATATATATATATATATATATAAATATATATATATATATACATATGTATATATATATATATATATATATATATATATATATATATACATGTATGTATATGTGTGTGTGTAATAAAAGACACTCATTTATAACATTAAATTGAATAGCCAAAAGTCGCGTTACACGTCGACGTTGAATATTTTCCAAATTTTAGTTAAAAAAATGCAGAAAAATTATTTTGCATCATGCATGCAAACGTACGTTATGTGCTTCTGAATTTCACCATTAATCATTACGTGAGTATAATAGGTAAACATTTATTCACAAATCATTAAGTAAAGGAAGGGTGTAAATTAATCGCTCTTTAGGAATATTTTAATCACATTCACCTCATGTAAAAGTTAATGACTAAAGTTAGGTTATGTCATATATAACTTAAAATATATACTGAGCTTATCTTATATGTCAGGGGTGGCCAAGCTCCTTGATAGTCCAAACTATTTTTCAAAAGTTGAAATTTGTGAGCTGCAATTAAATATGTATTTACAATGTATGCAAAACAGGTATTAATATTTTTTACAGAAATTATATTTATTGAATGTAATTTGGAAGTTTTTTGCCCTTTAATGTTTCAAGGAAATTTTTTAATTGCCGATGATTTTTTGTATTGGTGCGAATGTAATTTTTCAATGTGTTTCACTGTTTTCATAACATCAGGATATTTTAATATTTTGTAAAGAGTTGTTCTCGATGAATTATACAGTGAATCGGTATGAATTATAAAATTTTAGAATTTCTTAAAAACCCAATAGAACCGATTTTTTTACCCAGCATTACCAGAGCTTCATCAGTTGTAATAATTTTTTTTAAATATAATAACACAAAAATGAAAAGGGAACTCGGGTACATTTACCGAGAGCCACAAATAATAATTCAAAGAGCCGCAGGTTTGGCACTCCTGTTATATGTATTTTCTTTAGTACAGAATGCACATGTGTGTCTACATTATGTATATGTGTTAGAAATACAATACAATTCATATGTAATTAAATTAGTTTATATAATGTGATACTATGACCACTGGACACAGTTTGAAGAACAGCTACCTAAAACATACTTTTTTATACGAATCTATAGTCGAAAAGGAAGCATTTAAGAATGAGCAGTAAAATTCAGACATCATAATGTAAACTTAGTTTATTTACAACATCATCGCAAGGTGCACCTATACAGCAATTTTTTCAGTACTATCATAAGCCCGTCATATAACGGGATCAGTAAAACTTTTAATTTTCCAGAATTGTAAAGTACCCTATGAGGCAGGTTAAAATTTTTTTTTTTTTTTTTTTTTTTTTTTGGCTAAGAATTATCTGGTAGACTCTCAATAATTTATATTCATACTTCTCTAAAGTCTCCAGATACTGTGAATGCAGTTTAGAATCACGTTGAATTCATATAGTCCAACAGTGTGGTTATGTATAAAAAACAAACACAAATGCACAAACTTCTTAATTTTCAAAGATATATAACTTAAAAGCTAGATATATATTAGTCCTTGAAATAGACTCCTAGACTTTTATAAAAAGAATATGGTGTTTATACTTGCGATAAATTTTTCATCGCAACAAAATATAATCGATGATTAAATATAAAATTATTGCATATGTCCCTAATCTATTATTTAATCCAAATATAAAAGAAAATTATTTACGTAATATCTAGGTTCATTGATAAAACGTATAAAAATAATACAGACGATATTTAAATAATTTAAAATAATAAATGTTTCAATGAGATAGTTAAAGGAATGACGTCATAATGCTAGATAAAAATGTTATTTTTGCCTATCTATTATGTGATAAATTATGTGATAATCGCCTGCTCTTAACCGGCGAAAATAGCCCTGAAAATTTGTTCCATGATCGCAGAATAGCGTTTTATTTAGACTGCGGTAGCCTGGTTGTTAGAGCGTCAGTCTCGTAACCGAAAGGTGGCGAGTTCTGTCCTCGTCTCGACCAAAGACCGCCGTGTTTCTA
>CM063497.1:77394447-77410967 GCA_032207245.1 Pardosa pseudoannulata | reverse complement strand
AACTTAAACATAATGAATGATTTGTTTTGATTTATTACATCCGAAACAAATAAAGTTACAGTTAAATGCAGAAATAAACTGTCATTAACATTACTTGTACGTCATAACGTATTTTAAACTTTATTTTTTGACTTTTTAGATATATCTTGTTTAATTGTCCTTTAAAAAAGTGCTAGTAATAATCACAAATCGTCTTAGTTATTGTAAAGTTTTATAAAAAAGCTATGATAACTGAAATTATATATTCAGAAATGAATAGAAAACAAAAAGAAGTAAAATATGCTTTACTATGTTTTGCCAGGTTTTACTGAACGTGAGTTTTCAAAATTATCACATCTTAATCAGCATTTAAAAATATTGTATAACTTTTTAAACGAGTTTAGATTCTAAATGATTAAGAAAAAATACCTATAATGACCTGTAATGTAATCAGCTCATTTTAAGTATAAATATTTAAAATTAATTATGTTATAACTATGAAAACACATTAATAAAAAAATTTTAATATTTATCGTTTAAATCTTAAATATAATGAAGAGTTTGACTTTTTTAATACATCCGAATCGAATAAAGTTACAGTTAAATGGAGAAATAAAATTACATTAACATTAATGGAACATCATAACGTATTTTAAACTTTTTAAATTTCCATTTTAGATATATCGTGTTTAATTTAAAATTAAAAAGTGCACGTAATAATCAAAAATCTTCTTAGTAATTATAGTGTTTTATAAGTAACTATGATAACTTCAATTATACACATCTTAATCAACGTTTGAAAATATTGCATGTTTTTTTCACCAGTTTAAACTCTTAGATTCTAAAACCTTTTAAAAAAATACAATAATAATTTATAATGTAATTAGCTCATTTTAAGCATAAATATTTTAAATTTATTATGTTATAACTATTCAACTATGTTTAAAACATTAAATAATTTTAATACTTAACGTCGAAAACTTAAATATAATGAATAATTTAATTTGTTTTAATACATCGGCAACGAATAATGTTACAGTTAAAAGCAGAAATAAAATTCCATTAATATTAATGGTACGTAATAACGTATTTTAAACTTTTTTTTATTTCCTTTTTAAATATATCGTGTTTAATTGACCATTAAAAAAGTACACGTAATAATCCCAAAATTCTTAGTAATAGTAGAGTATTATAAATACCTAGTATAACTGTAATTATATTTTCAGAAATGAATAGAAAACGAAAAAGAAGAAAAACATAGAATTTAGTATGTTTTGTTTTTTACTGAACGTCATTTTTCAAACTTATCATACTTTAATCAGCATTTGAAAATAATATATAACTTTTTTACCAGTTTAAATATATTAAACTTTTAGATTCTAAATTATTTTTTAAAAAATAACAATAATGACATATAATGTAATAAGCTCATTTTAGGTATAAATATTTAAAATTAACTATGTCATAAATATTCAATTACTGTTAAAACATTAATAATTTTAATACTTAACTCTGAAATCTTGATTATAAAGAATGATTTGATTTTTTAATATATCCGAAACAAATAATATTACAGTTAAAAGCAAAAATAAAATTGCATTAACAATAATGGTACTACAAAACTTAATTTAAAATCTATTTTTTATTTCCTTTTTAGATATATTGTGTTAAATTACCCATTAAAAATTACACATAATAATCACAAAGCATCTTAGTAATTTTAGAGTATTATAACTAGCTATGATAACTGTAATTATATCTTCAGAAATGAATAGAAAACTTAAGAGAAGTAGACTAGTATTTACTCTGTTTTGCTAGGTTCTACTGAACGGAATTTAAAAAATTATTATACCTTAATCAGCGTTTGAAAATGATGTATAACTTTTTTACCAGTTTAAATGTGTTAAACTTTTAGATTCTAAAAGATTTAAAAAAGATACAACAATAATCTATAATGCAATTAGATCATTTTAAGTATAATTATTTAAAATTAGTTATATTATAACTCTTCAACTATCTTTAAAAAAATAAATAATTTTAATACTTAAAGTGAAAAACATAAATATAATGAATAATTTAATCGCCACATGCGATTTCGGAATTAGTTTTCCGGCTGTTTAAAATTACAAGGTGGAGTACAATGTTTTGCCTTCTCAGCGAATTTGCTGTGATACCAACATATGCCAGATTGTTGTCTTTGAGGTGTCTGTGATCGGCGCCTATAATGAGAGTTAAATCGCCGTGGCGTGTAATAGCGAGAATTGTGGTTGTTTTCAAAAGCTATGCGTTCAACCTTCTCTGTTAAAATGGCGATCTGAGTCTGTAAAGCTGCAACGTTAGCATTTTCAAACGTTTGCTCGGAAGAAGCGCGGGTTTCGGTAACGTGGTGCGGAGTAATCTCAACAATTTTGTCGGCGATTTATGCTAGGTGATCTAAATTTCCCTCTGAAATTGAAATAATAGTTTGGGTTTCTTGTGGTAACCGTTGAATCCACAATGTTTTTAAAAAATCCTCGCCAATTTTATCACTTGCCAAAAGTTTTATTTTTCGTAAGAAGTGTGATGGTTTCTCATCGCCAAGCAGAGTATTTGAAAGCAAGTCTTTTAAACGCTTTTGCTCTGAATCAGAAAATTCGGCGATTATTCTGGATTTCAAGCTTTCATATAATTTTTCTGTAGGTGAATGTTTAACAATATCGCTTACATACGACAACGTTTCAGAATTAAGAGCCAAAACCACTGCATAATATTTTGTTATATCCTGCGTAATGTTGGCGAGCACAAATTGAGCTTCTATATTCGCAAACCACAAGTCGGCTACTTTATCCCAAAACTGAGGCAGTTTTAACGCCACGCGGTTAGATTCGCCAACGTTGGCTGCAGAGTTTGGCGGGTTCATTTTAAAGAATGGCTCAAAATATGAAAAACAAATATATTACACTAGGTAAAAGGTCTCACTTACAGAAAAGTGGGCTATTTGCAGAAAAGAGCATAAATTCTCTGCTTACCTGCGCTAGGATCTTACCACTATAAAATGCGTGGACGAGAGTTTCCATTACAGTTCATCGTCTTCACAGGTCACCACATGGTGAGAAAATATAATATAAACGAAGAGAATATCAACTATATCGTTGCAAGCCTAAATATTTAATATAGATTTCATCGGAATTTCCTTTACATCTCTACATCTGGAGAGAATAGAAGTAAACAACTTACAACACAAAAATGGCAGAATGAATAGAAAAATGTCTCGAGATGCCATCAGAAAAAAAGGAAAAGTCAGAAATGAAATAGCTGCATTTGCTTTTGCACGAGGTAATATTTTGAGTTACGTCACCGCAAATACATCGAAAGCGAATAAAGTTACAGTTAAAAGCAGAAATAAAATTCCATTAATATTAATGGTATGTCATATAGTATTTTAAACTTTACCTTTTACTTTATTTTTAGATATATCGTGTTTATTAAGAAATATGCCCATTAAAAATTGTGCCCATTAAAAAAGTACACGTAATAATCTAAAAACATCTTAGTAATTGTAGAGTATTATAAGTAGCTATGATAACTGTAATTATATCTTCAGAAATGAATGGAAATCAAAAAAGAAGCAAAATAGTATTTACTGAACGTGATTATTCAAAATATTGACACCTAAGCAGAGTTTGAAAATAATATATAATTCTTTTTACCAGTTTGATTGTAATAAACTTTTAGATTCTAAAAGGTTTAGAAAACATACCATTAATCACTTACAATGAAATTAGCTTGTTTTAAGTATAAATATTTAAAATTAATTATGTCATAATTATTCAACTAAGGTTAAAACATTAAAAAAATTTATTACTGAAAGTTGAAATCTTAAATATAATGAATGTTTTGTTTTGTTTTCTGACAAACGAAACGAATTAAGGGGTCAGGTACCTTTGATCAGTTTAATGCAGAACTAAAGTTGCATTAACATTAATGATACATTATAACATATTTTAAACTTTAATTTTTATTTCCTTTTTAGATATATCGTGTTTAATTGACCATTAAAAAGTACACTTAATAATTACAAAACATATTAGTAATTGTAGAGTGTTATAAGTAGCTATGATAACTGTAATTATATGTTCAGAAATGAATAGAAATAAAAAAAGAAGCAAAATAGTATTTACTGAACGTGATTTTTCAAAATTATCACACCTTATACAGCGTTTGTAAATAATGTAATTTTTACCACTTTAAATGCAATAAACTTTTAGATTCTAAAAGATTTAGAAACAAATACCAGTAATTAACATTTAGTGTAATTAACTTATTTTAAGCAAAATTATTTAAAGTTAATTATGTAATAACTATTCAACTACGGTTAAAACATTAAATGATTTTAATACTTAACTTTAAAAACTTAAATATAATGAATAATTTCATTTTTAAGTACATCCGAAACGAATAAAGTTACAGTTAAATGCAAAAATAAAATTACATTAATATTAATGGTACGTTGTTACGTATTTTAAACTTTACTTTCTGTGTCCTTTTTAGATATATCGTGTTTAATTGACCATTAAAAAGTACACTTAATAATTACAAAACATATTAGTAATTGTATCCCCTATATAATAATAGCCTAAGGTGTCTGTCGGCAATTTTTTGAAGCGGTTGTACCTGGAACGGATACAGGCAGCCATATTGAATTTTTTATCAGTTAGGGTTAGCAAAATTCAAAGTGAGTTCAAAATCTAAGCCATCCCCCCTTTTTAGCGTTTAATGCTATTATTTCAAGCCTTATTCTTCCCCCGTTAAATGCAGGCGATTAAATTTATCATTTTCGATACCATTCATATATACCACCAAATAATCACTGTCAATATTAAAACCTCTGATCTCCATCCTATCATGTAATATGACAAGATAAACTAAAGCTGGCAACTAACATACGGTCGGTAAATAGAAAGAGTTCTCACCAGTTCATGTTTAAAGTAAAATCAAATGAATTTCTATACTAAAATCATTCTTAATAGGATGACAAGGGCGGAGACTCTTTTAGTTTAATTGTAATATGCTTTAATTAGAAACTTTTTTATGTGAAAGTGTGGCATAATGGTTAGAGTACCTGCCTGTTTTCATTTTCGTAACAGTCGATTTGAAGGTTCTATCCCCGGAGCAACCAAGTTTTTCTAGATGTCTAATTCATTTTATATTTTTTGCGTTTTCTTTTAAATTCTTTTTCCTAAAGCTGTTTTATTATTTTTAAAGTTCTTTTATTATTTTTAAACTAAGGTTTTCCTGAACCCACATCTTTGAACAAATTACATTCCGCAGTCGTCAAAAGATCTATGAGTGGATAGAGACAGTCTCACTGGCGGTATCTATTTACTAATATATTAACTAAAAGTATTCAAGTAATTTTGTATGATCTTGGACAGTTTTTATATTTTTTATTTACATTTTTGACAATATTTTAATTTAATTTTCTATTTTCGCCTTTTTTTTATTTTTTTTTGCTTGAATTTTAAATTTTTAAATTTCATTTTTGTTACTTTTTGTCGTTTTAAGTTTATAAAATTATTTTTTGCTAAGAAATGAGCTTTAGAATGTTTGCTTCATTTCTAATATTTTATTTACATTTTTGACAATTTTTAAAATTAATTTTTATTTTTACTTAATTTTTTTTATTTTCATCTTTTTTTTAAATTTTTAAAATTAATGTTGTTTTCTATTATAAACTTTATACCTCAAGCTGTCTATAATGGGAAGTAAACAGCCTGGTTTTAAAAAATAAAACACTGTTTAAAAAAATGTTTTTCAATATAATAATGTAGAAACTTACATTTTCTATCAAAGAATATTCAAAAGTTTAAATTTTACTATTCCTCTCAGAAGTATACAACAATATTTAATAATTATTTCACTTAGTAAAGTGTAAAAAAGAATTGCTGAATATTCTTTAATAGAAAAATATAAGCTTCTAAATTACTAAAAGAAATTGGGCCCTGGCATGGATGACATGGATTGTCAACAAACTCAGAAGCATGGATGTTATTTTCAAATCCTTTATAATTAACAATATCTTTCCGCAATGTTACATGATTACTCAAATTTTTAAAATCATCACAAAAGGATGGTGGAATGAATGTGAAATATTTTTATTATAAATATGACCTTTGTTTAGTTAATATATTAGTCAATAGATGGCGCCAACGAACCAAGTAATTTTTTTCTGATACTGTAGCGCCGATATTTGAATGTAAAGAAACATCCATTTTGAACTCTTGATCAATCAGGGTTAGGAAAATTCAAAGCGAGTAAAGTTTTATACGAATAATTTTTAGTCAGCCTGATTGTAAAATGGAACAACATTTATTAAATATAAATGGTAAAATGGTTCCCCATACTGTCGTTCCAATAGTTGGGGATGGATCATGTTTATTTCGATCGCTTTCTTATGTTTTGTTTGAAACACAGTCTTATAGCAGTGGCATTCGAAAACAAATTGTTACTCATGTGGTACAAAATTGGGATCATTTTAGTATTATGTCACATAATGAATATGGGCATAATTATAGTTCGGCTGCAGTTTATTTTTCCGAAATGTCACGATGTTCAACTTTTGGAGGATTTTGCGAGTTGTATGCAGCCGGTGAAATTTTTGAGTATGTGTTTGAGGTTTACCGTGATTATAACCTTTATTACAGTTTTGAAAGTGAGGGAAACCCCACTAAGCGGATAAGCTTTTCCAATATTTTGTCAAGTGGCCATTTTGACGTTTACGTTAATTCTGTGTCAAATTCAATCCCCTATATAATAATAGCCTAAGTTGTCTGTCCGTGAATTTATGAAGCGGTTGTACCTGGAATGGGTACAGGAATCCATATTGGATGTTTTATTACTTAGGGTTAGCAAAATTCACAGCGATTTCGAAATCCACCCCATCACCACTTTTTGGACGTTTAATGGTATTATTTCAAGCCTTATTCTCCCCTGTTAAGAGCAAAAGATTAAATTTATCATTTTGGATATCATTCATATATACCACCAAATAATCACTGTCAATATAAAAGCAACTGCTGTCTATTCTATCACGTACGCGACCCTCATATATTCTAATTAGTTTTTTCACCATGTGTAGGCATGGCAAGCTCAGTAGAGTGTCTGCCCATTTGCTTGTTGTACTCCTTGGGTTCTGTCCCCGATGCTGCCAAATTTTTCTAAACGTAATTAATTTTATATATATATATATATATATATATATATATATATATATATATATATATATATAAATTCCTATTCTCAAAGTTGTTTTATTATTTTAAAAATAAATTTTTGCTATTTTTCAACTTTTTATGATTTTTATTATATTAAACTCAAGTATTTTGTACGGATGTCCCTGGCCACATAAACATTTCATGTTTTTTATCCTTAAACTTTCTTCTCGTATATTTTTATGTGCCCTTTCACCTTTTAGCTGTTAATTTTTCTGCTCGCCTTCATTTTTGTGTTTATTGAAAGAAATCTCCGGATTAGAGGGCTCGGCCCACGCAATCCAGGCCCATACCTACCGTGGTGATAGTTTCATTCCTTTACATAAATTAATGTGGCAAAAAAAAATTGAAGAACTTAAAGATAATTTTGATGTAGCTAAGAAGACTTTGAATTATCTTTCTAAATGAATTCAATGTGATTCTAAACTGCATTCACAATATCGAGAGACTTTAGGGGAGTATGAAGATAAACAAATTATTGAGCATGTACCTGATAATTCTCAGCCAAAAAACAAATCATTTTTTACCTGCTTCATACAGTACTTTACAATTTTAGAAAATGAAAAATTTACTGATTCCGTCATATGACGGGCTATATGCTAGTAGTATTATAAGTAGCTATGATAACTGTAATTATTCGTTCAGAAATGAACAGGAAACAATAAAAAAGCAAAATAGTATTTACTGAATGTGCTTTTTTAAAATTATCACATCTTATTCAGAGTTTATAAATAGCGGATAATTTTTTTACTAGTTTAATTGTATTATACTTTTAAACTCTAAATGATTTAGACAAATACCAATAATGACCTGTAATATATAGATAATTTAAGTATAAATATTTAAAATTACTTATGTCATAACTATTTAACTATGGTTAAATTATTTTCATACTTAACGTAGAAAAATTAAATATAATGAATAATTTGAGTTTTTAAATACATCCGAAACGAAGAAAGTTTCAGTTAAATGCAGAAATAAAATTGCATTAACATTAATGGTACATCATAACTTATTTTAAACTTTATTTTTTATTTCCTTTTCAGATATATCGATTTTAATTGACCATTAAACAAGTACACGTAATAATCAAAAAACATCTTAGAAATTGTAGAGTATTATAAGTAGCTATGATAACTGTAATTATGTCTTCAGAAATGAAAAGAAAGAAAAAAGAATCAAAACATAGAATTTAGTATGTTCTGCTTTTTACTGAACGTCATTTTTCAAAATTATCATACCTTAATCAGCATTTGAAAATAATATATAACTTTTTTACCAGTTTAATATATTAAACTTATAGATTCTAAATTATTTAAAAAGAATACAAAAGGAGTAAAAAAGAAGCAAAATAAGATTTGCTATGTTTTCCAAGGATTTACTGAACGTAAATTTTGAAAATCATGAAACCTAATCAGAGTTTGAAAAATAATGTGTAATGTTTTTAACAGTCTAATTGTATCAAACTTTTAGAGTCTAAAAGAATTAGAAAAGAAACAATAATGACCTAAAATGTAATTAGCTCCTTTTAAGCATAGATATTTAAAATTAATTGTCCTTACTATTCAATTACGGTTAAAACATTAAATAACTTTAATACTTAACGTTAAAAACTTAAATATAATAATTATTTTGATTTTTTAATACATCCGAAATGAATGATGTTTACACTCAAAAGCAGTAATAAAATCCCTATATAATAATAGCCTAAGGTGTCTGTCGGCAAATTTTTGAAGCGGTTGTACCTGGAACGGATACAGGCATCCATATTGAATTTTTTTATGAGTTAGGGTTAGCAAAATTCAAAGCGAGTTCAAAATCTAAGCCATCCCCCTTTTTTAGCGTTTAATGCTATTATTTCAAGCCTTATTCTCCCTCCGTTAAAAGCAGGCGATTAAATTTATCATTTTCGATACCATTCATATATACCACCAAATAATCACTGTCAATATTAAAACCTCTGCTCTCCATCCTATCATGTAATATGACAAGATAAACTAAAGCTGGCAACTAACATACGGTCGGTAAATAGAAAGAGTTCTCACCAGTTCATGTTTAAAGTAAAAGCAAATGAATTTCTATACTAAAATCATTCTTAATAGGATGACAAAGGCGGAACGTAATATTTAAGTTTATATACTCTTTTAGTTTAATTGAGATATGCTTTAATTAGTATACGCTTTACTTGAAAGCGTGGCATGATGGTTAGAGTGCCTGCCCGTTTTATTTTCGTAACAGCCGACTTGAAGGTTCTGTCCCCGGCGCAACCAAGTTTTTCTATACGTCTAATTCATTTTATATTTTTTGCTTTTTCTTTTAAATTCTTTTTCCTAAAGCTGTTTTATTATTTTTAAAGTTCTTTTATTATTTTTAACAATATTTTAATTTAATTTTCTATTTTCTCCTTTTTTTATTTTTTTTGCTTGAATTTTAAATTTTTAAATTTCATTTTTGTTACTTTTTGTCGGTTTAAGTTTATAAAATTAATTTTTGCTAAGAAATGAGCTTTAGAATGTTTGCTTCATTTCTAATATTTTATTTACATTTTTGACAATTTTTAAAATTAATTTTTACTTTTACTTTAATTTTTTTATTTTCATCTTTTTTTTTTAAAGTTTTTAAAATTAATGTTTTCTATTATAAACTTTATACCTGCAGAAATATTACTTAATTTGTTTTGTACATATGCCTGGCCTTCTGCAAATTCAGAGGTACTAGGAAAAACTTAAAAGCTTCTTCTAAAACTGTACTAATTTTCTTTATTTTCTGGTTTTTATTTTGTATTCATTGCTTCATTTAAAAGAAATTGGGCCACGGCATGGATAACATGGATTGTCAACAAACTCATAAGCATGGATGTTATTTTCAAATCCTTTATAATTAACAATATCTTTCTGCAATGTTACATGATTACTCAAATTTTTAAAATCATCACAAAAGGATGGTGGAATGAATGGGAAATATTTTTATTATAAATATGACCTTTTTTTAGTTAATATATTAGTGAATAGATGGCGCCAACGAACCAAGTAATTTTTTCCTGATACTGTAGCGCCGAAATTTGAATGTAAAGAGACTGTGGTAACACAGACTCAATGATTTATTTTTAGTTTAAAAATCGTTTGCAGTTTGTTACAAGTTTATCGTTTGCATGTTTTGGTTTTTGATATAAAGTTTTGATAAAAATTAGTATGGAATAAAAAGTTGTTGTTCTAATAAGACTGGAAAATGTTTCGTTTCTTTTAATTGGATTATTATGCCTGATTAGGGGATAAGAATATAATATAGCTCAAACTAAGTGTATAATTAATTTAATATCGTAGTAATACGCGATAAGACATTCATTTTGAACTCTTGATCAATCAGGGTTAGGAAAATTCAAAGTGAGTAAAGTTTTATACGAATAATTTTTAGTCAGCCTGATTGTAAAATGGAACAACATTTATCCCCTATATAATAATAGCCTAAGTTGTCTGTCCGCGAATTTATGAAGCGGTTGTACCTGGAATACATACAGGCATCCATATTGGATTTTTTATGAGTTAGGGTTAGTGAAATTTAAAGCGAGTTCGAAATCCACCTCATCCCCTACTTTTCGAGCATTTAATGCTATTATTTCAAGCCTTATTCTATACTAAATTCATTATTATAGGATGGCGAGGGCGGAGTGCAATATTTAAATTTCTGGACTGTTTTTACTTGACCTTTATATATTCTAACTATTTCCTTCACCACATGTAAGCTGGCCCATTTGATCGTCGTACTTCTCACATTAATGGTTCTGCCCCCGACGTAACCGAATTTTTCTAAATGTCTAATTAATTTAATAATTTCTGCTTTTTCTTTTGAATTCTTATTCCTAAAGTTGTTTTATTATTTTTAAATTTTTACAATTTTTCAAATTTTTATGATTTTTTTTATTAAATTCAAGTATTACCATTATTATATCAAGCTCCAATTTAAGAGCAGGTGATTAAATGTATCGATTTATCACATAATAAATAGGTAAAAATAAAAAAAGTTTCTAGCATTATGACATCATTCCTTTAATCATCTCATCATTTATTTTAGATTTAAATATCTTCTGCATTATTTCCATACGTTTTATCACTAAACTTAGATATTACGTAAATAATTTTCTTAAGGTAATATTTTGTTGTAAAATAATTCTCAGCCAAACAACAAACCATTTTTTTTACCTGCCTTAAAGGGTACTTTACAATTCTGGAATATTGAAAATTTTATTGATCCCGTCATATGACGGGCTATATGTTAGTTGCATTAATAGTAATGGTATGTCATAACTTCTTTTAAACTTTGTTTTATTTCATATTTAGATATATCGTGTTACATTGACCATTTAAAATGTGCACTTAATAATCAGAAAATATTTTAGTAATTGTAGAGTATATAAATAGCTATGATAACTGTAATATATGTTCAGAAATTAATCGAAAACAAAAAGAAGCATAATAGAATTTACTATGTTATGCTAGGTTTTACTGAACGCGATTTTACTAAATTATCACACCTTAATCAACGTTTAAAAATATTGTATAATTTTTTTCTACCAGTTTTGATAAAATAGCAATGACATATAATATAATTAGCTCATTTGATGTATAATTAACTTATTATGAATATTTTCATATTAAATTTTTTTTCACTTAATTTTACTTTTTAATTATATTGTTTTTTTTTAATAAAAAAAAAATATAAAACTTATAAAATTAAAAAATTATAAAAGTTATAAAAATGTGTATTTTAAAAACTTATTTTTTTTTATCTTTCTATTTTTTAAAATTTTACATCTATGAAGTGTTAGATTATAAACTAAATTTTTTTCTCTATTTTATTGTAATGTGTTTATATTAGAATAATTTCAAAAACCAATATGATAATATAGAATTGTACCAACGAATGAAATTAATAAAGATGCTGAAAATACCAACTGCAAGATGTAAATTATTTACTATTATGTCATTATTATTCAACTAATGTTAAAACATTAAATAATTTTAATACTTAACGTTTAAAATTAAATATAATTAATGATTTTTTTTGTTTTAAATCTTCGAATAAAGTTACAGTTAAAAGAATAAATTGCATTAACTAAATGTACCTAAACGTTATTTAATTTATTTTTAATTTTCCTCTTTAGATATATATGTTTAATTTCCATTAAATAGTTACTAATAAAACAAAAATCATAGTATGTAAGTATTATAAGTAAATGATAACTGTATAAAAAATGAATAGAAAACAAAAAAATAAATGAATCTATTTTTTAATGTGTTGAACGTATTTTCAAAATTATCACACCTTAATCAAATTTGAAAAATGTAATTTTTTTACCAGTTTAATTATTTATAACTTTTATCATTTTTAATTTTCATATAAAAATTATAGATTCTTATGATTCAGAAAAATACCTGATATATAATTACCTTATAAATATAAACATTTAAAATTTATGTTATAATATTCACTAATGTTAAAAACATTTATAGTTTAATACTTAACGTTAAAAATTTAAATATAAAAATATTTTTTTATACATCTTAAACGAATATTTATTATTTCAGAAATTAATTATGCATCAATATTTGAAGTCATAATGTACTTTAATTTTTTTTATTTCCTCTTTAGATATATCTGTTTAATTGACATTAAAAAAATATAATAATCAGATCTTATAATGTAGAGTTTAAGTAGCTGTGATAACTGCAATTTTGTTAAAATTATAAAACATAAAGAAGCAAAATATTATTTCTGAAATTTTTCATTATCCATCAAATCAGCGTTTGAAATTAATGTATTTATTTTTTTTACCAGTTTAAATGTAATACTTTTAAATTCTAATTGATTTAAAAAAAAATATCAATAATGATTTATAATGTAATTATTCATTTTATGTATAAATATTCGCATAAAGATTTAGCGATTTCAGAGCCGAAATAATGAGATAGACCATTTTTTGCTTGCCATAGCAATAAACAAGTATATTTTTACTTTAAAAAAGTTATTTGATGCCTTTTTATCTTATCTTCCTATTATGTAAATTAGTTATTTCTCGAATATCTGCTCGGTATAAAATTAATGTTGAAGGCAACTTCACGATCTTGTAAAGTTCAGTTGCTACTTTGCTTCTATAAAATCGTCTGTTAGCTAAATTGTCATCATTCGTCTTTACAAATTTGGTATACGATTTCGCCTTGTATAATTTCTTACAGTATTCCAGAAGTCTCCAGAAGAGATTACCTGATTTTGATTTAAATCCAGAAATATGAAAGAAGCAGATATATATCTGGAACAAACCAGTAGTGGTAACTCCTACCTAGTTAAATTAACCTTCCGTTGGGAAAACGACCCTCGGTAATGGCTTCAGATACATCGAGTAAGTTTATGGAATGAAATGATGTTGCCCAAGCCAATTTTTCCTAGACGGTACGAAGCAATGTACATAAATAATAAAGATACCTTGGACTACTGGGGCTCAGCCATAATTTTAATAAACTTTGGGTGATCACCACGAATACACAAAAAAGGCAGAAGGTAACTGATGTAGAGCTCAAAGGGGAAAGAGTATGCAGTTTTTACATTCAGTGTGTATTATTGTCAAGAAGTCAATCTTTCAATGTCCGAAGACGAGAAAGTGTCTACTTAATGAAAATTTTCTGAAGATATGTACCATGCTCCTAATGAAAAATTGAAGACTACTAATACTTCATCAACATGTATTTACATGAAGACATGCAAATAAATGCGAAGAAGATTTGAGAGACTACAAAACGTCGTACCATTTCAGACATAGGATCATCAATTAGTGTCTCTTATCCGTGGAATTGTACGGAGAGGCTAATTTGTATTAATCAAGCCGACGATGAGAGACTATTGCCGCTACAGATCGTCGTCCAAAGAAGTCGAAGAGCTGGAGCCTTGTCGCAAAGTTCGCAGACACCCAACGACGTCCCACATATACAGCCGTTAAAACCTAGAAGTCCTGTCAAAAGATCAGCACAGCCCGAAAACGGACCTATGGGGAATAGACACCAGACGAGTTTGTTTCCACAGTGGACTAAAATCATTTTTTCTGGTTAACCCTTTATATCTATAATTAATTAAAACAACTTCTTACTGCATTTTTGCATCATTAGATAAGTTTTAATGGACATAATCATAGAAAAAAGAAATTTTTACTGTATTTTTTAGTTAATTTTTACAGTTGGCACTTTCTAGTACCAAGATATATTTTGGATTCTGTGACAGACAATAAACATTAAATTATGAATAAACAAATGAAATGCTTATGTGAATATAGAAGTCTCTAAAAAATAATAGTACCAAATAACTGGGAAAAAAAATTTGCTCAATTGAATAAACGTGCATACTCTACCACAAAATACTTTGCAGCACGCCTATTATAAAATCCGTACCATGCGAATAAAAAGGATTCCTTTTTATATTATTTTCTGTTGTAGGAACTGCATCGTCCATGTAATTGTGAGTACAGTCAGGATAAACTTAATAGGAATATATTTGTTTGATTGAATACTTTTTTGACTTGTGACATATATATATATATTTTTTTATATCTATATAAACTTTTTATATCCTGAATAAATAACGTCAGAATAAAACGAGTTAAACTAATAATAAGTGTAACAATAGACTAAAATAGATTAAGGATAGCTTTCTATAAACTTTCCTCATGTTGTAACTTAAGAATTGAAACATATTACGACATATTACGACATAAGGAAGACAAAACCATCATTTATGGTTTTATTGATCACGACCAATTTTAAATACAAATAAATAAATAAATAGTTATATTTGTAATAAATTAAATACATTTAAAAAGGTTTAAAATTCAGCATCACTTATTATTTTCAGATTTTACCTAATTTACAGTTTATAAACATGTACAACCACCTATTTAATAACAGAAAATATTGAATTTTTAAACATTTCTATAATTCACAAGGTACCTTAAATATTAAGAATTTTAAATTTATACTTGCTCAGACATTAAGTTTACATTTAAAAATTTTCTTTTAAATGACTCAGAACTTAAATATTGCGAGCTTTAATTGCAGTAATAATGCTGGTTTATGTTTAATGGGATGACATCAAACAATTTGCACCTCCATTATCTCTTCAAAATTTTTTTTTTACATTTCGTGCTTAATTGCCCATTGAAAAAGTAAAAGCAACAATCAAAAACATTTTGGTAATGCTTAGGTGTCGAAAAAAGTCTTCTGATGACTGTAATTATTTTTAAAGAAATGGATGCAAAAAAATTACGAAAACTAAAAGAATGCTTTATTGAACAAGTTTATTAGTATAAAAACCATGATTACAAAGTATTTTCTCATAAGAAATGTCATACATTTTTTGAAAAACTTTCACAATACTACTAGACATATAAATAAATATAAATAAATGAATTTATATACATACATACATATATATAAATATAAATATATATATAATATATATATATATATATATATATATATATATGTATATATATAATATAATATATATAATACATACAAATATATATATATATATTATATATATATATATATATATAATATATATATATATATTATATATATATATACACTGAAGAGCCAAAACATTATGACTATCTATCAATAATGAGTTGGCCCACCTTTGGCGAGCAACACAGCTTCAACTCGACTTCGCATGGATGCCAACAGTCCTTGGTAGACGGCCGGAGACAGATTGTACCAGATGTTTAAGCAACGGTTAAGCAAATCCGAGATATTGTGAATTGGTGGTCTTTGAACTCTGAGCTGCCGTCCCATGACATCCATCATATGTCCATGTGTTATATCGGATCGTGTGTTCTATCGTATTGATATCCGGTGAGTTACGATGCCAGGACATTTACTGGAATTCATCATCATGTTCCTGGAACCACTCCAACACAATTTTAGCCTTGTGACAGGTGTTGTCCTGTTTTAACATTCCATTTCCAGCTGGAAAAATAGAGGTTATGCAAAGGTTCAACTGGTCCGCAATGATGATCAGATGCCCTGTAACATTCCTAGTCTGCTCTACTAAAACCACGAATCCTAGAGACGCCCATGAGAACGTCCCCCAAAGCATAATACCGCCACCACCGACCTGTATATAACCTACTGTACAGTGAGTTAGCAACTGTCACCTGGAAAACGGAGTATTCTGACACAGCCATGGGCGTGATGAATGACAAACTATGATTCATCTGACCAGGAAACTCTCTCCAACCAATCCATG
>CM063497.1:77381947-77386947 GCA_032207245.1 Pardosa pseudoannulata | reverse complement strand
AAGAGCTTTTGCAAATAAAAAAAACCTTTTTGGAGACATGGACGAGTTTACGATATTATATATATTTAAATATATATATATATAATATATATATATATATAATTTATATATCTATATATATATACTATATAAATATTATATATATTGTATATAATATGTTATATATAATATAAATATATATATATAATATATATATATATATATATATATTTATACATATAATATATATATAATATATATATATATATAAATATATATTATACATTTTATACATATTACATTTTTGATATTTTAAATATATAACAGATGATAGTTCTACGTTTAATTAATTTATTTATTTTTCTATTGAAATATATGTATTTAAACTTTCTGTATTTGAAAATTCAGATTCAATTTATCTTATTTATGACCTCAAATAAATGTATCTATACAAACAACACTTTTAAGTTGTTAAGCTATATACTCATTATACCAGTTTAACCCTCTAAGCGGTTCGCACGTACAGTTCCGCTAAACCGATGATTACTTCAAAACGTACAATTTTCGACCTCCAAAACCACTCCGAAAATGTATGTAATGTACATTTTTGCCAGTGCTTTCCCCCATAGAGTTTTGAGGTAGGAGGGTCCGGTCTATTGTTTAGGAACTGCACCCTTCTTTCACTGACATTTCTTGAGGGATGCAACCCTACCCCGTGAGACACAAATACGCTGATAGCTTTCATGGCTTTGTAAATCTCTATTTCGAAGTATTTCGTTTGCGGTAACAAATGTATCTCTAATTGCAACCCTTAAATATCTTGGATAACTTTCGTAAAAAATATAAATAAGTCTCTCAAAGAATATTTCTATTTGTACTTTTAGAATCCATCATTTCTTATGGGATAATATTCGAAACTTGACGAGTTTTATGTGTATTAAAATTTAACTATCTATAATATCTATTTATATATCTATATATAACCGGAAGTAAAGAAACAATAACGAGGGTGGCTTTTCCATATTCCATTCTAGTCGAAAAAGGGTGAAGGTAAAAATCACAGAATTCTTTGGCCACTGACATTAGCTTATTTTGGAGAATTTTTTTCTAGATGTGTTTCACTCGGAGAGTTAAGGATTATCATTTATTGTTCTTCCAGTATAGTTAAACTTTTAAAAAGGCATAATGTTCAACTTGTACAAGGGTAGGTGTTAGTCAGTTAATCCACTTCTCAAACCCTAATTTGGTATCCTCTAAGGCATACCCTTCTAAGGAATGTAAAGAAAATGTATAAATTTTACATATACAAGGCTTACAGATAACATTTATAAACAAATTACATTAAATCCCCATGAATTTATTTTGGTGACCTTTAAAGGGTTAAAGTGAAAATTTAAATGACAATTCTTGGCTTCCTATAATTGATATAAACTACAGCAACAGGAGTAAAATCAAATATTTCTATACAAATTTCTTTATTTTTTAAGTTTTAATTAAGGGAAAATATAAATTTCAATTAATTAAAATTCGTAACAAATGTGGGTAATGCAAGTTTATGTCACGTGATTTGAGCACAATTAATCTCACCATACATGTTACCTTACCTAATTTAAAGTGAAAATTTCTTTATTTTTTAAGTTTTAAATAAGGGAAAATATAAACTCCAATTAATAAAAATTCGTAATAAATATATGTAAACCAAGTGAATGTTACGTGATTTGGGAATAATTCTCATCATACATGTTACCTTTTCAAATTTAAAGTGGAAAATTTAATTGACAAATATTAGCTCCCTATTACTGACATAAATTTCAGAAATAGGAGTAAAATTGTTTATTTCTATGCAAATTTCTTTATTAAGTTTTACAGAAAGGAAAATATAAACTTCAATTAATACAAAATTTGTAATAAATATGTGTAAAGCAAGGGAATGTTAAGTGACTTGAGCACAAATAATCTCACCCTATACGTTATCTTTTCAAATTTAAAGTGGAAAATGTAATTGACGAATCTTGGCTTTCTATCATTGACATAAATTACTGTAATAGGAGTAAAATTGAATATTTCAGTAGAAATTTGTTTATGTTTTAAATTTAAAAAAAGGGAAAATATAAACTTTAATTAATTAAAATTCACAATAAATATGTGTAAAGCAAGTGATTGGACACGTGATTTGCACACAATTAATCTCACCATACATGTTACCTTTTCAAATTTAAAAAAGAAAAATTTAGTCGAAAAATCTTGACTTCCTATCATTGACATAAAATAGAGAAATAAGAGTAAAACTGAATATTTGTACAGAAATTTCTTTTAAGTTTTAAATAAGGGAAATATAGACTTCAAGTAATTAAAACTTGTAAAAAAATATGTCTAAAGCAAATGATTGTGATGTCATTTAAGCACAATTAATCTCACCATACATGTTCCCTTTTTAACTTTAAAGTGAAAAATTTAATTGACAAATCTTGGCTTCCTATGATTGACATAAATTACAGTAATAGGTGTAAAATTGAATATTTCTGTAGAAATTTCTTTAGTTTTTAAGTTTAAAGAGAAAATATAATCTTTAATTAATTATATATAATAAATATATGTAAAGCATGTGAATGTCAAGTGATTTGGGCAAAATTATTCTTACCATACATGTCACCTTATCTAATTTAAAGTGAAAAATTTAATTGCTAATTCTTGGCTTCTTATCATTGACATAAATAACAGTAATAGGAGTAAAATTGAATATTTCTGTAGAAATTTCTCTATTTTTTAAATTTTAAATAAGCATTGAAACATAAACTTAAACAAAATATAAGCATAAACATAAAATTATTAAAATTTTTAACAAATATGTATAAAGCAAAAGAATGTCACGTGATTTCAGCACAATTAATCTCACCCTACATGTTATCTTTTGAAATATAGGAGACATTCCGCAATAGCCCATACATACCTCCATATGCGACATTTCCAACATCTTCCTAATTAAAATTATACAGTACTGATATGATATACATGTTTGGAATAAAAGGTTTCTTTAGTAAACCGTTTGTTTCATTGTCATACATTTTTCTTCATATTTTTCTCGAAAACTATTTGTAGATGGACATCCTTCGACTTTTATGTATTCCTTTAACATCTCCTTTAATCATTTCTTATTTAAATTATTTAAATATGGTCTGCATTATGTTCATGCATTTTATCAAACTTAGATTTCACGTAAAAAATTGTCTTTCATATTTGGGTTAAATAATAGAATATACAATGTGATAATTTTTAAATTTAATCATCGATTATTTTTGATGGATGAAATTTTATCACCGGTATAAACAACAAATTCTATCTAAATCCAGGATGTAGTGGAAATGATAGTTTATTCCTTTAAATATTAATTACTGTAAAAATTGAAAGAAATTAACTATAATTTCGATGTCCTAGAAAACTTTTAATTATCTTTCTAAATGAATTCAACATATTCTAATGCATTACAGTGTAGACTTGAGAGGATAAAGATAAACAAATTATTGTGCGTATACCATATAATTCTCAGAAAAAACAAACCTTTTTTTTACCTGTCTCATGTCAACAAATCTAGGTTTGTAGAGTTTATTAGTTTTGCTGTGATAACTTTTATATTATTTATATATATATGCATATGTCTAAGGACATAAAAACAAAAATTTTTATTCATGATACCTCTTAAAAAAGACTGTCGATAAAACATAAAACATTTCTTTAACACAAAGTCTTTAATTATGATTTATTTTATCTGAAATTAAATCACTAACAAATCACAGTAAAAAGCAAAAGTATAAATAAAAAAACTAAAATATTCACTTATTGTTGCGTTTCTCGTTTAATTAGCGAAAGATTCAATTCAGTTACCAATATCGTCTTTAAAAACCTTTTATCAAAATAATCTGATAAAAATTTCAGAGCACTTATAGAAAAATCTTAGTAAATGGTTAATTAAGCTTTTGTTTTACTGCTCTAAGTTATTGTAATAGGAAGGATTACAATGCAATGAAAAGTTTTACTGGTTTTTTATCTTTATCATTTGTAATTTTGTTTTGTTCTGAAGTATTACTTGATTTATTCCTGCAGAAGTCTGAACATATTTTAATTAATCCTTATACAAATACAGTGTATTTCGATTTTAAAAATAATATTTATAGTTTTTAATAACGTTTATTATATTAGAGGATTTTATTTTAAATTAAGGTTGGTATAAAACATTTTTTACTTCTCTTATTATCATAAGTATAAGCCCGTCATATGACGGATCCGTAAAATGTTTAATTTTCTAGAATTGTAAAATATCCTGTGAGGCCGATAAATATAGGTTTGTTTTTTGGTTGAGAATTATCTGTTACACACTAAATAATTTGTTTATCTTCATACTCCTCTAAAGACTCCCGATACTGCAGTTTAGAGTCACGTTGAATTCATTCAGAAAGGTAAATCAAAGTTTACTTACTACTATTTTCTTGGGTTAGCTCTCGAAATTATAGTTAATTTCTTCTCAATTTTTTGCCACACTAGTAATGGAATTAAAGGAATGAAACTATCAATTTCACTACACCCCTAATTTGTTGTTAATACCATATAAAATTTCATTGCAACAAATATAATGAATGATATATTTAAAATTATCGCATATGTAGTCAATCTATTATTTAAGCGAAATATAAAAAAAATTATTATGTAATATCTAAGTTCAGTGAAAAAAGCATAAATTAATGCAGATGATATTTAAATAATTTAAAATAAGAAATGTGAACTTACTGGTCTGAAAGGAATCCTAATCTAAATTAGTAGTAAGCCATCAATTACAATTCTGAAGCCTTAACTTGAAATTTATAAGGATAACTCTGAAAGAGTCAATTACCGTTTCAAAATAAACTCTGCATAAAGCTTATACTCACGTCTTTTACAAATTTGTCTAAGAGCGAGTAATCTCCGTTTCTTTTTTCAAAGACTTGAAATTATGACACTTTCTGAGATTAAGTGAACTTGAAATTAAA
>CM063497.1:77344447-77376947 GCA_032207245.1 Pardosa pseudoannulata | reverse complement strand
CATCAGGCTTGAATTTGTGTTCTCATTAACTCCAATTAATAAATTCTCTGTGAAATAGGAAAAAAATTCATGATTTTGTTAAGAGCATTATTAATAAAACTTCTTCGTCTTCCTCAAATTTACGTGTGTCGTGTTATGCATAGATGTCAAGAAAAATTTTATTGTACACGTGCACTGTTATAAACTTATATATAGTAGTGTTGGCTATTAATTTATGTAGAATAAAAGATAATTAGTCATTGAAATAATGAAATATTTAAGTATTTGAAATTAATTAATTCTATAGAAATTTTTATAGAACTGTATAAGCAAAGGAAAACTTTAGGCCAAGCTATTGATTAATTTTATAAGTTGTTTATACCAGTGTTTCTCAACCTTTTAGTATTCACGGCCCAATTTTCAATCATAATTTTCATCGCGCCCCCCTCCCCACCGCGTACAATAAAATGTATACAATAATAATGTATTTTGAGCATTATGGCGCTAAACCTGCACTACAACCTTAATTTTAAACTTTGCAAATTACCAAGAATACGGAAATTTATTGACATTTTGCAACACTGATACTCAGCATTGAAAAAACAATAATCCTATGCCTTTTTATTGCTCTTGCGTCCCGCCATGTCGGGCATTCTCACGGTTTCGCGAGAAGTTTCGATTTGTCTGGAATTTGTCTGGTCAGCTTAAAAGTTAAGTTAGGAGCGTGCGCAGATGTGAACAAATGTTTTCTCATAGGGAGAAGGAGAAAGTTCTATGACGCCAATTTCAATTCCAGACAATCTCATTCGAGTCGATCCTTCTTATCGCTATTGAATCTATTCTTAATGTGTATGTTATATATATTTTCGTGTAATTGCAATTCACGGTATTAAATATTCACGGCAGCAGACTTATGCAGAATCATGGATAAATTTTTAAGCGGGCGTAAGCGAGCATTAGACGATAGACAAGCATCAACAAGTACACAGACGAGCGTGGTTCCGAAAATAAAATCAAGAAAATATTCTCAAGAATACTTAAATTTTGGGTTCACTAGTACTGAAGTAAATGAAGAAGAAAGGCCCCTGTGTATCATTTGCTCAAAAATGTTGGCGGCAGACAGCATGAAACCTAATAAACTTAAACGACATTTGGAAACGCTTCATAGTGAGTACGTAAACAAACCCAGAGAATTCTTCGAATTAAAATTAAAATCATATGAAAAGCAAAAATCATTGTTTAAAAAAACTTTGTCTGTGAATGAAAAAGCTTTAATTGCCTCTTACAAACTTTCATATAAAATAGCCAGATGTAAAAAGCCTCACACCATTGGTGAAGAGCTTATTTTGCCAGCCGCAATTGAGATTGTAGAAATTATGTTTGGAGATAATTTTGCAAAACAATTGCAGTCTATACCTGTTTCAAATGATACTGTTGCCCGTCGAATTGCTGATATAGCTGAAGATGTAGAGTGTCAGCTTTTGTCGAAGTTGCGTGACAAATTGTTTTCAATACAACTCGATGAGGCAACAGATAGTAATAAAGATGCTCATTTCATTGCCTATGTTAGATTTTGTGATGATCAGTAGTAGAAGAATTACTTTTCTGCAAACCAATAGAACTCAAAGCAACAGCACTCGCATTATTTGCTATCTTAAATGATTTTATGAACGAGGCAAACATAGAATGGAAAAATTGCGTCGGAATATGCACCGATGGTGCTCGTTCTATGTCCGGAAGATTCCAAAGTATTCAAGCACTTGTGAAACAAAAATCGCCACAGTGCGTCTGGACACATTGCATGATCCACAGAGAAGCTTTGGCTTCCAAAGAAATGAGTCCTGGTTTGAATATTGTGTTAACTACGGTTGTAACCGTAGTAAATTATATAAAAATGAGACCCCTGAAATCAAGAATCTTTTCCGCACTTTGTAAAGACATGGGTGCAGTACATTCAGCGTTACTATTTTATTGCGAGGCAAGATGGTTATCACGAGGGAAATTTTTGCAACGTGTTTATGAATTAAAAGAAGAAATCGCCGTTTTCCTAGAAGAGGAAAACAGACCGGAAGCTGAGAATTTTCGCGATAGTTTATTTGTGATGAAATTGAGCTACATGGTCGACATATTCGAGAAATTAAATAACTTGAATCTTCATCTGCAAGGAGCAAATACACATATATTGGATACGAGTGATAAAGTTAATGCTTTTTGTAGGAAATTGGAATTGTGGAGCAGAAATTTAAAGCAAGAAAACTTAACAATGTTTGCAAATTTGAATGATTGTATTAAAACTTACAAGGCTGAAGAACAACATGTAAAAGTTGTTTTTGCAACCATTGAAAATCATTTAGCAATGCTAGCAAAGAATTTTAAAAAGTACTTTCTTGCTGACGACAAACTGAATCAAGTTACAAGTGGGTGAGGGATCCATTTCAAAATACTCCCGAAGGACTCTCAATTGAAGAGGAAACCCATTTTCACGGCAAGCGGCGAAACCACTCTTAGTGAAATGATGAGTTTTCTGCACTGCATTTCTTTAACAAAATTGATTTTCTGCGGTGGCTTCTTTGAAGACAAAAGAAAAAGAACTGAGAGTGTCTATTTCTAATATTAAACCCTCCTTCGAAAAACTTTGCTCTGAAAGACAGGCCCAAGGAAGTCACTAATAATTATTAAATTTGTTTTTAATTTAGTAAGTTGTTTTAATTTAATAAGTTAATTATTAAATATGTCGAAATGTATTTTGTTTTGTATGTGTGTGTGTGTGTTCTTTCCTTTCAGTCACTTAATCAATTTTTTTAAATAACATTTTCTCTTGGATATGCTCGCGCCCCCCATTAGTGTGCTCGCGCCCCCCTAGGGGGGCGCGCCCCAGGTTGAGAATCACTGGTTTTATACATACATACATACATACAACACACACACACACACATATATATATATATATATATATATATATATACATATATATATATATATATATATATATATATATATAAAATATATATAATATATATATATATATATTATATATATGTGTGTGTGTGTGTGTGTGTGTGTGTGGCGTACTACCTTATAGAATAAACTAAAAGTAATTAAAGTAAGGAATTGGTTACCGTAATGCCATCATTCCTGGAGTTAAGCCATACTTTATGAATAGGCCTAGATAACAGATTTCGATGTTTTTCCTTTGAGAATGCGATGTATTTTATCATCAAATATTTTCTATTTGTGTTCATTTTCCCTACGGGAATTTGTGTGTTATCTGTTGTTCTAAATAAAAAATATTTTTGTAAGACTGCATCTGTCAACTCGGCTACAATAATGTACATTATTTAAGTTATTATATATATATATAAATATATAAATATATATATATATATATATATATATATATATATTATATATATAAAATATATATTAATATATGTAAATATATATGTATATATATATATTTATATATATAAATATATGTAAATATATATATATATATATATATATATATATATATATAATATATATATGTATATATATACATATATGTATATATATATATATATATATATATATATATAAATATATATGTATATGTAAATATATATTTATATATATATATATATATATATATATATATATATATTAAATTATTTATTTATTTATATATATAAATATATTTATAAATAATATATATATATATATATATATAAATATAAGATTATATATGCATAAATATATAATAAATATATATATATATAAAGATATATATATTTATATATATATAATACAGGGTGTTTCATATTGAATGGAACAAAAAGAATAATGCAGTGTGACTGCCGTAATGGATTTGTTCAGCCAAAACATATTTATTCTGTAACTACAATTATACAAGTTTTATTTGGCAACAGGGAAAAAGTATGGAATGACGAGAGGCGCTGTTAAGCAAAATGTCGTCCATGCAGGAGGAACCGTACTACGTTTTCGAAAATGTCAAAACCTCCTCCATATTTGTTGTGCAAAGACATTTTGGAGCGAAATTTCGTAAAGAACCACCGCATCGACATAACATGAACAGGTTGGTGAAGCAGTTAGGATACCGGCTGCTTATGCAAGAACAAATGACCAGGACGAAAAGATACAAAACCCAAAGTGGTTGAAAGAATTCGTAATTCTATTTTACGGAGTCCCTCCAAATCAACGCGACGTGCAGGTGCAGAACTGGCTGTCCCTCATACAACGATGTGGAGTGATTTATGGAAGCGTCTCCAATTCAAACAGTACAGATATCATATGGTCCAGGCTTTAAAACCTACTGACAAACCGTTGCGTAAGAATTTCTGTGGGAAACTTCAAAAAAAGCGTGAATGGTTTCGAGAACACACTGGTTTTTACCGATGAAGCCATGTTCCTCTTATGTGGCAAAGTTAATAACCATAATTTGCAATTTTGGGCCACGAAAAATCTCCATGTAACTTTAGAACATCAGCGTGATTTTCCCAAGGTAAACGTTTTCTGCGCTTTATCAAACAGTTGTGTTTTTGGTCCATTTTTATTTGTCCACTTCTCAGGACTTAGAGGAACTGAAACAGCGAATGCAGTGTTGAACTCCATCACAGGGGATATGCTATTGTCGCATAAAGAAGCTATGGCAACGAGTTCATTGGCCGAATGGTCAAAGCGCGAGATCTAGATCCCGAAAATTGTGGATTCGATGCTTGCCATGGCGGTTGATCCAAAGTACGGATTTTTGATTTAAAAATGTTATTTATTGTTTCCTTATGTTCTCGAACATTCTAGACCTTTCTTTAATATGTAAATTAGTTATTTCTCGAATATTCTGTTCGGGGATAAAAGCTGATACCCACTAGCTGTAGGCAACTTCTCGATCTTGTAAAGTTGCGAGTTGCTACTTAGCTTCAATAAATTCTTCTGTTAAGTTAAACGGTGTGTTCATTCGAATCTTCGTGACACTAATTGAGTATGGCAGGAGCTTGATTACCGGTAGACATTTGTCGTGTCACAGGAGGAGCACATATTGAACACCTGTAGAAACTCGAATAAATGTATTTTTGAGGTAAATTTGAATTTTCTAAATATAATAATTACAACTTCCACAATCATGTTTTCTTTTCGTATTCAATATAAAACACCCTGTAAAAAATTTCGGTATATATTAGACAGTGTGTGCAACACCCGTTTTGGAAATAAAAAATAGATGGTGTCACCTTAATTATAGTAAATATATGAAGTTAAAATTATTATAATTATTGACTTTCAAAGTTTTCTAAATGAGAGTTTTCTTGTATGGGAAAACTTTTGAATTCTTGCTTAACCCCTTCCGGTATGATTTAATAATGAAAAACTGTGCATGAAATAACCATTTAATTTTTATTTAAAAAACTTGTTTCATTTTACAATTCTTACATATTCTTGATTAAAATCCACTTTTTACATAGTGTTAAATAATATCAGAAACAGTAAAATTAAGAAAATATCAAAGCAAAACATTAATAAGGTATACAGATAATAGTCTTCAAGCTAGTGGTACTTTCAAAACAAAGTGCAAAGGAATTCTTAATTGTTTACACCACCAAGTAGTCTCACTTTTAATTTGATTCTTGTAACACACACGGCATTTCTTAGTAGGTTTTCTTTTATTCTGACTCATTAATTTGGCAATGACTTGTACCAAGAAATTCTAAGTAAACAATATGCAATAGTGACTTGTGATTTTCACAAGTGATAAAAGTGTTGCCAAATTCTGTACACTAGAAATTTTAAACTAAATTAATTATCATATTTAACAGTAACTTTAATCGCATGACGAGTGTAGCTCGTCATTGTGCGGTATGGAATGAAAAAGTAATGACGAGCTAGACTCGTCATTTTACCGGAAGGGGTTAAGGGGACACATCACCTTTAAGCAACTTCAAAAGGAAAATGTTTTGTTATTTTTAGATTTCCCATAACTATTTCCTTACTATGCAAATTACTTGAAAATTTAGCATTTTTCTCTGAATCCAGTTAATTATTTTCCTGTATTTATTTTGTTTCTGGTGTATACGAACATTTTTTTTATATTAAAATAATTTGCTTTGTTTTGAAAATTAAAAATTTGCTGTCACACTGCGCGCACACTTACAGCAATACAAACTATATTTCATCAATAATTTTTGCATTTTATACACAAGACAATGGAGATTATTCTCTACCTATTTACAATTTAAAAATTATCAGAAAATTACACCAGGAGAATAAAATTCAAAAAACCTAAAATAACGTTGAAAACTTAAATTTCAAATGCAATAAATACCCCATAAATAAAAAAAAACTTCAAAAAAGTATATTTCATTGTAGTACTATAAAGTACTTACCTTGAAAATTATAGATCTATATGTGCAATAGTTGTTTTTTAGATTGCGCGCAAGTTTGAAAAACATCACTTTGTGTAAAATGCATTTAAAGTTAAAACTTTAGATATTTTCATAATATCTCCATTAAAACATTTGATAAAACGGTTTAAAATTGCCTATGTGTATATATTGTCCCTTCTGTTTCTAATATGTTTACTTTTATAGCAATTTTATATCTTTTTCTTGCTTTGCAAGCCACTATGTAACATCTCAGCCATACATAACAAATATAGCTGGGTGATTTAAATGTCTCATTTTGCCAGTGTTTTCTTTTATTATGTTATAGTTTAATTCCGGTATATTAAATAATGAAAAACTGTGCATGAAATAACCATTTAATTTTTATTTAAAAAACTTGTTTCATTTTACAATTCTTACATATTCTTAATTAAAATCCACTTTTTACATAGTGTTAAATAATATCAGAAACGGTAAAATTAAGAAAATATCAAAGCAAAACATTAATAAGGTATACAGATAATAGTCTTCAAGCTAGTGGTACTTTTCAAAACAAAGTGCAAAGGAATTCTTAATTGTTTACACCGCCAAGTAGTCTCACTTTTAATTTGATTATTGTAACACACACGGCATTTCTTAGTAAGTTTTCTTTTATTCTGACTCATTAATTTGGCAATGACTTGTACCAAGAAATTCTAAGTAAACAATATGCAATAGTGACTTGTGATTTTCACAAGTGATAAAAGTGTTGCCAAATTCAGTACACTAGAAATTTTAAACTAAATTAATTATCATATTTAACAGTAACTTTAATCTCATGACGAGTGTAGCTCGTCATTGTGCGGTATGGAATGAAAACCTAATGACGAGCTAGACTCGTCATTTTACCGGAAGGGGTTAACAGATTCTAATTCGAATATTTCAATGGGGTTTGTTTTAAATGAGTCAGAAAATTCCAAAAATTGTAAAAGTGCAAAAAATAAAAAATCGATTTTTTGAAGGTTTAAAAGTGATGTGCCCCTCAACCGTTCCCGCAAAATTCTTATTTAATGCAATGCCAAACCGGAAATTAAGCTCAATCTGTAACAAACTGATAAGAAATTTTGTTAAACTTATAAACTTTAAAACTAAATCTCTGTAGACAGAAAAGACGCAACAAAATATATATTGTTAACACATTTTATTAATATATTTTTACTTGATACACACGTTTAAAATGAACCATGAGTATATATTAATCTATATTAATCATAGACGTATGATATTCATCAGATTTTCGGATATATATTACGTATGTGTCAAAGGTTGGGATTTATATCAAATCCTATTTTAACTACATATTTGGTATTATGAATATATATCCTTTAATTTGTGGTTGGGATTTTTCATTAAGAGCAATAGTGTTTTAAATATTACCTAAAAGACAAACATTTTCTCCAAATTATTCATATTTTTATTTTGTGAAATTTAAAGAACTAGCATATTGCAGGTCATATGACGGGATCATTAAAATTTTTCATTTTCCTGAAATTTAAAATTTCTTATGAGTCAGTAAAAAAATGGTTAGTTTTTAGTCTGAGAATTATCGGGTACAAGTTCAATAATTTGTTTATCTCCATTTTCCCGATACTATGAATGTAGTTTAGAATCACGTTGAATTAATTTACAAATATAATTCAAAGTTTTCTTATCGTTAAGTTCTTTCCAATTTTTTTTGCCACGTTAATTAATGTGAAAAATGAATGAAACTATCATTTTCATTACACCCTGGGGGTCGATAGAACTTGTTGTTAATACCGATGATAAAATTTGCATTGCAACAAAAAATAATCAATGATTAAATTTAAAATTATCACATATGTACCTAATCTATTATTTAAGCCAAATATAAAAGAAAATTATTTTCGTAATATCTAAGTTGAGTGATAAAATGTATGAAAATGCTGCAGACGATATTTTAATAATTTAAAATAAGAAATGATTAAATGTGATGGTTAAATTAATAGTCATAATCCTAGAAAGAAATGTTTATTTACCTATTTATTATGTGATAAATTGATACATTTAATCACTTGAAATAATGACATTAAATGCTGGAAAGGATGGAAGGGGTGGATATCGAATGTCTCTAATAACTCATCAACAATCCAATATGGATTCCTCTATCCATTCCAGGTACAATAGCTTCATAAATTCCTTGACAGAAGGACAGATAACTTTATTATTATAAATGGGATGATATGTACATCTACATTATGAAAATTTAAATATGAGAAAATTTTTTAATTTTATTATTAAAATTCTAATAAAAAGAGCTTTTAATTATATATATATATATATATATATATATATATATATATATATATATAAATATATTTATATATATATATATATATATATATATATATAATATATATATATATATATATATATATATATTTATATATATATATGTATGTATATATATATTTGTATATAATATATAATAATATATATATATATATATAAATATATATATATATATATATATATATGTATAATATATATGTATGTATATATAATATTTATATATATATTATATATATATATATATATATGTATTATATATATATATATGTGTATATATATATTTATATATATATATATAAATATATATATATGTAGAAGATATATGTATGTAAATATTTATATGTATATATATATATATATATATGTGTTGTATAATATATATATGGTATATATATATAATATATAATATATATATATGTTTATATATATATGTATATATATGTAATATATATATATGTATATATATTTATGTATATATATATGTATGTATAAATTTATATAATATATATATGTATGTTATATATATATATTATATATATATATGTAATATATATATTTTGTATGTATATATATATTATGTATATATATATATATGTATGTATATATATTGTATGTATATATATATGATATGTATTATATAATGTATAAATATAATATATATATATTATATTTATATATATATATATATATATATATATATAGATATATATTATATATATATATATATGTATAAATATATATATATTATATATATATATATTATATATTATATACATATAATATATATATAATATATATATATATATATATATATATATATTTATAATTATTTTTATATGTGTGTGTGTGTGTGTTGTGTGTTGTGTGTGTGAAGTAATAGACACTTAAAAACTTTTAAATTAAGCAAGCAATTTCTTAAAGCCTTTTGATAAAATTTTGGAAGATTATGATCCGTCGACTATGAAGAGATATTTCAATTTTACTACCTTGTTTGCGAAATATTAATTAAAATTATAAACCAAACTCTAAAATTAAACACTAAGAATCTGTTTACGGTATGATGCTTAAAATTTATGTAAAGAATTACTAACTACTCAGTCAGTTTAATAACTTTGAGTGATAATCTTTAAAATAATATAACATTTTAATAATACTGTGATCCCTCGTATTTCGCTGTTCATGGGGACCAGAACCTTTCACAAAAGCTGAAAAACTGCGAAGTAGGATTTGCCTTAGGAATTTTCGTGTATGCGGGTACGCGGATGTCATAAATTTGTAAACAGTATTTATACTTTACACATTTAAGACGAAAATTACAACAGTATACGTATTTACTTACACGCGTCAGGGCTAATTAATAAGGTTAATTACAAAACCTTATGGAGTAATAAACAATAATCATCATTGCATCTTTCTGAAAGAGGAGAAGAGTGTTGCGTTGGTGAAGGAGAGGCTCTCACTTGACTCGTAGAAGCTTTAGGCTCATTCGGAGACTCTTCTGCTGAAGGAACTGACGGTAGAGTTAGGAGCTTAACCCTAGAGAAAAACATGGTGATGGGTAGTGGTTGTCTTTGTTTTTTTCTTTTCCTTCAAAATTCCCCCGTACAAGGACATAAGCCCGTCAACGCGATTGCTGAACTCGACAGCTCGAACATTATTGTCACCAATGTATTCAGCAAATTCTTGCCATGTTACACAATTAATTGTAGATTCTCCAGACTAAGGCCACGCTTTTCAGTTTGTTCTTCTTTTTTCCTCTTCATTTTCTTCCTAACATTCAGACTTTATCATCTCAAGAGCCCGTGGTATATACTCTGAGTCAGCTCATCTCTTAGTTTGACATACAGGGATACTTCTCTCTCGTCATCAACATGAAACATCTCTTCTTTATGCAATGTGGTTGCCAATTATTGCGAAAGCTGAAAAACCGCAAAGTAGAATTTGCGAGTAGGAATTTTCGTGTATGGGCACACGAATGTTAATAATATGTAAACGGTATTTATACTTTACACATTTAAGGCAAAAATTACAACAGTATACGTATTTACTTAAACGTGTCAGTGCTAATTAATAAGGTTAATTACAAAAACTTATACAGTATTAAACATTAATCCACATTGGTTTCTAAGAGACGCGAAGAGTCTTGTGTTGGTGGTGGAGGAGAGGCTCTCACTTGACTCGTAGAAGTTTTAGGCTCACTCGGAGACTTCTGCTGGAGGCGCTAGGGGGCTTTATCTTAAAGAGAAACATGGTGATGGGTAGTTGTTTTCTTTGTTTTTCTTTTTCCTTCAAAATTCCCCTGTACAAGAACATAAGCCCGTCAACGCGATTGCTGAACTCGACAGCTCGAACCATATTGTCGTCAATGTCTTGTTAACATCATAGACAAGACTAGCGAGATACAACCAGATGCTAGGTGAGTCTGCGGTGATGCTCAGACAATCAACTCACAGAGATAAATCTACTCGAACTCTCATTGGTCGATGTCAGACTGGCCGTAAAGTCCAGAGTAAGCCTTAAAAACTTGCTTTGAATTTTGCTAACCCTAACACATCAAGGATGCAATATGGATGCCCTGTCCATTCCAGGTCCAACTGCTTCATAATTTCGAGGACAGATAACTTAGGCTATTTTTATGTAGGAGATTGCACGAATTTAATACATTAAGAAAAATCACACAGCATAAAAAATACAATCAGTTATAAATATTTTTTATTTCGTTGTGTTTAAAGTGAAGGTATAAACTGCATGTATAGTGTTCAGATACAAGAGCATATGTACACGCTCTCTGTCATTGCGTATTCTTGAAAAATAATCCCTGTTAAACCCCGATTGAACAAGCATATGACTGCGTTTCAGCAATTCGTGCTAAAAAAAACAAAGTATAATAAATATAATACATCTATATCAATATTTTCTGTTTAGTTTAAAGCCATAGATATGAATAAGTAAATATGACACATACATGGTTTGGTTTGGTTTGGTTTGGAGTGCTATGGTTTACTTTTTGCAACACGAGGGCTAATGAGACCGGGACCTACAGCTTAAAGCCGATTCCGAACGGCTACGAACATCCATGCCACAATTGGATTCGAACCCACGATGACACATACATGTAATATACATTTCTTTACAGAAATAAAACTGAATGCATAATCTTTGTGTAATCGTATATGAAAACTCGACAGAACGAAAATTCTTAATTTTATTAAAATTACTTTTATTTTCCGATGATAAAATAAATTTAATTGCTGACAATTTTTATGTATTTTTTAACTGTTAAAGATATTTAATAAAAGTTTAAAAATATTTTAGGATTTATTTTAAACGGGGCATTAACAAAACAGTTTCTGCATGCTAGTCTATCATGGCATGGCATAGACACAAGCAATATGTGGAGCCATACACAATAGGCGACTCCGCGTGCATTATGTTCCAGTTTCAAATATCTCAATGAGGATGACACAATATCTGATTGCTGTGCTTAATTACTGTGCATTGACGGCGAGCAATCTGTCAAAGTTGACTGATAAATACAAGGCCAATTTGTGGAAATTAATCATCAGTCTCTATAATAACCAATGCCTTCAGAAGAGCATTTAACAATACATTTCGAGAAATTTTGCTATAGTTTTTCTACAAAATCAAAAATTGGAGAACCATCTATTATAAATAAGAGATATATTACTTATATGATGTGAAGAAAGACATACAAATCATCAGTAATAAAATACCCTGTCTTGTGACTGACAAAAATAGAAGGAAATTTACTGTTGGACTAAATTAAAACTCTCAAATTTTCAGCACATGTACCTAGAATGGTCATAAACGAACACCTGTATACAGTCCTACGTCATACAATTTATTAATAATTATTAATTACATACCAAACTTGTACATATTGTCTTCTAAAGTATTTAATAAACAACTTAAACACTCTAAAAAACGTACTGATGTGTCAGGTAGATACCCATGTGTCAATATGTTAACTTTTTATTCGAGAGACTACTTCCTGTGATATGTTCACCTGTATAGAATCCTACGTCATACAGTTTATTAAAAATTATGAATTACATACCAAACTTGTGCACTTTTCTAATATATTTACTAAAAACGTTTAACACTCTAATGAGAGCACAGATGTGTCAGATAGATACACATGTGTCAATATGTTAACTTTTTATTCGAGAGACTACTTCCTGTGATATGTTCACCTGTATAGAATCCTACGTCATATAGTTTATTAAGAATTACGAATTGCATACTAAACCTGTACATATTGTCTTCTAATGTATTTACTAAATACTTTAAACACTCTAAGGAGTGCACAGATGTGTCAGATAGATACACATGTGTCAATATATTTATTTTTCATTCGAGAGACTGCATCCTGTGATATGTACACGTGTATAGAATCCTACGTCATATAACGTATTAAAAATTATGAATTTCATACCAAACCTGTACATATTGCCTTCCAATATATGTACTAAACACCTTTAACACTCTAATTACAGCGCAGATGTGTTATATACGTACACCTGTGTCAATATATTCGTTTTTAATTCGAGAGACCAATTCCTGTGATATATACACCAGTAAAGAATCATACGTCATATAGAATTTTATTACAGGTTATAAGTTACATACCAAACCTGAACATCTTGTCTTCTAATGTATTTACTAAACTCCTTTAACACTCTAAGGAACGCGCAGATGTGTCAGGTAGTTACACCATGTGTTAATATGTTAACTTTTTACTCGAGAGACTATTTCCTGTGATATGTTCATCTGTATAGAATCCTACGTCATATAATTTATTGAAAATTATGAATTTCATATCAAACTTGTAGTTATTGTCTTCTAATGTTCCTGAGTTTGAATTCCATTATGTGTGTTTGTGTAGGTTCGTACATCCATTCATTTATTACAGCAGTAATATTTTAGGCTTAAACATATTATACACTTAAACTGAACAGCTTCTATTAACTGTTGAAATCAACGTGAACTTGTCAAAACAGAGCAATTTCATGTAGAATAAGACATCTAACGTCATGAAAAATTTGACTTTCGTTTCAAACAGAAGGGCAAAATATTTGTTGCCTATTGGTTATCATAGAAATACAAATGAACTAAGAAAATTAACATTATTAGTAACACTACGTCAAATAGCCTTATAAATATTCACTTTCAGTCTGTTAATAAATTTATCTAGAAAAAACTATTAGTTTATAATTAATCATCACCTTCAATGGAATGCAAGTTACGTGCTGTCGAATATTGACATTAATCAGCCCTTGAATATAATAGATGAACACTTGGTCACAGCCCATTAAATGAGGGTTAATTTATTGACCATGGTTCATTTCACGATGCCATTCAGGAGGAAAGTCACCTGCTGAAAAAATAACCGATTATGGGGTAGAGTAAGTAGTACTATTAGTTATGATTGAAGTAAAATAATATCATTGTAACATAATTTTAAATTTACTCCAAAGAATAATTTTATCTGTATATTTATATCAATGAATAGTATTATATTACTGATTATAATGATTTATAGTTTTTTCTACGTTCACATTAATTTAGTGTAACAAAAATGTGAAACTGAAATAAAGAACGTATTTCAAGGTCAAGTGACCTAAAATATTGTAAAAATTTGACCTAAGTTGCCAAATTTGGTGATAATATTTTGTCACCAATTTTAATTTTCTGTTGATGAAATAAATGTAAATCAGCATAAAAAATAAATAAATAATTGTATATTTATATTATATGTTTGCACACAATATCTGATTTTTTTAATACCCTTTGTTTAAAATAATATATATATATATATATATATAATATATATATATATATATATATATATATATATATATATATATATATATATATATATATATATATATATACATATATATAATATATATATATATATATATATACATATATATATATATATATAAATAAGATATATATATATACATATATATACATATATATATACATACATATATATATATAATATATATATATATATATATATATACTATATATATACATATATATAATATATATATACAATATATATATATATATATATATATATATATATGTGTGTGTGTGTGTGTGTGTGTGTGTGTATATATAAAAGACACTCATTTATAACATTAAATTGAATAGCCAAAAGTCGCGTTACACGTCGACGTTGAATATTTTCCAAATTTTAGTTAAAAAAATGCAGTAAAATTATTTTGCATCATGCATGCAAACGTACATTATGTGCTTCTGAATTTCACCATTAATCATTACGTGAGTATAATAGGTAAACATTTATTCACAAATCATTAAGTAAAGGAAGGGTATAAATTAATCGCTCTTTGGGAATATTTTAATCAGATTCACCTCATGTAAAAGGTAATGACTAAAGTTAGGTTATGTCATATATAACTTAAAGTATATACTGAACGTATCTTATATATCAGGGGTGGCCAAGCTCCTTGATAGTATCGAACTATTTTTCAAAATTTGAAATTTGTCGTGAGCTGCAATTAAATACGTATTTCAAATGTATGCAAAAAAGGCATCGAATTTTTTTTTTACAGAAATTATATTTATTGTATGTCATTTGGAAGTTATTCGTCCTTTAACGTTTCAAGGAAAATTTTGAATTGTCGATGATTTTTTGTATTGGTGCGAATGTAATTTACAATGTGTTACACTGTTTTCATAACATCAGGATATTTTAATATTTTGTAAAGAGATGTTCTCGATGAATTATACAGTGAATCGGTATGAATTATAAAATTTTAGAATTTCTTAAAAACCCAATAGAACCGATTTTTTTACCCAGCATTACCAGAGCTTCATCAGTTGTAATAATTTTTTAAAATATAATAACACAAAAAACGAAAAGGGAACTCGGGTACATTTATTGAGAGCCACAAATAATCTTTCAAAGAGCCCCAGGTTGGCCACACCTGTTATATGTATTTTCTTTAGTACAGAATGTACATATGTATCTACATTATGTATATATGTTAGAAATACAATAAAATTCATATGTAAATAAATTAGTTTATATAATGTAATACTATGATCACTGGACACACTTTGAAGTACAGCTACCTAAAACATAATTTTTTATACGAATCTGCTGTCGAAAAGGAAGCATTTAAGAATGAGCAGTAAAATTCAGACATCATAATGTAAACTTAGTTTATTTACAACATCATCGCAAGGTGCACCTATACAGCAATTTTTTCAGTACTATCATATAGCCCGTCATATAACGGGATCAGTAAAACTTTTAATTTTCCAGAATTGTAAAGTACCCTATGAGACAATTAAAAAATGGTTTTTTTTTTGGCTAAGAATTATCTGGTACACGATCAATAATTTATCTTAATACTCCTGTAAAGTCTCCCGATACTGTGAATGCAGTTTAGAATCACGTTGAATTCATATAGTCAAACCGTGTGGTTATGTATAAAAAACAAACACAAACGCAAAAACTTCTTAATTTTTAAAGATATATAACTTAAAAGATAAATATTTATTAGTCCGTGAAAAAGACTCCTAGACTTCCATAAAAAGAATTTGGTGTTTCTACTTGAGATAAATTTTTCATTGCAACAAAATATAATCGATGAATAAATTTAAAATTATCACATATGTTCCTAATCTCTTTTTTAATCCAAATATAAAAGAAAATTATTTACGTAATATCTAGGTTCATTTATAAAACGTATGAAAATAATGCAGACGATATTTAAATAATTTAAAATAATAACTGTTTCAATGAGATGTTTAAAGGAATGACGTCATAATGCTAGATAAAATGTTATTTTTACCTATCTATTATGTGATAAATTATGTGATAATCGCCTGCTCTTAACCGGCGAATATAGCCCTCAAAATTTGTTCCATGATCGCAGAATAGCGTTTTATTTAGACTGCGGTAGCCTGGTTGTTAGAGCGTCAGTCTCGTAACCGAAAGGTAGCGAGTTGTGTCCTCGTCTCGACCAAAGAACGCCGTGTTTCTAATGGCAGTTGCTAATGGGCACGTTAAATATGTCATGACTGCAAAGTCTTCCAAGTTCCCATAACAAATTATACCTCTGGGGTACTGAATCAGGGATAAAGTCGGTTTCTGGTTTGGATGTAAATTCTGACTTGAGGATGGATAAATGAGTGTATGAATGAGTTTAACCGGCCCCTGAAAAGGTTGTGTCGTGTGTGTTTGAGCTAAGTCGTACATTCACCTTAGCGGTGCTCGTTAACAACGAAAGGCGCATACTTCTGTCTTAACCTCTTCCAGGTTCACTTTATTTCGGAATTATGGATCAAAAATGTCAATTTTGTATGCCTATTTTTACACATACATAACTTTTTAAACATAATAGCATCATTCGCATACACAATTTCCTAAAATTTAATGTAAAAATATCAATTTACATAAATGAATAATTTACATGTATATTTTGGCTTTCTGTAAGGCAACAATCATTAAACTTTGGAGTCAATTCACGCTACCTATAAATATAAAGCTTAGAATACCTAGCTTTTATCTTGAATTAAATTTTATTTATATCCTATGCATTTACATAAATGATTAGGAAATTATAAATCAAAATTTGGTCGTGTATGATACTATAGGGGTAAAAGCCGGAAATGAGGCAACGAGTATGAAATGAAATGTGTCTTCCACGCCTTTACCACTAGTCCAACTCAAATATATAATATAACAGAACTCTGTTAAGTTTTATGAATCCGTTGGCAACGAGAATGACTATGTACCGAACTCTCATAAAATTTCAGGTAGGCGGTTGGCAACAAGGAAGTGCAGAGAGCGGTCTGCGATGAGCGGAGGGATTTTTTTTTGTTTTGTGAAATGTATCTGTAAATGTGCTGTGTAAAATGAGTTGCTTGACTTCTACGTTACCATTCGGATCACATGGATTGAATCTTTACTGATACAATCGGAAACACTTCACTGCACAGAGTCCAACATCGCAATCTCGACAGTAGAACCTTGTATCTCTCCTTACCTTCTTCCCTCTGCTGTCTCTCATTGAGCAGCGAATAATCTAGTAGCCAGAAAAGTAAACAAAAACCTTTGATACCATAAAAAACGCATTTGAAATAATTCCGGAAAGACTCATTGCACAGTGTAAAATTTCACAGTACCCAAGCTACACTTGGGATGAGCCAGAATGGTACATTTTGCTTGCCAGATTTCATCTCGGGAAAAATTGGGAAGGGGTTAGTTCGAAAAAGCAGCGCTCATTCGGGCTTGGTATAACCAAGTGGCATTTCACCCACCCCCACCACCATCACGTTTTATATATCTAAGTATATACACGTATAAATTAATTAAATATAATTTGCTGAAAAATATTTGTAAATATATTTCTACACACAAATCATAAATAAATGTACACTAGAATATAGCCCGTCATATGACGGGAAAGGTAAAATTTTTTAATTTTCCATAATTATAAAGTACCCTTTGAGGCAGGTAAAAAAAAAATGGGTTTGCTTTTTGGCTGCGAATTATCTTGCAGCAAAATATTATCCTAAGAAAATTACTTTACGTAATATCTAAGTTCAGTGTTAAAAACGTATGAAAATAATGCAGACGATATTTAAATAATTTAAAATAAGAAATGATTAAATGAGATGGTTAAAGGATTGATGTCATAATGCTAGGAAAAATTGTTATTTTTATCTATTTATTATGTGACAAATTGATTCATTTAATAGCCTGCTCTTAAAATGGGCTTGATATAATAATGCTAATACGTGAATTTAATAAAATAAAAATAATAAAAATCATAAATATTTGAAAAATTGTGAAAATTTATTATAAAAATAATAAAACTTTAAAAATAATAAAACAACTTTAGGAATAAGAATTCAAAAGAAAAACCAGAAATTATTAAATTAATTGTACATTTAGAAAAAATCATCTACGTCGGGATGCAGAACCATCAATCTGAGATGTACGACGATTAAATAGGCAGACACTCTACCCCATGTGCCAGCTTACACGTGGTGAGATGGTTAGAATATATAAGGGTCAAGTAAAAACAGTCCAGAAATTTAAATATTGCACTCTGCCCAAGCGATCGTATCAAGATTGAATTTAGTATAGAATAAGAGGAAGAAATAAGGCTTGAAATAATAGCATTAAATGGTCTAAAAAGAGGGGATGGGGTGGATTTCGAAATCACTTTGAATCTTGCTAACCCTAACTCATAAAAAATCCAATATGGATGCCTGTATTTATTCCAGGTACAACCGCTTCATAAATTCATGGACAGACGGACAGACAACTTAGGCTATTATTATATAGGGTATGAGTATAAAATACTTATACATATCGTTTTCTATATCTTAAAGCAAGCATAAAAAAAAGAACACTGCCTTAATTAGATGAATAATTTTAGTTTTATTTACAGGTCTATTAGATGTTGTATGTGCGGTGAACTATTCTGAAACGACCTACTGCAATGCGGTCGTCTTGTTCCTGCCAGATTGCATTCAACATGGTACTATAATGAGGAATTTTCACGTTTTCTAATTTTGATTTTAAACGATAGAAAACAAAAAAGTAAGCAGGACAGTAGCTATTTTTCTTTCATTTGGGGGCCTAATGAGTGATTTCTAATGGGTTTTATAGCGGACTCTTTAACGTCTCTCAAAAACGATACTTTTTCTCCGCCGAGTTTGTGACGTCATCGTTCATGTAAACACCGAGCGCCTATGCTGTTTACATGTTAAAAGTCGACTTTTAAATTTGTTTTTGTGTAAAGTATCGCATATAATAGAAATTTTTTTGTTATGTCTGGCATTAAAAAATCATACTCTAAATATTGTATTGTGCCACTCTGTAAAAATACAACAACTAATTGCAATGAGAAGATATTTTTCAGCGTCCCGAAAGACCCACATACACGTAAAATCTGGACAACTGAGATGAAAAGGGAGGAGAAATTAAACCTCAAATTATCATATAAATCATCTCTATGGGTTTGTTTAAATATTACTAATTTAGAACAATTAAAGTATATAAAATACATCTATACTTTTAAAAGGATTGTTGATTAACCACTGCTATTTAACTTTTAAAACTGCTAATTTTCGAGTATTATCACAGAGTTCAAGTACAATAAATATTTTATAAAGCATATAAATATCGAAAAACATATAAATATCTAAAGCATATTATTATCTAATAAATAACTTGGGGAAGGGGAAAATCAAGTGGAACTTTTATTCTGCGTGATCGTTCTTAAAGATTTAAGAAATATAAAGAAATTTTTCTATTTCTCAAAAAATGTTCACTTCTGTAAATGATGTGAATTTAAAAAATAGTTAAGTCACTGCGTAAATTAGATGAATAATTAAAGTTTTATTTACAGGTCTATTGGATGTTGTATGTGCTGTTAATTCTTCTGGTATGACATACTGCATTGCGGTCGTCTTGTTCCTGCCAGATTGCATTCGACATGGTACTATAATTAGCAAGTGGAACCCTTTCGCACTCTTCTGCGTGATCGCTCTTCAAAAGATGTAAGAAAAATAAAGGAGTTTTTTTATTTCTCACAAAAAATATTCACTTAATATTAAATGATGTGAGAGTGGAGATTCTGAAAAAATAGTTAAGTCACTTCGTTAATTAGATGAATAATTTTGTTTTATTTACAGGTCTATTACATGTATGTGGTGTGAACCCTTCTGAAACGACATACTGCAATGCAGTCTTCTTGTTCCTACCAGATTGCATTCCACATGATACTATAATTAGCACTTGAAACCCTTTTGCACTGTTCTGCGTGATCGCTCTTCAAAAGATGTAAGAAAAATAAAGGAAAATTAAGGTTTTTCTATTTCTCACAAAAAATATTCACTTAATATTAAATGATGTGAGAGTGGGAGTTTGAAAAAATAGTTAAATCTCTTCGTTAATTAGATGAATAATTTTAGTTTTATTTACAGGTCTATTAGATGTATGTGCTGTGAACACTTCTGAAAAGAACATACTGCAATGCGGTCGTCTTGTTCCTGCCAGATTGCATTCCACATGGTAGTATAATTAGCAAGTGGAACCCTTTCGCACTGTTCTGCGTGATTGTTCTTCAAATGGTATGAGAAAAATAAAGAATTTTTTTCTATTTCTCACATAAAATATTCACTTGCTGTAAAATGATGTCAGAGTTGGGGTTGTGGAAAAATAGTTAAGTCATTTTCGGAATTTCACCCATTCTAAATCATTAATATGGAAGCTTGAAATAAAAATTGCTATATAATGCTAACTGCCGTCATAAAACACTAAAGAATTTCTATTTTGAAAGCAAGTTTTATTTTTCCTTTTTACTAGTCTTAGATTTTTAAAAAAAAATTTATTTTTTTAAACTCCGGAGGGAATCATGGATAACCCTATATACGTACTGCATAAATATATTGTAAATAAATTAAGTAATTAAAATAATCAATAATCTAAACGGAGAAATTAATCATTCTGCTTTAATGAGGCCAATTAAGATAGTTTCTTGTTAGACGTTTTAAATCCCTTGGGTCTTAGTTAATTTTATTTAGGAAAATTCCTATGTAATTAATCGGCATTCTGCGTGGAAGGCTACGGAATTTTGATATTTTTTTAGCATAATATATTAACTGTTAGTTACAGATCATTAACGTACAGTTAATTAATTGTTTATGATTCATGACACAAAGGCAATGTTAGGACTACTCGCGTAGTGTAAATATGTCTGCAGTAGATTAGTCTGTTGATGAAATATATTATGATTTTAGATACAGTGAACCAAAAAAAAAAGTTGGGCAGCCCTGAGAACAAATTTTGTAGTGCAATATTTTAGTTTAAGCAAGTTGTACTTTTAAAATGAAACATTTTTTTTAAATGGTAATTTCTTCCACGATCGAGATGACTGGTTTGAATTTCAATAAAACACTACATTTAATTTTAAAATAATTTATAGATGAAATTTTGAGATTTCCACAATTAAAAAAAACTTAGACATTTATTTTATTCGCACTATACACTGCTTTATGTATTTTTTATTCAAATTTTTAAGACACTGTTGCATTTTTGGCACAAAGCCTAGTCATAGTTTTGAGACTGAACTGTTTAAATTTATTTTTCTTGGTTTAAATTTTTGGAAATGAAGACAAATTAAAACGAGTTGTACTTTTAAAACAATTTAAAGATGAAATTTTGTTACTTCCACAGCCAAAAAAAGCTTAGACATTTATTTTATTCTCACTATACACTGTTTTATGCAAATTTTATGCAAATTTTTAAGACACTGTGGTATTTTTGTTACAAATCCAAGTCAGAGCTTTGAGATTGAACTGTTTAAATTTATTTTTCTTGGTTTAAATTTAGGGAAATGGAGACAAATTAAAGCGAGTTGTACTTTTAAAATAATTTAAAGATGAAATTTTGAGATTTCCACAGCCAAAAAAAAACTTGGACATTTATTTTATTCGCCCTATACACTGCTTTATGCAAATTTTTAAGACACTGTTGCGTTTTTGGCACAAAGCCTAGTCAGAGCTTTGAGACTGAACTGTTTAAATTTATTTTTCTTGGTTTAAATTTTGGGAAATGGAGACAAAGTGAGTTGTACTTTTAAAATAATTTAAAGATGAAATTTTGAGATTTCCACAGCCAAAAAAAACTTGGACATTTATTTTATTCACCCTATACAATGCTTTATGCAAATTTTTAAGACACTGTAGCATATTTGGAACAAAGCCTAGGCAGAGCTTTGAGACTGAACTGTTTAAATTTATTTTCTTGGTTTAAATTTTGAGAAATGGAGACAAAGCGTGTTGTACTTTTAAAATAACTTAAAGATGAAATTTTGAGATTTCCACAGCCAAAAAAAAAACTTGGACATTTATTTTATTCGCCTTATACACTGCTTTGTGCAACTTTTTTGTAAATGTTTAAGACACTGGCATTTTTGGCACAAATCCAAGTGAGAGCTTTACGATTGAACTGTTTAAATTTATTTTTCTTGGTTTAAATTTTCGGAAAGAGACAAATTAAAGCAAGTTGTACTTTTAAAAAAATTTAAAGATGAAATTTTGAGATTTCCACAGCCAAAAAAAACTTGGACATGTATTTTATTAGTCCTATACACTTCTTTATGCAACTTTTATGTAAGTCTTTAAGACACTGTTGCATTTTTGGCACAAATCCAAGTCAGAGCTTTGAGACTGGACTCTTTGTATTTATAATTCTTGGTTTAAATTTGGGGAAAAAGACAAATTAATATCTCTTGTTGTATGAAAAATTATCATTTGAAGCATGGAAAGAAAAGAAAAGCATATGAGTTATATGCAAAATTAAAAAACGACCCATTCATCAATGCATTTTCGTAATTAAAAATTGCGCTTTTCCTGCCGCCATAGTTTATTGGAAAAAAAAAACCTTTTTTGAAAGTCGCCAAACAAAAATGGCGGCAGAATATGCATTTTTAAACAATGTAAAATTTTTTTTTTTTTTCGGCCGTTTATTTTAGGGGGGAAAACTCAACCCCCATCCATATTAAAAAATATAAAAATATTGACGTCATTTTGGAGAAACTTAAAAAAAAGAAAATTATGAAACATCGAAAATTATTTAAAAAACATATTTTTTATTTTGAGGGGGGGAACCCCCCTCAAATTAATGTTTGTTACAACAATTATTAAAAAAATACATACGGTCGTTTTGGAACATAAAAAAAGAAATAAATTTCTTACCCACACATGTTCTAAATTTATTTTATTTTTAAAAACCTAGATCTAATGTTACAACAGTCCTATAAAAAATAGAAAACATTTTGATTAACACCAAGAAATTATGAAACACTGGAAAATTATGAAACATTTCCTACTTTTCTAACATAATGCAAAAATACCTAAAAAATTTTTAAAATGTCCTCTGACCACGAAACCAGACCAGCACTACATAACGCGAAAGAACTCTCTGAGGAGAAATAATTAAAAATGCCATTGGTCACTAACACCAATGATTAAAGAAAGAATAGCTTACCTACAAGTTCCAATGTCAGGGAAAAAAAAAGATAAACAGTCATCGAACGGCAAAATGCCCGAAAAAATGAATTTGGCGACAAAAAAGCCGATCTTAGATATCGAATCTGTACCATTCGTAACTATAAAATGTATGACTTTTTCTCATAGATATTTCTTTCAGTAGAGAGAATACTGAGATTTGTTAAGATAATCCTACAATATCTGCAGTAAAGATAGCAAGATAGTTAAAGGAGACATCTGTTGTCAATGTGCATCCACAGACAGGAAGTTGTATTTACATTCTACGGAATATAAATAGTGTTATGCACCACAAAAGACACATACATATCTGCCAAAATGTGAAAAGACGTTTGTATACTAAAAAACTATTTTGTAAAGTCATAAGGTTTTTGGAAGTCTTTTACTTCAGTTTTTTTTACTGATAAAGATATTTTTACTTCTTAAAAGATTTACTGATGGAAAAAAGGTACAGCAAAATCTGCAAAAAAAAGTAACTGTTACCTGACAGTGGTAACGATATGATATGTGTGTAATTGGCAGCTAACGGTGTTAGAAGTTAATATTTATTGACGTTACCAAAATACCTAAATGGTATTTAAATGTTCTAAAACAAAATGATAAACGTTGATTTAAATTTAAAAAAGGGAATAAACGCAATGTGCATCGTCTTTCTCTAAAGCATTTTGCTAAACGCAGGACACGCTGCAGAATTCTGTATGAGAAACATTTATCCAATGATAAATGGAAAACAATTATCCCAATAGATGAATCAAGGGTGTATTTAAATGACTGAAACAAAAAAAATTCACTTATTATCATAAAAGTGGAGAAAAAATTTAAGGATATGGTTCAAAGAATCGAAAGAAAGTTTTTTCTAAGGGATTTATGATTGTTGTTGGTTTTCATATAATGGCAAGTTAAAAATAAATAGAGTTGAAACAAATGTCAAAATTAACTCCAAATACTATCAGGAACATATTTTATCGCCAATTTTTCTGGATGAAATACCATCGCTTTACGCAGTACGATTAATTTGGGGGAACTCCATGAAAACAAAGCTAGCAGTCACACATCAAAATACACTGTAAATTTCCTAAAAGAAATGGAACAAAATCCGGGATCAAGGCTGTACCTTTCACTGATATCGCTACTAAATCTCCCGATGTATCATCTATGGATTTTTGTGCTTTCGGAAATTTAAAATCAGCATTATTCAAAAGTTGTACCACAACCTTACAGGACTCTGGAAAGCTGTTCAGGAGGAATAGGATAGAACACCTCTTCTGACACTTCAAAAGACATTATTATCCTGGAAATTATCGTGTCGCAAGATAGTTCAGAACAAGGGTTATTTGGTAGAACATTTCAAACACAATAATTTTAGGAAATTTAGTTTTGTGACTACAATATACATCGTCTAAAAATGTGTGAACAGCCTCTGTACAAAGTGTAAGTCTCTCATATACTAGGGTTACTGCGTTTATATTCAGAGTTTTAAGAAACCCTGTACTACTCGGATTTAAAAAAATATTATTAATACAAGTTACTTTGTACCTAGCACATAAATTCTGTTATAAAACTACTAGTATTTTCTTAGATCGCAGCGAATGTATGCATATTAACAATTGTAGGTAGATGAAAACTATGTTTTTCGACTACTGTTTATATCTAGCTAAAGAGAGACGAATTTTTATTCGTCAACAACAATTTTACTTTTGCACACAATTCAATTATTCTAGATTTACGGATTTGTTGCAAATTCCAGGTTCAACTTATTGGTATTCTTGACCATTATAAAATCAAGATAATTATCCGTAAAATAAATTAGCAATTGTATGACAGGCCAGCATTGTCATAAACTTGGAGCAGTAATCGAGATAATATTCCAATCATGCATTTGCCGCCAGAATCTAATGAAATGCAAATAGCCTCGAAATGCATTAACCGAACGAATATTTCATCGACTGAATATTAATTCAGATAGATTAGTTATGGTTGGTTTACCTTATAGTTTCGAAAAAATCAATGTATTTCCAATGAAGTATGCAATGCAGAGGCTATTGTTATAGTTTGAACGATTCACTTAAATATTCCACGTAATCCATTACATGTATGAACAAATTCCATTCGAAGTATTTTATAACTAAGATAATATTGAAATCTCTAAACAGGTTTCAATAAGCTATTGCAGTAATAGAACAAAGTTAAATACAACTTTACAATTTAATACAATTGTGTTAATTACTGAAACAATTCAAGATTTTTTAAAAGCCTTACTCGTGGTGTACGTGTAAACACTTCCCCACACGGCATACATCAGTGTCATAGTCGAGTTCCTATCGGAACTGGTACGACACACAATGTATAATATACTTTGCAAATTTGTATCACCATATATTATAAGTACTTGCAAAATACACTCAAAAGAAAAACATTATGACTACTTCTACATTTTGCAATGAACTCGCCTGTATGAAGTGGAAGGCACATGATCAGGTTGAAGTGGTATTTAACTATCTCTGGAGAGTCTGGAGAATCATTCTTTTACGTACTTTTGCGTGTCATGGGAAAGGATTCAAATCTAAGCGATTTTGATAGAGGGTAGATTGTATTGGCTTGAAGGCTCGGAACAAGTGATTCCGTAAATGCACGACTCGTGGGTTGTTCTCGATCTACAGTTGTTAGTACTTATGCAAAGTGGATGAATGACAGTGAAACCAGCAGTAGACGATATGGTGTTGGACGTCCTCAAGCTATCAAAGAAAAAAGACGACGGAGACTGTCTCGCATGGTGAAGCAAAACCGGAGCCAGACAGTGACTCAGCTAACAACCCAATACAACGCAGGGCCAAGTAGAATATTATCGGAACACACTGTTAAGCAGACACGGTTGGATATTGGGCTATGCAGCAAACGTCCCGCTCGTGTACCTTTGCTAACCAAGCGTCATCGACAACTGCGCCTACGTTGGGTCCGGAAACATTGATATTGGTCCATGGATCAGTTAGAGAGAGTTGTCTGGTCAGATGAATCGCGGTTTGTCATTCATCACGCCGATGGCCGTATCAGGATACACAGTCCTCCAGGGGAACAGTTGCTTTTTCAATGTACAGTAGGTCATACACAGGCCGTTAGTGGAGGTATTATGCTTTAGGTGACGTTCTCTTGCACGTCTCTGGGACCAGTGTTTGTGATAGAGCAGACCATGAATGCTACAGCGTATATGAACATCATTGCGGACCAGTTGACCTTTACACGGCCTCTGTTTTTCCAGCTGGAAATGGAATGTTCCAACAGGACAATACCCCGTGTCACAAGTCTAAAATTGTGTTGGAGGAGTTCCAGGAACATGATGCTGAATTCCAGTTAATGTCTTGGCGCCTAACTCACCGGATCTCAATCCGATGAAACAGATTTGGGATGTCATGGGACGGCAGCTCAGAGTTTAAAGACCAGCAATCGCAATATCTTAGATTTGCGAAACTGTTCTTTAATCATCTGGCACAATCGGTCTCCGGCCATCTACCAAGGACTTGTGGCATCCATGCCAAGGTGGATTGAAGTTGTGTTGCGCACTAAAAGTGGGTCAACTCGTGATTGACGGGTGGTTATAATGTTTTGGCTCTTGAGTGTATATAATGCTTTATATGCTGTAGGAGGATTCATTAAATGTGGTACATTCAATAGTATCTACAGCACGTTCTATTCTTTCCCGCAGTTCTGCAATATGACGCAGTCAACTCTGTAAAGAAGAAAAGTCTTTTACAAAGCTTTGTATGAGAAAGTCTCAAGATATATCATAAGCATAAATACCATGGTAACAGAAGTATGTTGCAAATACATATCACTGTATATTATACGGAGTTGCAACATATAAAATACATTGTTTGCAGTATGAGAAACTATTCAATATGGGATTATCAACGTTATTCACAGTATATGTGATTCTTTATATTCAAGTAGTACTAATTGAAATGTAACATTACCAGTTAATCTTAATTTTATCTATTTTTTTACTCTCTCTTCCTAGCCCGCTCTCTCTCTCTCTCTCTCTCTCTATCTATCTATCTATCTATCTATCTATCTATATATATATATATATATATATATATATATATATATAATATATATATATATATATATATATATATATATATATATATATATATAGATATATATATATATATATATATATATATATATATATATATAATATATATATATATTACATATATATATATATATATATATATGTATATGTATATATATATATGTATATGTATATATATATATGTGTATATGTATATGTATATAATATATATATATATATATATATATATATATATAATATATATATATATATATATATATGTATGTATATGTATATATATATATATATATATATATATATATGTATATGTATATATATATGTATATGTATATGTATATGTATATATATATATATATATATATATATATATATATATATATATTATATATATATATATATATATATATATATATATATATATATATATATATATATATATATATATATATATAATATATATATATATATATATATATATATATATAATAAAAATGTACAGAACCAAAACACTTTAACTTCATTAAGCCCAGTAAATGTAAAACGGATAGGAAGAAAGATGGATTAGGGACGGAAGGTTTTTGACTTTCATACTCGGTTAAATCAATTGTTTGAACAGGCCTGAAAGTTCCCGTACGCCCAAAGGACCTAAAGAATATGAAATAAGAATACGAATTAGAAGAACGAAGCATCCATAAAGCTATACAAAAATCCAACGCATCCAGAAATCTTCCAGAATCATGTTTTGATATCGTAGACTTATTTAATAATAATAATTTAGATTACATATTTGAATTCATTGAGTTTGATATATTGGAGTTCACCGTGCGAGACAGTCTCGGACGACATTTTTCTTTGATAGCGTGTGGACGTCCAACACCCATGTCGTCTACTACTGGTTTCACCGTCATTCATCCACTTTGCATAAGTACTAACAACTGTAGATTGCGAACAACCCACGAGTCCTGCAGTTTCTGAAATACTTGTTCCGAGCCTTCGAACCATTACAATCTGCCATTCTACAAAATCGCTTATACCAGCAGCCTTTCAAATCACACACAGAAGTAAGTGAAAGAATATATCTTCAGACTCTCCAGCCGCAGTTAAATACCACTTCCACCGGATCACGGGACTTCCACGTCTTCCAAGTCAGTTCATTGCAAAATGTAGGGGTGATCATAATGTTTTGGCTCTTGAGTCTATAGCACATTACAAATAGCTTAGTACTACCATCTGATTTATAGATTGAAACATGATTTCGGGAGTAAGAAATAGATTGTTTTAACGATTTTAGCACTTTACTTTTAAACACTCCAGCCTGGAAATATCACGGGCACGATAAATAGAGGGGGAAACTCCACCCGTCATTTTGACGGGAGCGAGGAGGACGGGGTGAATAATTCTTAATCTATAACAGTGGTAGTTTGTATTAAAGTTATTAATTATTCTGCTTTTTATTAGAGCGTAAAATAAAGCAAGATTGCTGCACACTCATAACAACTTATCGTCTGCTTCAATTCATTTAATCGTGTCGAATTATTTTAAGTTAAATAAATTACAAAATGAATTGGTATTGGTAAATTATTTGGTATTGTTGGTTGCTGCAAAAGTTCACCTAAATTATTCCGAACATAATTTATTAGCTGTATTCTTTTCATGATTCTTCATTAATAATGAGCCATTATCACACATAATGTTCTAATCATTTCTTTGTTATCAGGAACAAAAGAAATGCAAACAGATTAACAATGAAAGAACAAAACTTATATTACATCGATTGAATATCTTTCACTTAAAATAATTATAAGAAAATTCTTTATACATCCCCAAAATAACTCATTAGTTTAAAAAAAGATTGTTTAGATTATTCTTGATTCATTAGAAGGCTTTTGTTATTTGTACACACAACTACGAATAAAATTTAAATTATTATTTTCATATAATAGATTGCAATTACTGCATTAAACGTAATGTTTAATAAATTAGTTGATTAACTTTAAATTCATAATCTTTTCATTGCATGCCTTTCACAATTTGTCAAAAACATTGAAATGTCATCATACATAATATTCATATCAACTTTTGTCATCAGGGACTAATGAAATGCAAACAACTTCACAATGAAAGGGCAGATCACATATTTCTTGAATTAAATATTCACCACTCTAAATTGTTAGGAGAAATTCCTCTGTACTTCCATAAAAGAAGTAGTTTTCAAAAAAAAGTATAAATATTTTGATGAGACACGAAACATAAAAAAAAATAAATTCTTTTGAATCGATAAATATAATGCACTTAAGTATTTCGGAGTATTTCATATTATACAAAATTAAAAATTATATTATTTATATTGTTGTGTGCTGTGTGAAATCACGTAAGATATATCAAATATAATTTATTTATCGTACAACTCACATGATTCTTATAAATATGAAAATATAATTAAAGTTGAATATTTACTCACGAATTTACAATATTGTTAAATAGCTGTAGATAAGCGAATACCTACAGAAATTAAATAATTATAAAACACATAATTCATCAACTGTAAAAATTCCTTGCTTAAAATAATCATGAGAATGTTTTCTATAACGTCTACTTAAGATTATACTATTCCTAATTAATTTAATAATTTAGATTAGGAATTAAAAAAAATTGTTAAATAAAGCAAGATTGCTGCACATTCATAACAACTTATCGTCTGCTTCAATTCATTTAATCGTGTCGAATTATTTTAAGTTAAATAAATTACAAAATGAATTGGTATTGGTAAATTATTTGGTATTGTTGGTTGCTGCAAAAGTTCACCTAAATTATTCCGAACATAATTTATTAGCTGTATTCTTTTCATGATTTTATATAATGAGATTATCACACATAATGTTCAATCATTTCTTTGTTATAAACAAGATGAAATGCAAACAGAAACAATGAAAACAAAACTTATATTCATCATTGAATATCTTTTCACTAAAATAATTGTAAGAAAATTCTTTATACATCCTCAAAATAACTCATTTAATTTAAAAAAAGATTGTTTAGATTATTCTTGTTATTAGATTTTGTTTTTTGTAACACAACTACGAATAAAATTAAATATTATTTTCATATAATAAATGCAATTACTGATTAAAATAATGTTTAATAATTAGTTTGATTAAAATTTTAATTCATAATTTTTAATTGCATGCTTTACAATTTTAAAAAACATTGAAATGTCATCATACATAATATTCATATCAACTTTTGTCATCAATAATAATGCAAAAATTCACAATGAAACAGTACATATTTCTAATTAAATTTACCACTCTAATTGTTTAGGAGGAATTTACTTATTAAAAAATAGTTTTCAAAAAAAGTATAAAATATTTTGTAAACGAAACATTTAAAAAAATAAAATTCCTTTTGAATAGATAAATATATCATTAAGCAGGAGTTTATTTACAATAATTATTAATTATATTGTTTGTGCTTTTAATATTTAGATATATAGATAATTATTTATAGTACAACTCACATGATACTTATAAATATAAAACATAGTTAGAGCTTAATATTTTAGATTAGGAATTTACAATATTGTTAAATAGCTGAAGATAAGTGCATAGCTACAGAAATAATGTATAAAACACATAATTCATCAACTATAAAAATTTCTTGATTTAAATAATATGAAATTTTTTCTATAACGTCTATTTAACACTGTTCCTAATTAATTTAATAATTTAGATTAGGAATTTAATATTGTTAAATAGCTGATGATAAGCGCAGAGCTACAGAAATAATGTATAAAACACATAATTCATCAACTGTAAAAATTCCTTGATAAGAAATTTTTTCTATAACGTATATTTAAGAATATACTGTTCCTAATAATTTAATCATTTAGATTAGGAATTACAATATTTTTTAATAGTCAAGATAATCCCATATTACAAAAATAATGTATAAAACACATAATTCATCAACTGAAAATTTCATTGCTTTAAATAATCATGAGATATTGTTTTCATAACGTTTATTTAACAGTAATATTGTTCCTAATTTTATTATAATTTAGATTAGGAATTTAGATTAGGAATTATTGAATAGTACAGATTCAATGATACTTATAAATATGAAAGATAGATAGGTATAGATTAATATTACTCATAGGAATTTACAATATTGTTAAATAGCTGAAGATAGATAGCTACAGAAATAATGTATAAAAACATATAATAGACAATGATAAAGATTTCCTTGCTTTAAATAGATGAGAACTTTTTTAAACGTCTATTTAACATGTTAATTAATAGATAATTTAGATATAGAATTTAATATTGTTAAATAGCTGATATATAGCGCAGAGAGTTACAGAAATAATGTATAAAAACATAATTTTTCAAATGAAAAATTCCTTGATAAGAATTTTTTCTATACCTGTGCTGCGATTTAAGATCAAGGGAAAAAGAAAAAACTGAGCCATTTGCTAGATGGCTAAAAATATGTTGAATAAAGATTACGTCTATGGCACAGAAAAGGTTTGGGAAATGGGTTGGAGAATTTTAAGTCGAGGTCACTGATTAAGTTTTTGTGGCTGGGAAAATAGATTTTAAGGAAATTAGAAAGGGAT
>CM063497.1:77326947-77329447 GCA_032207245.1 Pardosa pseudoannulata | reverse complement strand
TACGTGCGAACCGCTTAGAGGGTTAATATGGGATATGTACTCCCCTAAGTGCAATGGTTGTTTCGCACCATCTCCGCATACTTAGAACCAGCTGGTCCAACATTTCTTGTGGTAGGAGTGCCCATTCCGTAATCAGCATCTGTTTGAGTTGTTGGGTGTTCTCCGTACGATGCAAGCATGCTGCAATGCTTCTCCCCAAAGCATCTCACACATGCTCGATGGGATTTAAATCATGATAGTACGCTAGCCAATCCATTCGAGTGATAGCTTCACTTTCTAGTAGCTCCTAAACAGCAAGCATCCGATGTTTAACCCTCTAAGCGGTTCGCACGTACAATTCAGCCAAACCGATTATGTTTTCAAAGCGGTTGTCACGTACAATTTTCGAAATCCAAAAACGCTCCAAAAATGGATGTAGTGTACATCTGTACCCCTCTTTTTCTATCATTTATAGAGGAATGCACCCCTACTCCCTGAGGCACAAAGACGCGGATAGCTTTTCACGCGGATAGCTTTGTAAATCTCTATTTCGAAGTATTTCGTTTGCGGTAACAGATGTGTCTCTAATTGCACCACTTATATATCATGAATGACTTTCGTCAAATATATAAATAAGTCTTTCAAAGAATATTTTTATTTGTACTTTTAGAATCTTAAGGAATCTTATATTTTTTAAATGATGATCTTCGAGACTTGACGAGCTTTATGTGTATTAAAAATTAACAATCTATAATATCTAGTTATATATCTATTTATATCCAGAGGTAAAGGAACAATAACGAGGGTGGGTTTCAAGTATTCCATTCTAATCGACTATGGCTGAAGTAAAATATCATAGAACGCTTTGGCCACTGACACAGTAAACATTTAGCGTATTTTTGGAGACTTTTTTTTCCTCGATGTGTTCCACTTGGAGGGTTAAATGCATTGTCATCCCTAAAAATGAAGTCTGGGCCAATGGCACCTCGGAACAGAAGCACGGGGGGAAGGAATTCCTCCTCACAATAGCGATCCCCGGTTACAGAACCTCTGTCGAAAACGTGGAACTCAGTTCGACCGTTAAGCATAATGCCTCCCCAGAGAAGAACTAAGACCACAGTAATGGTGTCTTTCCTTGATGTTACCAGAATAAAACTGAGTAACTACCTCTTTCCAAATCAATATACGTTGAGAATCGCTTCTCTTCTCCCTAAAAAGGACAAGACACCATTGATCAGTTGTTCAGTTTTTGTGATCTCTGCACCACTATAAACAGTGGCGTCGGTGGCTAACTTTCAATGGGAGACAGACAGATTCAGAACGGCGGGCGAATAGGTCCACTTGGTTAAATTATTTGATTGAGATTTGCGGTTTGTTAAAACAATGAATCCTGAAGCAATGTCTATTAGACAATGAGTAAATACTTTGCCATAGACTAGAACATTAAAAAATAAAAGAAATCTATAATTCCCATTAATAAAAAAAATTCTTAAGTCATAAAGAAACATTCTTCCTACACCGTGTCAAAAAATTAGGAACATTAACCCTCTGACTGCTCATCCCGCGATTTTCGCGGGCATGTGTTTTTCTTCTTTTATTAAGAAGCACATTCTGCCTTTACACTGTTTAACCAGTGAAATAAATTATACACAGTATTAGAAATTTAATTATGTAAGTAGAATTATATGACTAGAACTATTATACTTATATTAGATAATAGAATGATAGTTAGTATGTTATAAATAGAAACTATGTTAAAGTTGAAATTTATTATAAAATAAATGTTTTATGTGATAACATCTGAAGTTAGTTTTTCTGAAAGCTTAATTTCTCATGATAAAAGTCAATATAAAAAATCTTTTCCAGAAAAGAATTAGTATTTCAATTCTCATCTCTCTCTCTCTCTCTCTCTCTCTCTCTCTATCTCTATATATATATATATATATATATATATATATATATATATATATGTAATATATATATATATGTATATAAATATATATTGTATATATATATTATATGTATATGTGTGTGTATCTCGCTCTTACTCTCTCTCTCTCTCTCTCTCTCTCTCTATATATATATATATATATATATATATATATATATATATATATATTATATATAGATAGATAGATAGATAGATAGATAGATAGATAGATAGATAGATAGATAGATATACTTAAACTATGCAAAAAATAAGCAATTATTAAAGAGATCTCAGTTTAAAAATTGAGCAGTCAGAGGGTTAACCGACATGAATTAAATGTCAAAATAGTTTGGTAGTAAACTATACATGATTGTACTCGTCAATGATTTACTTTAGAGATTTTCAAACTACATTATTTCTACCTATTAACCTTTTAACGAACAGTGGTTTTGCAATGAATCCACATGTTAAAAGCTTCTTTATTCTACTTTTTATAGACATATTAATGATTTTTAGACATTTTCTATGTTTATGACATTTTAAATTTACAGCAGATAAAAACACTACCCTTAATTCATTTTTTCGTTTGAA
>CM063497.1:77302035-77319535 GCA_032207245.1 Pardosa pseudoannulata | reverse complement strand
GTACAAAAATAACGGTATATACAGGAAAGCCGAATGTTCTTGTCTACTACATAGATTCTGGAAAAATTGAGACAAATTAAAACTAGTTTTTACATCAGTCGATGTGGAACCGCAGAAAGGGAAAAAATTAAAACTGTATACTACTATTTCTATTTGATTTTTCATATTTACGATACTATTATAAATTTGTCCACTAAAAAAAATATTTTTCGCTTACAAAAATCTTATAATTATTATTTATATATTTCTATTTATATATCTGTTTATATATTTCAATGTAAAATACGAACAGTTGGTTAAAAAAATAAATAATTTTCTATCTATTGAGATTTAACTGAATAACTAAATTTATGCTCAAAACTGCCGCCCTCTGTACAATTCCGCTGCAAAATGTACCCGCACACAATGTGATAAAATTAGTGTAATTTTCAGAAGTTAATATAAATTTAATTGCTAACCATTTTTAAGTGTTTTTAACTGCCGAAGGTATTTAATAAAAGTTTTAAAAATATTTTAAGATTTATTTTAAACGGGGCATTAACAAAACAGTTTCTGAAAGCTAGACTATCATGCATGGCATACACACAAGCAATCTGTGTAGCCATACACAATAGGCGACTCCGCGTGCATTATGTTCCAGTTTCAAATATCTCAATGAGGATGACACAATATCTGATTGCTGTGCTTAATTACTGTGCATTGACGGCGAGCAATCTGTCAAAGTTGACTGATAAATACAAGGCCAATTTGTGGAAATTAATCATCAGTCTCTATAATAACCCGATGCCTTCAGAAGAGCATTTAACAATACATTTCGAGAAATTTTGCTATTGTTTTTCTACAAAATCAAAAAGTGGAGAACTATCTATTATAAATAAGAGATATATTACTTATATGATGTGAAGAAAGACATACAAAATCACCAGTAATAAAATACCCGTCTTTTGACTGACAAAAATAGAAGGAAATTTATTGTTGGACTCAATTAAAACTCTTAATTTATCAGGATATGTACCTAGAATGGTCATAAACGAACACCTGTATACAGTCCTACGTCATACAATTTATTAATAATTATTAATTACATACCAAACTTGTACATATTGTCTTCTAAAGTATTTAATAAACACCTTAAACAATCTAAGGAGTGCGCAGATGTGTCAGATAGATACACCTAAGTCAATATGTTCTTTTTTCATTCGATAGACTACTTCCTGTGATATGTACACCTTTATAGAATTCTACGTCATAGAGTTTATTAAAAATTATGAATTGCATACCAAACCTGTAGGTATTGTCTTCTAATGTATTTACTAAATACACCTTTAACTTTCCAAGGAAAGCGCAGATGTGTCAGGTAGATACTCATGAGGCCATATGTTCGCTTTCCATTCGAGAGATTACTTCCTGTGATATGAACACTTGTATAGAATCCTACGTCATACAATTTATTAAAAATTATGAGTTACATACCAAATATGTGTATATTATCTTTTAATATATTTACTAAACGCATTAAACACTCAAAATACAGATAGATGCCTATGTGTCAATATGTTAACTTATTATTCGAGAGACTACTTACTGTGATATTTTACTTGTATAGAATCCTACGTCATATAGTTTATTAGAAAAATATGAATTTCATGCCAAACCTGTACATATTGTTTTCCAATATATATATATATATATATATATATATATATATATATATATATATATATATATATATATATATATACTAAACACTCTAAAGAGTGATCAGATGTGTCAGATAGATACACTAGTGTCAATATGTTCGTTTTTCATTCGAGAGATTACTTCTTGTGATATGTACAGCTGTATAGAATCCTACGTCATACAGTTTATTAACAATTAGGAATTACATGCTATAACAATGAGTTACACTGCTGTAGAAAGCCAGCTCGGGAGCCTGATCGAGGGACGAGGGTGATATCAGTAACCCTCCCCCTTCGACCCCATTGGACAAGAAGGGTGGCTAACACGGGTCAGTTTTTAGACCCTGTCAACAGCAGCTTTTGGATTTTTTGCTCAGCAGATTTGAAGGCCCTTCAGAGAAAAGACGAAGCAATGAGAACATCAGCAGAGGTAGGGAACGCTCAACCTTTTTGTTCATCTGAAGATACCGTCATCATCGGGAGTTTCTTCCATATTCCAGAGGTTTACGTCGTCTCCATATTGAGATTGAACATATTTTATTTGCGTCACCAAATTGTGCAAGATTAAATTTGCAAATAAAAAAAAGTCCGCAAAACGGTAAGTCTTCGCGCATTTGTATCTGGTGTCTTAACTCTTTGTGTTATCTCAGCATGACCTGGTACAAGTCATTGGTACGTAATACATGCTAAACCTGTACATATAGTCTTAGAATGTATTTACTAAACACTTCAACACTCTATGGAATTCGCAGATCTCTCAGGTAGATAACCATTTGTCAATATGTTTCAGTTTTTATTCGATAGACTACTCCTGTGATATACACCTGTATAGAATCCTACTTCATACAGTTTATTAAAAATTATGAATTACATACCAAACCTGTACATACTGTCTTCCAATATATATATTAAACACCTTAAACACTCTAATGAGAGCACAGATGTGTCAGATAGATACACATGAATAAATATATTTGCTTTTCATTCGGGACACTACTTCCAGTGATATGTCTATCTGTATAGAATCCTACGTAATATAGTTTATTAATAATTATTAATTACATACCAAACTTGTACATATTGTCTTCTAATATATTTGCTAAACACCTTAAACATTCTCAGAAGTGCGAAGATGTGTCAGACATGTAGATAGGTGTTAATATGTTTGCTTTTCATTCGAGAGACTACTTCCTGTGATATGTTCACCTGTATAGAATCCTACGTCATATAGTTTATTAAGAATTACGAATTGCATACTAAACCTGTACATATTGTCTTCTAATGTCTTTACTAAACACCTTAAACAATCTAAGGAGTGCGCAGATGTGTCAGATATGTTCGTTTTTAATTCGAGAGATCACTTCCTGTGATATATACACCTATAAAGAATCATACGTCATACAATTTATTAAAAATTATAAGTTACATATGAAATCTGAACATCTTGTCTTCCAATATATTTACACCTTTAACAATCTAAAATGGGAGAGCAAATCTGTCAAATAGATACACACTTGTCAATATATTCGTTTTTCATCCGAAAGACTACTTCCTGTGATCTTGACCCTTCTGTATCTGGTAAACGCAACACCTACATATCTGTTATGTAGTTATTATCAGTACAGTTTAGGAATATTTTCTATCTTCTAATTTATTTAAAATTTTGTATTCCTAAAATGCAAGCGTCTGACACTCTTCGATTGAAACTTTGTAGTGATTTTAAGATTTTCTATAAATTTTCGACTTCTTCCGATGAAGATTGCTAAACTCCTTTTATATTCCTATAATAAAAAAAACCTTGAAATAGTGCGGAATATTCTATTTAGTCACGTAAATGAAGATTTATATGATTTCCAAACATTTCTTTAAACTTACAGACCAACCACTGAAGGAGAAAAATATAGAAATGCTTCCAATATATCAAATAAAAGCAAGAGATTTGTTAAATAACAACGAAATATTTAATTTTCATGGGTACTGTGTACTGTTTTGTAGTTCAATAATTAATGTAACCTATATCTGCTGCTTAGGTCAAACTCGGAAGAGCTACAGTCATTAATGTCATCAGTTGGATTCAAACTGAAGAACTTCTCGAGTGTGTGGGTTTGAATTCCACTGTATGTGTGTTTGTAAGATTTTCACTTGTTTCTTCCTATGATGATTGCTAAACTTTGCTTTTTTACATTTCGATAATTAAAATGATCTTGAACTATTCCATAATATTCTATTAGTGATGGAAATGAAGAAGTATATGATTTCCAAACATTTCTTTAAACCTACAGACCAACCACTGAAGAAGAAATCATGAAAACGCTTCCAATATGTCAAATAAAAGCAAAAAGGTTTCTAAATAACAAGCAAAAATTTGATTTGGAGTGCTATTGTATACTGCTTTTGAACACAAGAAATAATGTAGCCGGTACCTACTGCTTAGGTCCAATTCGGAACCGCTACAACCTTCCATGCCATTAGTTGGATTCAAACTGACGAAATCCACGGGTTTGTGGCTTTGAATATCACTGTATGTGTGTTTTGAAAGATTTTGACTTGTTTCTTTCTATGATGATTGCTAAAAGCTTTTTAAATTTCGATAATTAAAAAGATCTTGAACTAGTACATAATATTCATTTTAGTGACGTAAGTGAAATTTCATATGATTTCCAAACGTTTCTTTAAACCTACATATCAACCACTGAGGAAGAATTTATGAAAACGCTTCCAGTATATCAAATAAAAGCAAAAACGTGTCTAAATAACAAGCAAAAATTTGATTTGGATCGCTACTATATACTGCTATGCAACACAAGAAATAATGTAGCAGGTACATACTGCTTAGGTCCAATGCGGAACCGCTACATGTATCTATGCCATCAGTTGGATCCAAACGGATGAACTCCGCTAGTTTGTGGCTTTGAATATCACTGTATGTGTGTTTTGCAACATTTTGACTTGTTCCTTTCTATGATGATTTCTAAACGCTTTTTACATTTCGATAATTAAACAGATTTTGAACTAGTCCATAATATTCCATTAGCGACGTAAATGAAGATTTATATGATTTCCAAACATTTCTTTAAACCTACAGACCAACCACTGAAGAAGAATCATGAAAACGCTTCCAAATATGTCAAATAAAAGCAAAAAGGTTTCTAAATAACAAGCAAAAAATTTGATTTTGGAGTGCTATTGTATACTGCTTTTGAACACAAGAAATAATGTAGCCGGTACCTACTGCTTAGGTCCAATTCGGAACCGCTACAACCTTCCATGTCATTAGTTGGATTCAAACTGACGAAATCCACGGGTTTTGTGGCTTTGAATATCACTGTATGTGTGTTTTGAAAGATTTTGACTTGTTTCTTTCTATGATGATTGCTAAAAGCTTTTTAAATTTCGATAATTAAAAAGATCTTGAACTAGTACATAATATTCATTTTAGTGACGTAAGTGAAATTTCATATGATTTCCAAACGTTTCTTTAAACCTATAGACCAACCACTGAGAAAAAATTTATGAAAACGCTTCCAGTATATCAAATAAAAGCAAAAAGGTTTCTAAATAACAAGCAAAATTTGATTTGGAGATCTACTATATACTGCTTTGCAACACAAGAAATAATGTAGCAGGTACATACTGCTTAGGTCCAATTCGGAACCGCTACATATATGCCATCAGTTGTATTCAAACGGACGAAATCCGCTAGTTTGTGGCTTTGAATATCACTGTATGTGTGTTTTGCAGCATTTTGACTTGTTTTTCTATGATGATTTCTAAAAGCTTTTTACATTTCGATAATTAAACAGATTTTGAACTAGTCCATAATATTCTATTTAGTGACGTAAATGAAGATTTTATATGATTTCCAAACGTTTCTTTAAACCTATAGACCAACCACTGAGAAAAAAATCATGAAAACATTTCCAATATATCAAATAAAAGCAAAAAGGTTTCTAAATAACAAGCAAACCATTTTGATTTGGAGATCTACTATATACTGCTTTGCAACACAAGAAATAATGTAGCAGGTACATACTGCTTAGATCCAATTCGGAACCGCTACAACCATATATGCCATCAGTTGTATTCAAACTGACGAAATCCACGGCTTTTTTGTCTTTGAATATGACTGTATGTGTGTTTTAGCAACATTTTGACTTGTTTCTTTCTATGATGATTTCTAAAAGCTTTTTTACATTTAGATAATTTCTTGAACTAGTATATAATATTCTATTTAGTGACGAAAATGAAGATTTATATGATTTCCAAAAGCATTTCTTTAAACTTACAGACCAACCAGTGAAGAAGAGATTATGAAAACGCTTCCAATATCTTAAATAAAAGCGAAAAGGTTTTTAAATAACAAGCAAAAATTGTTTGGAGCTCTACAATATACTGCTTTGCAACACAATAAATAATGTAAACAGTACATAACTGCTTAGATCCAATTCGGAACCGCTACAAAATCCATGCCATCAGTTAAAATCAAACTGGTCAAAATACACGATTTTTTATCTTTGAATTCCACTGTATGTGTGTTTTGCAAATACTTGTTTCTTTCCTATGATAATTGCTAAAAGCTTTTTACATTTCTAATTAAAAATATTTTGAACTAGTCCATAATTTCTATTTAGTAACGAAATGAAGATTATATATTTAAACGTTTCTTTAAACCACAGACCAATAAGAAGAAAATTATGAAAATGTTCCAATTTATCAAATAAAAGCAAAGGTTTTTAAATAACAAGCAAAATTTGGTTTGGAGCTCTACGATATACTGCTTTGCAACACAATAAATAATGTAGCCGGTACAACTGTTAGGTCCATTCGGAACAGCTACAAACATTGCATGCCATCAGTTGGATTCAAACTGACGAAATACACGAGTTTTTTGTTTGATATCCAGAATGTTTTGCAAATATATCTGTTCTTTTTCCTATGATAATTGCTAAACGCTTTTTACGTTTCAATAAAATATTTGAACTAGTCCATAATTCTATTTAGTAACGAAAACCGAAAATGGATATTTAAACGTTTCTTAAACGAACAGACCTGATAAGAGAAAAATATGGAAATGTTTTTAAATATACCAAATGAAAGCAAAATAATTTGCTAATTAACAAGCAAAAATAAATTTGGTTTGGAGCGCTACTGTGTACGTTTTACAACACAAATATGTAAACAGTGCCCACTTGTTATAACGTTCCATTTTATTAATTTTAATTCGTTCCATTTAGTTCATTTTAATTCTATAAGCTTTTAAAAAAAAAATGTTTGTTATTCAATCTTCAATCATCTTTGATCGAAAATTTAAATTTTTTTATCGTAAGTCGATCTGGATTTTCAATCAGATGATATACGCATTATGAATATTGGCATTTTGCGCTGCGTGAATAGTTTTAAAAATTTTTTTTCATGATATGAAACATATTTGGCGTGTTTCAGAACTGCGCTTGGCGTTTTTTACCGCCGCCGGAACAAAAAAATTACGGTTCGAAGCCCTGTTAACGTGAAACACAGTTTCCGTTATCAGCCCAGCAGACACAAGCTATACTCTTCACTTGTAAACTTGCAGACATGCTGTTCTCATCCTGACAGACAGGAAGAGAGAGGACTTGGATCCCATGAAAAGAAGAGGAACTCGAAGTTCCGTCCTCCATAATTGTTTTATTCTTTAGTCCCTTTTTGTTTTATCCTTTCTTTTTATTAATTTTTATCATTCAAAAAAAGAACTCAATTAATTGGCTTCTATTAATTTTTTAATATCAATAAAATCCATTAATTCAGTAACTTCTCTCTTGTTTTAATGTCTTTTGTGTTTTTCAACTCCTCTTCTTAGCCCACTCTCCTGTTTCTAATCATGGATCTTGTTGGTGCTTCAACCACATTTGGCGAAATTGGCGTGCTTGCAGCTTGCGTGCGTGGCGTGCTTGCAGCGTGGCGTTTGAAATCTGGCGAGGGAATCGTAACTCAACAAATTGATACATAAACAAAAACAACATTTTGAGGAAAAATTTTACAAAAATTGAATATTTAAAATCTAATTGAATTAAGAAAGAAAACACAAAAGAAACACATAACATTCATACTAAATAGACTGAAACATTCACTTAATCACAAATTAAATAAACTGAGTGTGATTTTCATCACAAATTTGTGATTTAGTGTAAATTGTAAAATTAATTTAAAAACTCTTTGACTTAAAAGAAACTGTATTTTGAGTGGAGGTTGAAGAGGAGTTGTAAAATTGAAAATTTTTTTTTCAAATCTCTTATTACTTTAAGATTTAAACGTACGTTGGCGAAGAGCAAAATTTAATTTAAACATATTAAAATATCAGGTTTGAGCCATAACACGTATTTACACTATACATCACCACCTCATCTTGTTAAATATTTTTATTGTTTTTTTTTCGTGGTTTCTTTTTTCAGGTGCAAGTTATCTTAAAATTAATGACACAACTGCAATATAAAAAAAAATTCTCCCTTCACATTCCTGCTTAGGTCAAATTGTGAACGTCAACAAACACCCATACCAGCATTTGGATTGTACCCACGAGTTTCTGGGTTTGAATCCCACTATGTGTGTTTCTCTATATTGCTACATTAATTCATTTCTTACAGCAGTAATACTTTTATGAATGAAATAAGAAATTAAAATAAACTTAAACTAAACAAATTCTATTAACTAATGAAATGAATGTGAACTGTATCAAAATAGGGCAATTCCATGCAGAATGAGACATCTAACGTCATGAAAAATTTTGACTTTCTTTTCAAATAGAAGGGCAAAATATTGGTTGCCTATTGGCTATCATAGACAAATGAACAAAGACAAATGAATATCATAGACAAATGAATATCATACAAATGAACAAAGAAAAACATTAACGTAGTAGCACTACGTAAAGTTGACTTTTAGATATTCACTTTCAGTCTGTTAATAAATTTATCTAGAAAAAACTATTAGTTTATAATTAATCATCACCTTCAATGGAATGCACGTTACGTGCTGTCGAATATTGACATTAATCAGCCCATGAATAAAATAGATGAACGCTTGGTCACAGCCCATTAAATGAGGGTTAATTTATTGACTATGGTTGATTTCACAATGCCATACAGAATGAAAATCACCTGGTGAAAAAATAACCGATTAAGGGTAGAGTAAGTAGTACTATTAGTTATTATTAAAGTAAAATAATATCATTGTAGCATAATTTTAAATTTAACCCAAAGAATAATTTATCTGTATATTTATATCAATAAATAGTATTATATTACTGAATTATAATTATTTATAGTTTTCTCTACGTTGACATTCATTTAGTGTAACAAAAATGTGCAACTGAAATAAAGAACGTATTTCAGTGTCAAGTGACCTAAAATATTGAAAAAATTGTACCGAAGTTGCCAAATTTGGGGATAATATTTTGTCAAAAATTTTAATTTTTTGTTGATAAAATAAATGCAAATCAGGATAAAAAATAAATAAATAATTGTATATATATTATATGTTTGCACATAATATCTGATTTCTTTTTAATAAACTTTGTTTAAAATAAAAATTTAAAACTATATATATATATATATATATATATTATATATATATATATATATATATATATATATATATATATATATATATATATATATATATATATATATATATAATATATATATATATATATATACATAATATATATATATATATATATATATATATATATATATATATATATATATATATATACATATATATATATGTAATTAGATAATTACGGGCGGTTATGGGGCTCCATAGCCAGAAGGCCTTATCCCCGATCTTAAAGTAGAAAGTAAGCGAGGTGAGCTCTGTTAAGAAAAAATGCAATATTAAATTTAGAAACAGCAATATTGTATTAAATAGATGGTTTAAAGCCACGTGTTATATTCGAACTCACGACCCCTGGTTTACGAGATTAGTGCTCTAGCCACTGAGCTATGGTGGCGATTATGTAATTAGACGGACTTCCCAATGGGTGTCTGCAGTCATGTCTCATAAAAATGACACCGTTTTAGTAAAAGATCTATATTAGAAAAACGTTGGAGGACGGTTTTCCACTTCATTATAGGGACAGGACAAACTGAGGGGTCAGCTATAAAGAAGTTAGAAGTAAATGACCCTTAACACCTGAGTCAACATATCATTTAAAAATTGTGGAAAAATAGGAAAACCTGCATTTGATATCGTGCACCTCTTTTTTCTTTGGAAATTTCCTAAATTGTCCACTAGGGCAATGTAGAGTTATAATTAGTTAAGCCCCTTCTCTGAGGGTGTAAACTGTAGCCCTAGTGGTCAATTTTGGTTAGGGGTTAAAAAGAGGAAAGCAAAACTACGCTGAAATTTTTTGCCCTTGATTTAAGATTTGAAAACCCCTGAGAATTTTATTGGGGTGGCTTAGGGGTTTTATACAAAGTAATTACATTAATTTCCCGATCTAGTTTACTTTTTCCTTACATAGATGCGCGCGCACACGCACACACACACACACACACACACACACATATATATATATATATATGTGTGTGTGTGTGTGTATATGTATATATATCTATATATATTATATATATTTATATATATATACATATATATATGTACATATATATATGCACATATGTATATATATATATATATACATATATATATATATATATATATATATATATATATATATATATATATATATATATATATATATATATATATATATATATATATATATATATATATATATATATATATAGAGAGAGAGAGAGAGAGAGAGAGAGAGAGATATAGATATGTATATGTGTGTGGGCGTGTGTGTATGTGCGTATATAAAAAACACTCATTAATAACATTAAAGTGAACAGCCTAAAGATAATCACGTTACACATCGACGTTCAATATTTTCCAAATTTTAGTTTAAAAAATGCAGTAAAATTATTTTGCGTCATGCATGCAAACGTACGTTATGTGCTTCTGATTTTCACCATTAATCATTACGTGAGTATATTAGGTAAACATTTATTCACAAATCATTAAGTAAAGGAAGGGTGTAATTTAATCGCTCTTTGGGAATATTTTAATCACATTCACCTCATGTAAATGTTAATGACTAAAGTTAGGTTATGTCTTATATAATTTAAAATGTATACTGAGGTACCTTATATGTATTTTTGTTAGTACAGAACGTATATGTGTATCTACATTATGTATAGGTGTTAGAAATAAAAAATAATAAAAAAACAATAAAATTAATATATTGTTACATTAGTGTATATAATGTGATTATATGACCTTTGGACATACTTTAAAGTACAGCTACCAAAAGCATAATTTTTTATACGAATCTATTGTCGAAAAAGAAGTATTTACACATGAACAGCAGTCCACCTGAGTCGAAAATGTAGACATGATATTGTAAACTAATTTATTTACATCATCATCGTAAGATGCATCTATGCAGCAATATTTTCAATTAGCCCGTCATATTACGGAATGAGTAAAAATTTTGATTTTCCAGAATTGTAAAGTAGATTATAAGGCAGTTAAGAAAATGGTTTGTTTTTTACCTGAGAGTTATCTGGTACACGATCAATAATTTATCTTTATACTCCTCTAAAGTCTCCCGTTACTGTGAATGCAGTTTAGAATCACGTTGAATTCATTTGGTCAAACCGTGCGTTTATGTATAAAAAACAAACACACAAACGAACAAACTTCTTAATTTTCAAAGATATATAACTTAAAAGCTAGATATTTATTAGTCCGCGAAATAGGCTCCTAGATTTTTAGGAAAAGAATTTACTGTTAATACCGGCGATAAAATTTACATTGGAACAAAAATTAATGATTAAATTTAAAATTGTCACATATGTACCTAATCTATTATTTAAGACAATTATAAACAAAAATTATTTAAGTAATATCTAAGTTTAGGGGTAAAACGTATGAAAATAATGCAGATGATATTTAAATAATTTAAAATAAGAAATGATTAAATGAGATGGTTAAAGAAATGACATAATGCTAGAAAAAAAATGTTATTTTTAGCTATTTAATATGTGACAATTCATAAATTTAATCGCCTGCTCTTTTCCGAGGAAAATAGGGTTAGAAATAATGACATTAGTCGCTCGAAAAAGCTGGGGTGAGGGGAATTTCGAGCGTTTTAATTAGACGGCAGTATTTTTTGCTGTGATATGAAGTATATTTATACCAATTTATATTAGAATCGTATCCACAGTATAGGAGAAGATAAACTTTACTCGCTTTGTATTTTGCTAACCCTAAGTCATCAAGAATCCATTATGGATGCACCTATCCATTCCAGGTCCAGCCGCTTCATAAATTCATGGACACACGGACAGATAACTTAGGCTATTATTATATATGATATTATACTAAAAAGGGCAGTAATCAAATGGTAAAAAATTGGTTGCTTATTGGCTATTATAGACACACAAGTGAAGAAAGAGCATTAACATAGCTAGTAACACTGCGTGAAATTGGCATATAGATATTCATTTTCAGTCTGTTAATAAATTTATGTAGAGAAATGTATTAAGTTACTATCATATAGCCCGTCATATGACGGGATCAGTAAAATTTTTAATTTTCCAGAATTGTAAATTACCCTATCAAGCAGGTAATAAAATTGTTTGATTTTGGCTGAGAATTATCTGGTACACGCTCAATAATTTGTTTATCTTTACTGACCGCATGTTAGTTGCCAATTTTATCTTGTCTTATAAGGCGATTTCACGCAGTAGAGCAAATTCTCAAATTATGACAATTCTGGCTTTAGTTTCAAACGGAAGGGCAGTTTATTGTTTGTCTATTGGCTGTTGTAAACATGAAAATGAATGGGAAGGGCATTATAGTAGTTCGTGACGTCGCTACAAATCGCCTTATTATATCATAGAATGACCAGCAGAGGTTTTAATATTGACAGTGATTATTTGGAGGTATATATGAAAGATGTCCAAGATTTAGAGAATCGATCGCAAATTGTGTGGTTATGTATAAAAAACAGTCGTACAAACGAACAAACTTCTTAATTTTCAAAGATATATAACTTAAATCTTGATATCTATTAGTCCGTGAAATAGACTCCTAGACTTTTATGAAAAGAATTTGTTGTTAATACCGGTGATAAAATTTTCATGGCAACAATAAATAATCGATGATCAAATTTAAAATTATCACATATGTACCTAATCTATTATTTAAGCCAAATATAAAAGAAAATTATTTACGTAATATCTAAGTTCAGTGATAAAACGTATGAAAATAATGCAGACGATATTTAAATAATTTAAAATAAGAAATGATTAAAGGAGATGGTTAAAGGAATGACGTCATAATGTTAGAAAAAAATGTTATTTTCATCTACTTATAATGTGATAAATTGATAAATTTAATCGCCTGCTCTTAACCGGGGAAAATAGGGTTTGAAATAATGGCATTAAACGCTCGAAAAGGAGATAAGGGGTGGATTTCGAACGTTTTAAAGACGATAGTAGTTTTCGCTGTCTTATGAAGAGTATTTATACAATTTATTTTAGAATTGGATCAATAGTTTAGGAGAAAATAAACTTTACTCGATATGAATTTTGCTAACTCATCAAGAATCCAATCATCTATCCATTCCAGGTACAACCGCTTCATAAATTTGGGGACAAACGAACAGATAACTTAGGCTATTGCTATATAAGGGATAATTAAGCATTACCTACAATGTGAATGCGAATTTACACATTAATCAGCACATAGGTATATTAGGTGAACTCTGATTGCTATTGTTGTGTAGCTCATCTAAGGTTTTTATTTTAACGACTGAAAAACGTAAGCTATTTTATTTTGGTGGTACATAAAAAGATTTTGTTGTTATTTGAGTTATGATTTGCGATTTTGATGTGCATTAAGATTTAGGGATGATCTCACTAAAGTCGTTTAACGGCTAACCGCGATAAATCTCTGTTTAAACGGAGAATTTTCCAACCATTCGTTGTATATGGGTTAATCTCGGTTAGCCGTTAAACGACTTTGGTGAGACTGAAGTCGTTTAACGGCTAATTGCGATTAATCTCTGTTTAAACGGGAATTGCTTTCTACTATTGGTTGGTGTAACAATAAGTTACACTTCTGGATAAAGCCAGCGCAGGAGACTGGCCGTAAGACGAAAACGATGTAGTGAGCCCCCTTTCATCCCATTTACTAAGAGGGGTTGCTAATAGGTCAGTCGTCTTTGGCCCTGTCAAAAGTAGTCATTGAATTTTACTCGGTTCCTCCAAGTTCCCATAACAAATTATAGTCTGAGAGTACTTAATCAGGGATGAGTCGGTCTCTGGTTTAAATCTAAATTCTGATTTGTGAATGGATTAATGAGTTCGACAGCCCTAAAAAGGTTGTGCCGTGTGTGTCGAGATAAGTCGTACTCTTCACAACGAAAGGCGCATTCTGACTTAATTCGAAGAGCAGCGCTCATTGGGCTTGGTATAACCAAGTGGCATTAGACCCACCCACCCCACCACGTTTTATGTAGCTAAGTATATACACGTGTAAAATAACTAAATATAAATCTTTATTTGTACACACAAATTAATATTGTATACATAAGTATAAAATACTTATACATATCGTTTTCTATATCTTAAAGCAAGCATCAAAAAAAGAACACTGCGTTAATTAGATGAATAATTTTAGTTTTATTTACAGGTCTATTAGATGTTGTATGTGCGGTGAACCCTTCTGAAACGACATACTGCAATGCGGTCGTCTCGTTCCTGCCAGATTGCATTCAACATGGTACTATAATTAGCACGTGGAACCCTTTCGCACTTTTTTGCGTGATCTCTCCTCAAAAGATTTAAGAAAAATAAAGGAGTTTTTCTATTTCTCACAAAAAATATTCACTTCCTGTTAAATGATGTGAGAGTGGGGGTTCTGGAAAATAGTTAAGTCACTTCGTTAATTAGATGAATAATTTTAGTTTTATTTACAGGTCTATTAGATGTTGTATGTGTTGTGAACCCTTCTGAAAAGACATACTGCAATGCGGTCGTCTTGTTCCTGCCAGATTGTGTCTAACATGGTACTATAATTAGCACGTGGAACTCTTTAGCACTATTCTGCGTGATTGCTCTTCAAAAGATATAAGAAAAATAAAGGAGTTTTTCTATTTCTCACAAAAAATATTCACTTCCTGTTAAATGATGTGAGAGTGGGGGTTCTGTAAAAATAGTTAAGTCACTGCATTAATTAGATGAATAATTTTAGTTTTATTTACAGGTCTATTAGATGTTGTATGTGCGTGAACCCTTCTGAAACGACATACTGCAATGCGGTCGTCTCGTTCCTGCCAGATTGCATTCAACATGGTACTATAATTAGCACGTGGAACTCTTTAGCACTATTCTGCGTGATCTCTCCTCAAAAGATATAAGAAAAATAAAATAGTTTTTCTATTTCTCACAAAAAATATTCACTTCCTGTTAAATGATGTGAGAGTGGGGGTCCAGGAAAAATAGTTAAGTCACTGCGTTAATTAGATGAATAATTTCAGTTTATTTACAGGTCTATTAGATGTTGTATGTGCGTGAACCCTTCTGAAACGACATACTGCAATGCGGTCGTCTCGTTCCTGCCAGATTGCATTCAACATGGTACTATAATTAGCACGTTGAATCCTTTCGCACTGTTCTGCGTGATCACTCTTCAAAAGATATAGGAAAAATAAAAGAATTTTTCTATTTCTCACATAAAATGTTCACTTCCTGCTAAATGATGTCAGAGTAGGGTTCTGAAAAAATAGTTAAGTCATCTTCGGAATTTCACCCATTCTAAATCATTAATATAGGAACTTGAACAAAAAATCGCCATATAATGCTAACTGCCGTCATAAAACACTAAAATCTTTCTATTTTGAAAGCAAGTTTTTTTTCCTTTTTACTAGTCTTAGGTTTTTTTTTTAAATTTTTTTTTTAAACTCCGGAGGGAATCATGGATAACCCTATATACGTACTGAATAAATATATTGTAAATAAATTAAGTAGTTAAAATAATCAATAATCTAAACGGAAAAATTAATCATTCTGCTTTAATGAGGCCAATTAAGATAGTTTCTTGTTAGACGTTTTAAATCCCTTGGGTCTTAGTTAATTTTATTTAGGAAAATTCCTATGTAATTAATCGGCATTCTGCGTGGAAGGCTACGGAATTTTGATATTTTTTTAGCATAATATATTAACTGTTAGTTACAGATCATTAACATACAGTTAATTAATTGTTTATGATTCATGACACAGCTAACTGCCGTCATAAAACACTAAAATCTTTCTATTTCGAAAGTAAGTTTTTTTTTCCTTTTTACTAGTCTTAGGGTTTTTTTTTATTTTATTTTTTAAACTCCGGAGGGAATAATGGATAACCCTGTATACGTACTGCATAAATATATTGTAAATAAAATAAGTAATTAAAATAATCAATAATCTAAACGGAAAAATTAATCATTCTGCTTTAATGAGGCCAATTAAGATAGTTTCTTGTTAGACGTATTAAATCCCTTGGGTCTTAGTTAATTTTATTTAGGAAAATTCCTATGTAATTAATCGGTATTCTGTGTGGAAGTCTACGGAATTTTGAAATTTTTTATTTTTTAGCATAATATATTAACTGTTAGTTACAGATCATTAACATACAGTTAATTAATTGTTTATGATTCATGACACAAAGGCAATGTTAGGACTACTCGCGTAGTGTAAATATGTCTGCAGTAGATTAGTCTGTTGATGAAATATATTATGATTTTAGATACAGTGAACCAAAAAAAAAGTTGGGCAGCCCTGAGAACAAATTTTGTAGTGCAATATTTTAGTTTAAGCAAGTTGTACTTTTAAAATTAAACATTTTTTTAAATGGTAATTTCTTCCACGATCGAGATGACTGGTTTGAATTTCAATAAAACACTACATTTAATTTTAAAATAATTTATAGATGAAATTTTGAGATTTTCACAATTAAAAAAACTTAGACATTTATTTTATTCGCACTATACACTGCTTTATACTAATTTTATGAAAAATTTTAAGACACTGTTGCATTTTTGTCATGAATCCGAATCAGAGCTTTGAGACTGAACTGTTTAAAATTATTTTTCTTTGTTTAAATTTGGGGAAACGGAGACAAACCGAACTTCTATAGATATGAAAAACTTAACTGTGAAGCTACGGAAAATAAAAAAAAATCATAAGAGATATTACAGAAATTTGTAAAAAGCCCCATTCAACATTACATTACGTAATTAATAACTATAAAAAGTATGGATTCTTCTTCAGACCAAATAGATTTCTCCACCTCAGTGGAGAGGCGGATACACCACACATGAAAATCCACTGTAAATTTCCTAAAAGAAATGGAACAAAAAACCGGTATCAAAGTAATTCTTCACTGGTATCCCTACTAAATCTCCCGATGTATCCCCTGCGGATTTTTGTGCTTTCATACTTATAAAATCTGCGTTATCCAAACATCGTCCAACAACCCTTACAGGACTCCGGAAGGCCGTTCAGGAGGAATGGGATAGAATACCTCTTCTGACACTTCAAAAGGCATATTATCCTGGAAATTACTGTGTTGCAAGATAGTTCAGAATAAGGGCTATCAAATACAGCATTTCAAACACAAGAATTTTATGTAATTTAGTTTTGTGACTAAAATATACATAGTCTAAAAAATGTGTGAACAGCCTCTGTACAAAGTATCCTCTCTCTCAGATACTAGGTTACAGCATTTATACT
>CM063497.1:77292035-77297035 GCA_032207245.1 Pardosa pseudoannulata | reverse complement strand
ATTTAGATTAGGAATTTACAAAATTGTTAAATAGCTGATGATAAGCCCATAGCTACAAAAATAATGTATAAAACTTATAATTCATCAATTGTAAAAATTCCTTGCTTTAAATAATGATGAGAATTTTTTCTATAACGTATATTTAAGAATATACTGTTCCTAATTAATTTAATCATTTAGATTAGGAATTTACAATATTTTTAAATAGCTCAAGATAATCCCATATCTACAAAAATAATGTATAAAACACATAATTCATCAACTGTAAAATTTCATTGCTTTAAATAATCATGAGAATTGTTTCTATAACGTTTATTTAACAGTATATTGTTCCTAATTTTAATAATTTAGATTAGGAATTTAGATTAGGAATTATTTATAGTACAACTCACATGATACTTATAAATATGAAAAAATAGTTAGAGCTTAATATTTAGTTAGGAATTTACAATATTGTTAAATAGCTGAAGATAAGCCCATAGCTACAGAAATAATGTATAAAACACATAATTCATCAACTGTAAAATTTCCTTGCTTTAAATAATGATGAGACTTTTTCCTATAACGTCTATTTAACACTGTTCCTAATTAATTTGATAATTTAGATTAGGAATTTAATATTGTTAAATAGCTGAAGATAAGCGCAGAGTTACAGAAATAATGTATAAAACACATAATTTATCAACTGTAAAAATTCCTTGATAAGAATTTTTTCTATACCTGTGCTGCGACTGTTAGATCAAGGGAAAAACTGAGCCATTTGCTGGCGATGGCTGGAAAATATGTTGAATGGTCAAAAGAATTACGTCTATGGCACAGAAAGGTTTGGGAAATGGGTTGGGAGAATATTAAGTCGAGGTCACTCCTTTGATTAAGACATTTTGTGGCTGGGAAAATAGATTTTAAGGAATTAGAAAGGGATATAGGAGTTATTTAAAGAGATATTAAACTGAAATAATATTGATATGCTACATATTGATAGACAGATAATGATAGATGATAGATGATATATTATAGATTATAGATAGATAGATAATAGATGATAGATCGATAGATATATATATAATAGATAGATAGATGATAGATAGATAGAGGATAGATGATAGATGATAGACGATAGATGATAGTCGATAGATGATAGATAGATATATAGATGATAATAGATAGATGATAGATGATAGATGATAGTCGATAGATGATAGATAGATAATAGATGATAGATGATAGATAGATTTAAAAATGACAGATAAATGATAGATGATAGATGATAGATAGATAGATAGATAGATAGATGATAGATGATAAATAGATAGATAGATAGATAGATAGATAGATACCATAGCACAAATTTCAAAAGACACTCCATATTGTAGGAGAATGAAAAGGTCTATCAAGATGATTTTATCCATTTTGTAGTCTCAAGATATAAATTCTAAGAACTCAGTTTGAAGATACACAATAGAGAATTCAACAGTGTTCTTCAGCAGATAGGTACTTCTATTTTTTGAAAAACAAAATGATCCATTTTATTTAGGATCAGATGCGCTTAAAAAAATTTTGTGCAGTCGGAACCCCATCATAATTGAGAAACAAGTAAAGAAAGGGTCAAACACTCACAATCCTCCAGGTTAAGAAATTTGAGGAACTCACAGAAAAACCTGTGCTTGTTGATGATACAATCTCACGTGAAATGCTAGTTTCGCGCGTTATTTGTCCTTCATTCAAATACATTTACTGAAATAAAATGAACTATTTTTTAAAAGATTATATATAATTTAACAATTTGTTGATCGCTTTTTATAATTACATATAGTATTTGTAAACAATATACGGTGCAAGCAATATAGTATGAAAAGGCTATTTACATTTTATTTATAATTATATTCGTAGATAATAATAGTCTTTTATCGACTGAATAAAAATCGAATTTCATGTCAATGAAAATCTAACCTTAACCGATTTCGTAAATTTAATTAGTTCTTTCTGTATAAAGAAGTTTCTCGTTATTTTAAATGAAGGATATTCAAACAATGATATATTTGTTCTGTCCTTTAAGTCTGAGGCATTCTGCATTTCATTATACTCTGATGACAAAGGATTGATTAGACTATTATGTACGATAATGGTTCGGTATTTATGACAAATGGTGAATGGCACACAATTGATAAATTATATTTGAAATAAATTTAGAGGACTTTTGCAGTACCCAACAATACTAAATGTTTGATTTTGAAATTTAATTCATATCAAATAATATAAAATTGTTAAATGAATTAGGTACATTATAAAGTTTATTATGCGTCATAGAGAAATTTCTCATAAGTATTTGTTAGGAAATTAAAAAAATATATATATACTTCTTCCTTACAATAAGACCTCATCATTAGTTAATGATATTCATTCGATGCGTTTAACTTTCAGTCAGTTTTAACCGTGTCTGAAAACTGTATGTAAATTACCTAACGCATGTATATATATATATATATATATATATATATATATATATATATATATATATATATATATATATATGTATGTATATATGTATATATATATATATATATATATATATATACGATTTGTCCGCGATCGAATACGTCTAAATCAGGCAGTGTACCCACACTGACAATTCCAACAATTAATTTAGAACAACCAAAGTACTCGCTATATATGCGTCCTCCTTTGCTATACGTTGCCATCACTTGCTCATAAATGTTGCGCAGCGCTACACAACGATCCATGACAAATCGTAGGTGCTAACGCATGGGGCATACAATTTCTGAAATCGTCAGACAGCTAGCGTTTTCAAGGTCGACCGTGTCACGATTATACCAAGAATACATAGATATTGGAAAAAAACTATCAATCAAGCAAACTGCAAAGGACAATTAGCTCAACTATAGTACCCAACAATAGTAAATGTTTGATTTTGGAATTTATTTATATGAAATAATATAAAATAGTCAAATTAATTAAGCACATTATAAAGTTTGTTATGCATCATAGAGAAATTTCTCACAAGTATTCTTAATAAAAAATTCCATTCATGAATTATGTAGCAATGTCAATTTTTTGTGCGGTCATTTTCTTACCATCAGCTAATTAACTATATCTCTGATAAAGAATGAATAATAGCATAGAAAGTTGCTCAATAGATTATAAAGTTTCATCATTCTTTTGTGTTTATTACAAAAGATAGATTCATACGATAAATATATTATATTTGGATTAATTTACGCGCTGTTATACAGTGCCCAACAGTATAATTATTATAATCTTTCAAATTCTTCAATATGATAAATTCTGAAATTACTTCGAAGTTAATTAAGGATAGCAAAGGCTATACAAATTGTGTAGCGCTGCGCAACATTTATGAGCACGTGATGGCAACGTATAGCAAAGGAGGACGCATATATAGCGAGTTCTTTGGTTGTTATAAATTAATTGTTGGAATTGTCAGTATGGGTACACTGCCTGATTTAGTCGTATTCGATCGCGGACAAATCGTAGATGCGCGACGCATGGTTTGTTTGTTTGTTTGTTTGTTTGGTTTGGAGAGCTAAGGTCTACATTTTGCAACACGAGGGCTAATGAGACCGGGACCTACTGCTTAAATCTGATTAAAAAAAGGCTAAGAACATCCATGCCATAGTGCGACTCGAACCCACGAACTAAGGTTCCAAAGGCCAGCACCCTAACCATTCGGCCATCGTTCTGCGCGACGCATGGATCCTTCAATTTCTGAAATCGTCAGACAGCTAGGATTTTTACGGTCGACCGTGTGTCAAGAGAATATCAAGAATACATAGATATTGGAAAAAACTAGCGATCGAACAAACTGCAAAGGACAATTATCCCAACAATAGTACCCAACAATACTGAATGTTTGATTTTGGTATTTAATTCATATGAAGTAATATAAAATATTTAACTGAATTAGACACATTATAAAGTTTGGTATGCATCATGGAGAAATTTCTCATAAGTATTCTTAATAAGAAATTCCATTCATGAATTATGTATCAATGTCAATTTTTTATGTACCAATTTTCTTATCATCTGCTAATTAACTTGATCTCTGACAAACCCTGACTAGATTACTAAGTTTTGTCGTTTTTCTATGTTTATGACAAAAGATATGAGTTGTTTGATATATTTTATTATTAATATTATTAATATAATACGGTACAGTGGAAGTTACATACTCGGATACATCCTTCTTATGGGGCCTTCAGATTTTCCGAGTTTTCCATTATCCAACCTAAGAGTTACGTTAAATCAAAAACCGCAAAGACAGCAATTCAGTTATTGGAGGAGTGAAACCCCTTTCTAGGGACAGCGGTAAAATGTGACCAGTGGGCACAAAATTAGCATTTCCTCTACCATTAGTTTTTGGGAACCTGGTAAAAAGAATTTAAGTAGGCAGTCACTGGGAAATAAGGTAATAATGAATAAAATAAGGTGTTTAGCTAACGACGTTTGTAACATTCCTCATTTGCTGCTGTTGTCTTATGCCACTCTGTCAGACCAAGCACGACTGCGCCGTAGGCTACTCGTATTAAGGGAAAGGGATGCATCTTTCGTTTCAGCGAGCATTTCAAGGGTGAAAGTACAGTTTATGCTCAAATGGTTCCTCGTAATTTTGAAGCAGGGACTAAGCAGAGGACCCACAGACTTGGACTGCCACACCCAGAGGTATTAATCGAGAACTTGGAGGACATTGTGGCCACGAACCTATTTTATGTTCCCCTGTCACCTTTATCGAACAAGGCGGATTTTACGAGAGGGATGCCTTTGATAACTGCTATCTCGGATCTTCCTCACTTTATGTAGTTTCAACACACACACACACACACAGGATGCCTTTGATAACTGCTATCTCGGATCTTCCTCACTTTATGTATGTAGTTTCAACACACAAACCTATTTTATGTTCCCCTGTCACCTTTATCGAACAAGGCGGATTTTACGAGAGGGATGCCTTTGATAACTGCTATCTC
>CM063497.1:77279535-77282035 GCA_032207245.1 Pardosa pseudoannulata | reverse complement strand
GCGGCTCTGGAACCCCACTTTGCCAACCACTGCCTTAGACCATCCCTAAAATAAATTATCAATAACCATAAAGTTCGTTATCATAAACTTCTAGCCATAATGAAAATATTATTGCGCCTTCCGTGGATATTTGTGCCAGAGCCGCACTTAAGGAGCCAAAGAGCCACATGCGGCTCTGGAACCGCACTTTGCCGACCACTGCCTTAGACCATCAATAAAATAAATTATCAATAACCATAAAGTTCGTTATCATAAACTTCTAGCCATAATGAAAATATTATTGCGCCTTCCGTGGATATTTGTGCCAGAGCCGCACTTAAGGAGCCAAATAGCCACATGCGGCTCTGGAACCGCACTTTGCCGACCACTGCCTTAGACCATCCCTAAAATAAATTATCAATAACCATAAAGTTCGTTATCATAAACTTCTAGCCATAATTTGGCATAGTTTTTCAATCGTGCAATTGTCATCAGAACTTAATGAAATAGAAATGCCCTGAAAATAATTCGACTTGCCGAATATTTCATAGCGTGAATATTTTTCCACATAGATTATTTACGATTAATCTTTCTTCGAATTATCGATGAAGTTATAAATTTATTGCATGTACATAAACAATTAAGTCAAGCGGAAACCTATGTTAAAATTTTGTTAGGTCCCACAAATATTGTTTGTTGTCCGATACATGTTGTGGACAATAACACTGCGTATTTCAGTTTTGGTTAAAAAGTATATCTTAACACAAGTACGACATTTATTCTAATGTAAATACATACATAAATATACTATTGTTATTATGATATTCTATGGTAAATGTAATATGTTACAGCAAATAATTACATCATCACTCGAGCTTTGTTCGGGACGCAAGTTCTGACTTTTTAAAACAACAAATTCTAAACAAAAGATTACTATATAATAGGTAAACACCTTTACGTAGTCTCATTTTGTTCCCGACAAAAATTGCTGAGACACATATTGAAACAATTTTCCTATGCCGTGTTTAGCAGTAAGAGAGAGACAGTAAGATGAATTGAATGCCAAAATAGTTTGAGCTGATACCATGGGTGATTTTATTAGTCATTCGTTTATTGTAGAGGTTTTCAAGGTCCATTATATAATAATAAGTTAGAATAATCACTCTAAGCAGAGATCCAAGTATGATATACTGTTTATTGAAAGAGAAGTAACAATTTCTGATGGAACATCAGAATAATTATTGCGTATTCAGAGATATACTTGAAATAAAATAAAAATCTTTTTATTTAAAATAATTAAAATACTTCATTGACAAAAGACTATCATATAAAAAATAAATAATTCATTAAAAATAATGAATAATAAATAATAAATAATAATAATAATAATAATAATATAATAAACAAATAAATTAATAATTAATAATTTAATTTAATAATTAATAATTAATAAAATATAAATTCTTTTATTAATAAAATTAATAAAAGATATTCTTTTATATATAAAAGAATATTATATAAAACAAAAGACTATTATATACTATGTAAACACTTTCTTTTTTTTAAATCTCATTCGGTTCCCGAAAAACATTCCTCAGGCACATATAGAAACAATTTTCTTCTGCAATGTTTAGAAATAAGAGAGAAAAAAGGATGGATTGAATGCCAGAATGTCAGAAAGATACTAAACCGTAGGTGATTTTATTTGTCACTATGGTTTATTGCACATATTTTCAAAGTCCATTATTTGCACCTAGTAAAAAAGAAGAAGAATCACTCTTAGCAGAGATGCAAGTATGAAACACTGTTTATTAAAAAATATGTAACAACTTCTGGTAGAACATCATAATAGTTATTCTATTTTCGGAGATATGTATGAAAAACACTGGTGTGCAAAACTTAATCAACAGGTGAATTTTCTGCCATAAATCCACGAGAAATCATCTGAGAGACATTAAATTCAGAAATGGAGAATATTATGCACGTAAACCATGATGAAAGCATCGGTGCGGAAATAGGAATACAATGGACGGAATCAAAGTAAAACAAGCTTTATTCAACGCATATTATCGTGACTCATGATTGCCTATCCAAGAGGAAGAACAAGTATATGTTTCTTAATTGGGGATATGCCCTCCAGTAAATGCAATGGTTACTTCGCACCGTCTCCGCATACTCAGAACCAGCTGGTCCAACATTTCTTGTGGTAGGAGCCCCCATTCCGGAATCAGCGCCTGTTTGAGTTGTTGGGTGTTCTCCGGAGTATGTAAGCATGCTGCAATGCTTCTCCCCAAAGCATCTCACACATGTTAGATGGGATTTAAATCAGGAGAGTACGCTGGCCAATCCATTCGAGTGATAGCTTCACTTTCTAGTAGCTCCTAAACAGCAAGCATCCGATGTTTAACCCTCTAACCGGTTCGCACGTACAATTCAGCCAAACTGATGATGTTTTCAAAGCGGTTGTCACGTACAATTTTCGAAATCCAAAAACGCTCCAAAAATGGATGTAGTGTACATT
>CM063497.1:77272035-77274535 GCA_032207245.1 Pardosa pseudoannulata | reverse complement strand
TAAAACAAACCGAACACTCTTAGAACAGAAAATAATACCAATAATTAACTTAATTATGTGATTGACGTTATATTATCTTATGTGTTGCAACAATTTATACTACTATAGCAATTTGAATTGCACAAGAGTCCCTTACATTTATTAATGGCATTTAGTAACTAAACATTTCTTTTTGCAATGACAGCGTTTATAGCCATGCCCTCCACGTCCCAAATTAGCTTCAGCGGCTTCTCTCTGTGCGATATTTCTTGAGAAGAAATCTCATCTATGGAGAGTAACTTTTCTTTACAAAAATATAAACTGGTTATTGGTATAAAGCTGCTTGAGCGAACCATTTTTGTTTACTTATTTATAAAAGTCGGAGTCTTCTATTCCAACAACAACCGCCAATACATTTCGAGCATCTGTATGACCACGGTCGACATCAGGGACTTGTATTCACACAGTGTCACCCATTTGAGCAGGACGAAATTTTCTTTTTGATGTCTGTAACATTTTAGTTGCATGCATTAGATTATCTTTTGCGGCCGCTATTTTAATATAAATAAACTTCTGCTGTTTAGTCATGGCTTGATAGAAGGTGTAATAGGTTGAAGCTCTTCTGTATTTTCCTTTGGAATGGATGCAGAAACTTTGGAGTATTCCTTCATGGTAATTGCTATTTTAACATATATATGTTTTAATAATAAAGTATGATTTAAAAACGTAAAAAAAAATTATTTTTCAACATTCACCATAAATGCATATGGATTGTCGACATACACCGGTGATAGTCCGAATATGTAAGAACATTCTGTCTTTCACCGAGGTATTTGGTGTATGTCGACATTCACCAATTATATATATACAATATATATATATATATATATATATATATATATATATATATATAAATATGTATAAATGTGTGTATATATATATATATATATATATATATATATATATATATAATATATATATATATATATATATATATATATATATATATATATATATATGTATGTATCTGTGTGTGTGTGTGTCAGTGTATATGTATATAAGAAAAAAAAAGGATATTTTAAAAATACTTGACGCCACCACACGTACAGTCTTCACAAACATGACTACTTAAATTAAAATTCCCAAATCGTGTGTACGGGTATTCGATCCTCGGACTTCTCCGGCATCACAGCGGCTTCAAGCGGCATCACAATAAAAAAGCGCTTAAATCTGGATTTCTATTAAAAAGAAATTTTCCGTCGGATCAAATTGTAAATCTAAACCATTCTCGAATCAACTTTTTTTTTAACACAAAAGTTTATGAAAAGTATTCCAGCGGTTTAGGAGGAATTCTATTACAAACACACGGATAGAAGAATTTTATATGTAAAGATATATATATATATATATATATATATACTATATATATATATATATATATATATATATATATATATATATATATATATATATATTATGTATGTGTGTAATATTAACATTCTAAATACTTCTTTGTCATCATGTCTAGTAGAAAATTCAGAATGCCACAATGAAAAAACAGAAACAATATTTTATTGAATATTCTTCATTTGAAATGAACAATTTCTGAAAAAATTGTAACATGGCGCAGTTGGTACAGTTGGCGATGACTCTCGGTCAGCAACGGCACACGAGTTGGATGTTTGCTGCGTAGCCCCATATATAACAATGTTAGCTGAACAGTGTGCTCCGATACTATTCTATTTGGCCCTGCATTGTGTTGGTTTGTCTGCTGAGCCACTGTCTGGCTGCGGTTTTGTTTCACCATGCAAGATAGTCTCCGACGATCTTTTTCTTTGATAGCGTGTGGACATCCAACACCATGTCGTGTACTGCTGGTTTCACCGCCATTCATCCACTTTGCGTAAATACTATCAACTGTAGATCGCGAACAACCCACTAGTCGTGCAGTTATAGAAATACTTGATCCGAGCCTTTTGGACATTACAATCTGCCCACTATGAAAATCGCTTAGATCCACAGCCTTTCCTATCACAGACAGAAGTAACTGAAAGAATGATTCTTCAGACTCTCCAGCAGCAGTTAAATACCACGTCATCCAGCGAGTTCTTTGCAAAATGTAGGAGTGGCCATAATGTTTTGGCTCATTAGTATATATATAGCACACACACACACACACACACACACACACACACACATATATATATGTATATATATATATATATATGTATATATATATGTATATATATATATATATATATATATATATATATATATATATATATATTGTTACGAATTTGCGAAAATTGCTTGAGTTTAGCATGGGACTCTATGGGTATCTCGCCAAATTGGCGAGATATAGGCTCGTTGGCGATGGATTTGGCAACCTATTTTTGTCGCCAAGTTCATCGCCAAGTTCGTCGCCAAGTGTCGCCAAATGACGCCAAGTGTAGCGTCACGTGGCCACTTCCGGTTCCGGCTTCTGGAGTGTTCTGGCAGTTTCTGTGAGCCTATATAAGGC
>CM063497.1:77262035-77269535 GCA_032207245.1 Pardosa pseudoannulata | reverse complement strand
TCTGCAGTTATTTTCAACGCATAAATTAATATTTCAACAGCTTTTCTACTCTAACAAACTCTGACAAATACATTTCGAAGATTAGAAAAAAGTAATACTTTTCTTTTATGAATGACAAAACATGCCAGTCAATAAATTGGTAAATTTATTAAAGTAATTCCCGTGATTTTATACAGTGTAATATTCAAAAGTATACATAAGTTCATTCCGGTATGTGTTCCATATGAAAGTATATGATACGGTTGAGTGAATTATATTTATGGTAATATCTAGGCTTTAATTCTAACATGCACACAGTTAAATATATTTTGTATTTACTGAAATTTCTTTATAAATGTTATCTATCAATCTTATTAATGTAAAATATATTAATACATAAAAATTTATTATATATTATACATTAATATATATATATATATATATATATATATATATATATATATATATATATATATATATATATATATATATATATATATATATATATATATATATATATATATATATATATATATATATATATATATATATATATATATATATATTTATATATATATATATATATATATATATATATATATATATATATATATATATATAATATATATATATATATATATATATATATATATATATATATATATATATATATATATATATATATATATATATATATATAATATATATATATATATATATATATATATATAAATATATATATATATATATAGTATATATATATATCAATAGCACAGCCAATGTAATGCTTTAAAATTATATATTTTTAATTATAATTATTTTTGATGAACAATAGAAAATTATCACTAAAATGGTATATTAAATGCAAAGGTAAAATGTTTATGTGTTGTTTTAATAACTGCTGATAAAGCTGATGAAACAGCATGATTGGAATATATGCTTAATTATAATTACTTGTTTACGACAAAACATGTTAGTAAATACATTGGTGTTTTTTTTTCTAAAATTAACTTGCGGGATTTTATACAGTGCAGTATTCACAAGGATGCATTTGTTCATTCCGGTATGTGTTCCATATGAAAGAATATGATACGGTTGAGTGAAATATAGATATGGTAATACCTAGGCTTTAATCCTAAGATGTACACAGTTAAATATATTTTGGATTTACTAAAAGTTCTTTATAAATGTTATCAATGAATCTCAACGTAAAATATATTAACAACAAAATATTTACAACTTTATTTGGGGATAAATGGTTGGTATCTAAAGCACAGCCATTGTACTGATTGAAAATTATATATTTTTTATTTTAATTATTTTCGAAGAATAATAAATAACTATCACTAAAATGGTAGAGTAATTGTAAAGTTAAAAATGTATGTGCTGTTTTAATAACTTGTGTTAATGCTGATGAAGCAGCATGTTTGGCATATATGCTTAATTATAACTACGTGTTTACGACAAAACATGTCAGTAAATACATTGGTGTTTTATTTCTAAAATTAACTTGCGTGATTTTATACAGTGCAGTATTCACAAGGATGTATAAGTTCATTCCGGTATGTGTTCCATATGAAAGTATATGATACGGTTGAGTGAATTATAGATATGGTAATATCTAGGCTTTAATTCTAACATGCACACAGTTATATATATTTTGTATTTACTGAAATTTCTTTATAAATGTTATCTATGAATTCTATTAGTGTAAAATATATTAATACATAAAAATTTATTATATATTATACATTAATATATATATATATATATATATATATATATATATATATACATAAAAGTTTATTTGGGGAGAGAGGGTTGGTATCAATACCACGGTAACTGTACCGCTTGAAAATTATATATTAATTCTAATTATTCCCGATGAACAATAGAAAATTATCACTAAAATGGTGTATTAAATGCAAAGCTAAAATATTTATGTTTTGTTTTAATAACTGCTGATAAAGCTGATGAAACAGCATGATTGGAATATATACTTAATTATAATTACGTGTTTACGACAAAACATGTCTGTCAATACATTGGTGAGTTTTTCTAAAAGTAATTTTCGTGTATTTATACAGTGTAGTACTCAGAAGTATAATTTCATTCCGGTATGTGTTCCATATGAAAGTATATGATACGGTTGAGTGAATTATAGCTAAAGTAATAGCTAGGCTTTAATCCTAAGATGTAGACAGTTTAATATATTTACTAAAAGCACTTTATAATTGTTATCTATGAATCTTATTAATGTAAAATATATTAATAATAAAGAATTTACAACTTTATGTGGGGAGAAAGGTTTGGTATCTAAAGCACAGCCACTGTACTTCTTGAAAATTATTTATTTTGCATTTTAATTATTTTCGAAAAAAAAATAACTATCACTAAAATAGTAGAGTAATTGTAATGTTAAAAATTATATGTGTTGTTTTAATAGCTTCTCTTAATGCTGATGAAGGAATATATACTTAATTATAAATACATATTTATGACAGAACATGTCATAAAATACATTGAATTTAAAATAATTCACGTGATTTTATATAGTGCAGTATTCAAAAATATGTATAAGTTCATTACGGTATGTGAATGAGAATATGATACGGTTGAGTGAATTATATATATGGCAATATCTAGTCTTATCCTAAGATGCACACAGTTAAATATATTTTGTATTTGCTTAAATTTTTTTATAATTGTTATCTGTTATAAATTAGTAAAAAAAATTAACCTGATCTATGTAAAAATAAATAAAACATATTATAGGTACATAAAATTGTACATGAGAAGTTTTATGTAACCAGTAGGAACCATCTATAAATAATTTCTTAATAATCAGTGAAGTTACCCTTAATTTTCTTGAAATTTATGTAAAATAAAATGCATGCATACAAATGTATATGTGTATGCATGAGACAGGTTCGTTTGGTTAGGTTTGGAGCGCTACGGTGTACTGTTTTGCTCACGTGCACTAGTGACACTGGGCCCTCCTGCTTAAAGAATTATTCCAAACTACTACAAATACTCATGCCAATAGCGGGATTCAAACCACCGAACTCCGGTATCGAAGACCAATACTCTACCATTCGGCCATTTTTCTGCTGTGTGTGAGACAGAGGGTGTATGTGTGTGTGTGTGTGTAATGGTTGTTTTTACCTTCTACAAAGTTTGAAGATACAGAAAAATATTTTATACTGGCATGTGATCTATGATATATCTCCTCTCAAAATCGTGTACACTGAGTTTTATAGAAGTGTATGGAGCTAGTCCATCATCGAATGTGAATGTTTAAAATTAGTCACGTGATGACGAGTAAAATGTGGAATTAATTTACGTAAGGGCGGTATACGAGAATAGTTGAACTAAGAAAGAAATAATTTAGGTGTTTACAAAATTTCCAAATCTTCTACAATTAGAAAAGTATTAAAATGAACTTCGACAAAGGTTCAAATTTCAGTAGAATCCAGAATCTTTCTTTTAGGATACAGTTATAAATATGTTAGTTTGGGATAAAAATATCATTATACACACACACACACACACACACACACATATATATATATATATATATATATATATATATATATATATATATATATATATATATATATATATATATATATATATATATATATATATATATATATATATATATATATATATATATATATATATATATATATATATGTTATATTAATTAATTTAAGTAAAGTTGTCAGGTTTAAAAATAAGGGTTAAGAATTCAGCTAGTTATAGTTAAAAATTGAAGCGGAAGTAGACATAGGAATTTGCTGAGGTAGCAAAGACAAAAAAAAAAAAAAAAAAAAACACTTCTCAGTGGGAAGTGGGAATTCGGGCTGATAAAATCCTCCACACATGTGGTGGCAAAGTTTGAGAAAAAAAGCTATCTAAATGGCATCTTCCATGCCTTAAACTCGTCCTTGTCATATGTATATATGTATATTATATATATATGTGTGTATATATATATATATATATATATAAGAATATATATATATATATATATATATATATATATATATATATATATATATAATATATATATATATATATATATATATATATATATATATATATATATATATATATATATATATATATATAATATATATATATTGTATATATAATATATATACATATATATATAATATATATATATGTATATGTGTATATATATATATATATATATATATATATATATATATATATATATATATATATATATATATATATATATATATATTATATATATATATATATATATATATATATATATATATATATATATATATATATATATATATACTTGCTTTTGTGTGTAATCCAGCTCAATTATATCCGCCGGTCACATTAAGGTATAAAACATTTAGCAACTACTGTTCCAACGTACTCAGTCTACTGGGTAAGGAGATGTCTAAGCAGGTGGCAGTAATAAAAGAGAAGCTGAACAAGCCTAACTTAACTTAAACTTTTTATTTCAGAGCTACCAAAACGACATGATACTTTGTCAAAGACAGAAAACAGAATGACCCAGGAAACGTTTCGCTTTTTCAGAATTGGGTCCCACAACGAGAAGCAGAACAGACTTCTTTTCCAGAAAGTATCTTAGTCAGCCCTCTCAACATTAAAAAAGAACTAGGATCATTGAATTGTGTGTGTGTGCGTAATATTAAAATCTCTTATTTACATATTTTAATATTAATTGAATAACTTTTGTTCATGAATTACGTTATTGGGGTTTGAGCGGTTATTCTGAATTTTCCCTTTAGATTTAATCCAGCCTCTGTCTGTACTTCTTTAACCAATAGTAAACGCGTTCTACTGAGACATGGGCAATTTTTATCACCTGATCAAATGTTCTTAGGGATTATTCATACTCTTTTTACCTGAGAAATCTCCACTTATAAAGTGTGTGTGCACGATGTTCTCTAAGTTTTCACTGTTGTACTGATTGATGAATCGTCACCAGAAATATTTTTTTGAATCTTACCCATTTTACATATACATAATGTTAATTGTATTTACTTTTAACTGCTTTTCTGCGGTTTTACAAATATCATCCTTATGTATTTCTACCAATTTAAATTATATCCGAACCCTTAGTTTGTGAGTATCTTCATTCAACATGCTGTCATAATCTCTTACCAAATTGATTGTCATAAAAAACCATTGAAAAGGAAATTAGCGATAGTTTTATCTCACAAAATAGGTCTGGCAGTGTTTAAGATTGATAATATTTATAAATAAATTTCTTCTATATATTTCTATAAAAGGAATTAAGTATAACTTTCACATGTTCCGAATGAATATGTTTTCTATCTAAAGACGTAATTGATCAAATTTTTACCCCTTCCATAGCCTTAAGCTTAATCGATTTTTAAAACTTTTATTTAAAGTTGGGTAAAACCGGAAATTATGTTCATGTTGTCTCTAACTGATAAGAAGTTTTTTAAAAGACAGGCTTACTTCAAAACTAAGATTACTTTAAAGCGCAAATAAATATAATCTTTAGAAAATTTAATAAAATATTCTTCTGATGAAAGTTTTTTAAAAATCCTTCTTATTTGAAGCATTTTATGACTATTACCAAACACGAAAATCGCATCCCTTACAAAGCTATTTTTATTACGTGAGATTTATTCTATATAATGATAAAGCTAAATGCAGATAAACATACATTTATTCATTAATAAACTTACTATTAATAGATATATATTTTAGAATACTAATTTCTTTTACAAGTTATTTTGCAAGATATTTGTATTCTAAAAATAAAATTTATATATATATATATATATATATATATAGATAGATAGATAGATAGATAGATAGATAGATAGATAGATATAAATTATTACACTTTAATATTTACTTAAAACCTCCTCTCTCCCATTCTAATTCCTTAAAATCTTTTCCCCATCCTCTAAATGTCTTAATCAAAGGAGCGTCCTCGACTTAAAATTCTTTCGATACAATACCCAAAGATTTCTATCCTATAGATGGCAATTTTCTGTCTGTTGAAATATATAATCGCACTCATACTTGATTACTTGGTCGATTATTGTTGCATTTAAGTAATAGCTTTCTTGGACGTTCGATGTTTTCTTTAGTTGATCCTGTTGTGTTTAATTAGTTTTGTTTGTGCCAGAAATTTGATTGGCTGGGCGTATGATCTTCTTAAAACTATAAAAGCCCAATGTACCACGTATTTCTTGTTTATTTTGGTGTTTTGAATAAAAGGTGTTTGCGATCTGCGGCTTTTTATTGTGCTTCAACACTGTCCATTCAATAAGTTTTCCAGCTGTCGCAGGCAAATGGTCAGAGGTTTTCTGCTCTTAACACTTAAATTCGCTGAGTAAGTTTCTTGTCCATTGGGAAAATTTTTGCTGTTTTTGCTCTTGGGTCTACCTCTGTTCGAGCAGAGATATTTTTGTGTCTTTCCTTTGTCATTGACTAGTAAATATGTCCGTTTTATCAGCTCTAAAATAAAGTTTTAATTAGACTTGTGCCATCTCTTTCAATATCTCGACTACATTGTTATTACTGTTAGCTGGTTATTATTCTTCTTCCCCAGTTGCCCGGAAAGTAAAATCAATATGGGCTACATAACATTTGTGACTACAGGAAATAATCAATACATATATGTATATATATGTGTGTGTGTGTTTGTGTGTGTAATCCATAAATTCTAAAACAGATGGTTTATTTGATTATTGCCCATATTTTTTAGCTAGAGTAGTGAATAATGTTGCAGTCGGGCTACACTGAAGATAAGCACACTTTTGAGAACAACTTAAATCTTTATTGAGGAGCTGCTATAAAGACATCTTTGCCAGTCAATGGCAGACAAGAGATTGATACGAAAAACACTTTTCTTGAACTCAGGTGCATTCCCGAACGAGACAGATAGAAATTTCCCTATTGACAGAAAACTTAGTCAGCGAAATTAACTGTTAGATCAGGAGAAACACTGAGCTATTTGTCGACGACAGCTGAAAAATGCGTAGAATGGTCAGAAATTTACATCTGTTGCACAGAAAGGTTTGGGAAATGAATTTTAAAACTTTTAAGTCAAGGACACTCCTTTGATTAGGACAATTTGTGGCTTCTCGCGTTGTAGCGCTTCTCGCTCCCACGACACATGTCCGAAGTTCTATCTTTGGACTGAGAAAGGTTGTGAAGCAAGCGCTCTAACGTATGCTTAATACGGACCTGTAAAATGTTGCCTTTCTTACGTGGAGGGTAACATTCAGTTTGCTAGCCTATCTGTTGCCACACCTTACCTTAAGATGATTACCTTAAGATGTTAATTACCTTAAGATGCTTACACACACATGAACAGGAAATAAAACATTTATTTATCCTAATTGAATACACATAACAAAATAACCAATGGATTTTTGGTAATTAAATAAATTAATCAATATAACCAATAAACAATATCCTTCAACAACAATCAATTACGACCTGATGAACTAGACAGACTTAATT
>CM063497.1:77254535-77257035 GCA_032207245.1 Pardosa pseudoannulata | reverse complement strand
CCCGACTGCATCTTTGTACATTATGAATGCTAACTGTTGAACTTTCTCCTTGTGAAGGAGTTTTATAAAAAATGGATTACATATATATATATATATATATATATATATATATGTATATATATATATATATATATATATATATATATATGTATATGTGTGTGTGTGTGTGTGTGTGTGTGTGTGTGTGTGTGTGTGTGTGAGAGAGAGAGAGAGAGAGAGAGAGAGATTATGGAAATGTATCTAAATACATTATTATCAATAAGAATTAGCATATGTGATTAATATATATCTTAATTACTTTATTATCAATAAGTAGTAGCATATGTAACTGGAAAGTACTTACTGTACATAAATTTGTGAGTTAATCTATTTTATGTATTTTGTTTATTTTATTTATTTGTTTCGAATTTACAAAGTTTCTTATAGTAAAAATAATATTACGTTGCCCTAGTGTTTGAGGTAGAAGAAATTAAATCTCATTAAAAAATGAGTGAACAAATATGTCTTGATTAAATGATTTTATACAATCAAATAAATGCCTAAGGAATACAACTGGAATAAACTTATCATTTGTAGATATCGATGACTACTCTCGAGTCGGAGTCGGCCCTAAAAAACAATATGGCGATGATTTTCCTCAAAAGTTTTATCCTTCAAGCCGCGGATGACAGCAGAGTTCACCTTCTACTCTTATGGTAACAACCTTGTCTTCTCAAAAAATCTGACTGTCTAGCAGAGAAAAAGCAGGAGTCCACTCCAGAACGGCGTGGGGTCAGAATCCCCCTAACCAACGGACACTTCTATTGATTGGGAGCTGCCCGAAGTGTCTTTCTAGTTCAAACCGGTCCTGTTCTGGTATGTCTTTCACGATGACTCACGGGAAGAGGTAATATATATATATATGTGTGTGTGTGTGTGTATGTGTGTGTGTGTCGTTATGGAAATATACCTAATTACTTTGTTATCAATAAGAAGTAGCATATGTACCTGGAAAGTAGTTAATCTATTTTATGTATTATGTTAATTTTATTTATTTGTTTAGAATTTAGAAAGTTTCTCATTACATTATATAGCAGGACAAATAAAATTGGGTCTTAAAGTGTATTTATAAAAGCAAATCCTTCAGAATCCTGGATGAAGTGTAGTTTATCTAAATAGATGCTAACTATATAGAGATATCTTAAAAATCACATTTCATAATTATGTTTCTATCTTGCAATTTTTTACTAAAAAAAGCATAATTTTACGATACCCAGTCGTATGAATGTTAAAGAAAGCTACGACTTCACACAATTTATTAATTGAAGATGTCAGCTCCATATAAAGAATTATTGTTACTGTGTCCTACTGAATTAGAAACTGTTTCTTTCAGGCTAAAAATAAAACCAAAGTATAAAATGTCTCCTGTATCTTATTGCAAAGAAAGTATTTTATGTCTTTCTTGTCTTCTTTATATGCAGTTTAAACAGATGGTGTTTGAAAAAAATATTTTTCATTGCTGATACAAAATGAATTGGAATATGTATCGTTTAACATAGATCTTACGAGTTGTTTTTGTGTGTTGCTACAAAGAGTTGATTGTAAAAAATACTATCTTTTAGAAGTTTGTATTTTACAGTCGTATATATATACTAGACGACTTGACAAACGTTGTGCTGTTTTAATGCTGTAAATCCAAAAATTGTAAAATTTTTTTTAAAATCCTTAACTTTATTCGTGTCTTCAATTTTACTTTTGTTACAATGTGACATATATATATATATATATATATATATATATATATATATATATATATATATTATATATATATATATTTATTGTACATAATGTTTTAAGTTAATATATTCTATGTATTATGTTTTTTTATTTATTTGTTAAGATTTTAGAAAGTTTCCCATTACATTATATAGAAAGACAAATAAAATTGTGTCTTAAAGTGTAATTATAAAATAAAATCCTTCAGAATCCTGGATGAAGTGTAGAACTCTAGATGCTAACTATATAGAGATATCTTAAAAATCACATGTCATAATTATGTTTCCATCTTTCAATGTTTTACTAAAAAAAGTATAATTCTACGACACCTAGTAGTATAAATGTTAATGAAAGCTATGACTTTACACAAATTATTAATTGAAGATGTCAGCTCAATATAAAGAATTATTCTTACTGTGTCCTACTGAATTACAAACTGTTTCTTTCGGTCTAAAAATAAAACCAAAGAATAAAATGGGTCCCTTATGTTATTCAGTAGATATTTTCGTTATTTTATGTCTTTCTTGTCTCATTTTTATATGGGCCTTATACAGAAATTGGTTGGAAAAATATTTTCAGTGCTGGTACAAAATGTACTTGTAATTATATCTTTTAGCATAGATTACGAGTTGTTTTTGTGTGTTACTGCAAAGAGTTGATCTTAAAAAATACTATCTTTTAGAAGTTTGTATTTTACAGTGATATATATATACTAGATGACCTGGCAAACGTTGTGCTGTTTAAA
>CM063497.1:77232035-77252035 GCA_032207245.1 Pardosa pseudoannulata | reverse complement strand
AATTAGAAACTGTTTCTTTCAGGCTAAAAATAAAATCAAAGAATAAAATATCTCGCTATGTTATTGCATAGAAAGTTTCATTATTTTATGTCTTTCTTGGAACCTTTTTATATGGGGTTTAAACAGAAATTGTTTAGAAAAAAATATTTTTCAATGCTGATACAAAAGGAATTTGAAAATATATCTTTTAACATAGACTTCAGGAGTTGTTTTTGTATGTTGCTGTAAAGAGTGGATCGTAAAAACTAATTTACTTTTAAAAGTCCTGTTTATATTTTGCAGTCATATATATATATATATATATATATATATATATATATATATATATATATATATATATATATATATATATATATATATATATATATATATATATATATGACTATTAAATCTCAGCCATATTGAATTATCTCTATTATCACCACTGCTTTCTTTATTATATTTAGCATATCTACAGTCTAGTTGATAAGGCATTAATGGGTTTTCTGTCATTAATGTTGAATAATCATTAGATCGGTACATTTTTTCAATAAATACTAGAACTATTAAATCTCAGCCATATTGAATACCTCTATTATCACCATCGCTTTCATTATTCTATCTAACATATCGAAAGTCTAGGCGATAGGACATTAACGGGTTTTCTATCCTTTATATTGAGAAATCATTAGATCGGTACGTTATTTCAAAATATATTTGGACTTTTAAATCTCAGCCATATTGAATTACATCTATTATCACTATCATTTGCTTTATTCTATCTAGGATATCGAAAGTCTTGACGATAGAACATTAACAGGTTTTCTATCATTAATGTTGAAAAGTCATTAGATCTTAACTTTATTTAAAAAAATACTTGGACTATTAAATCACTGACATATTAAATTAATTCTATTATCCATGTCGTTTGCTTTATTCTATCTAACATTTGTAAAATCTAGCCGATAAGGCATTAGCGGGTTTTCTACCATTATTGTTGAAAAATCATTAGATCGGTAAGTTATTTTAAAAAAACTCTTGAACCATTAAAACTCAGCCATATTGAATTACCTCTATTACCACCATCGTTTGTTTTATTCTATATAGCATCTCTAAATTATTGGCGATATTTCAATAACTGGTTTTTTATCATTAATGGTGAAAAATATTAGATCGGTACGTTATTTCAAAACATACTTGGGCTATTAAGTCTCAACCATATTGAATTACCTCTATTATCACCATCGTTTTCTGTATTCTATCTAGTGTCTCTCTAATCTAGCCGATAGACCATTAAAGGGTTTTCTATTATTAATGTTTAAAAATCATTAGATCGGTACGTTATTTCAAAAAGTACTTGTACTATTAAATCTCACCCATATTGCATTACCTCTATTATCACCATTGTTTGGTTTATTCTATCTAGCATCTCTAAAGTTTAGCCCATAGGGCATCAAAGAGATTTCTATCATTAATGTTGAAAAATCATTAGATTGGTACGTTATTTAAAAGAAAACTTGGACAATTAAACATCAGCCGTATTAAAATACCTTTATTATCACGATGTTTTGATTTATTCTATCCAGTATATCTAAAGTCTAGCCAATTGTAGCCGATGGATTTAGTTTACTTTATTCTATCTAGCATCTTTAAGTCTAGGCAATGTTGCGTTAACGTATTTTCTGTCATTAATTTTGAAAAATCATTATATTGGTAGGTTACATTGAAAAATACTTGGCTATTAAATGTCATCCATTATTGAATTACATCTATTATCAACATTGTTTGCTTTATACTATCTAGCATCTCGAAAATCTAGGTGATAGGACATTTAAGGGTTTTCTATGACTAATATTGAAAATTCATTAGATCTGTACTTTAATTCGAAACTTAAGACTTAAATGTGAAATAATAACGATAAATGATTTTTTACATAAATATATTCTTTTTATTTATTGAACAGACTTCATATATTCCCTCCATATCCACTAAAATACTCTCCAGAAAAAGATATTTTATTTTCCAAAATCCTGTGTCATTTTTATTTCAGCAGGAAATTCAGTTCAAGATTTTCTTAAACCTCGTTTCACGGAAAAAAAACATATGAATTTGACAGCTTAAATGTATTTTTATTACTTCTTCTTACTTTGTGGTTGTTACTTTCTAGTTTTGAAGATTCCTCTAGGATACGCAACAATTCCCGGAGCATCATACTCAAATATAATTGTTAGTATCACTGACTAGATGTTCTCATGTAAAGAATAAGCTACATTCCAAAAAGAAATCACCAATTTTTCTTTCAGAAACGGACTTTTACGTCACAACTTTTGCAAGATATTCTCTCAAATTCCATTCTTCATCAAGAAAATGGTCATTTCTGTCAAATTCAGCAGTTTTGAAGGTGATTTCTTTATGCTTCAAAAACGTATTTTAACTGGTTGATTATCAATTCCCTGTGAGTAGACTATTTTATGAAATTTAAATAAATTTAATTTATTAAGGTTATTTATTATCTTACTCGTTATTGTGGTGAGGATATTTAGATCATTATAATTAATATAATTAATATAAATAAAATGGGTAGTGAAATGCTTGGGATCTAAATCTGACCTCAATACATCTTTGGTAAAGGTTGAAAACTATAAAATTAATAGAATGGATTCGTCGTATCCGGAATTCTCGGGAGGGGTTCTGATCCCAGTCCCATATTAGAGTCAAGTCTCCGTTCATGACACTAAATAAGAAAGCACCTTTGTGGAATTATGAATCCCTAAGGGATAAAAAGTTAAAAGTTTGTGGAGCGATCAGAAGTGCTCTATTTGAAGGGGTAATGTTTTCCCCATATTTGAGGTTTCTAGGCGGGGAAAAGACGACCAATGAATATGTACAGCTCTGCTGATTGGGTCAAGAGTGGGAAGGAAGGTGGGAGATGAAACTAATATAATAAAAGAGAGAAGATAGTTGGAAAGCAGAGTTCTGGGACCAAAGGAAGAGTTGGGTCCAAGAAAGAGTCCAAAAAGTTAACGAGGAGGACTATCTCTCAGCGACCAGAAGTGTTACGGTACTGCAGCCTCATAGTATCACCCCAATTATTTAGAAGGCCCCAGACCAGTGGTAGAACTAAATTCAGCATTGTCATCCCACCAATCAAGAGTGCAAGCAAAGGTGTCTACATCCTATCTTCATCTCCAGGTCTGGAGAGCTCCTGACCAGCATACAGCCCTTGCAGAACCCTGCAGATGCACATTCTTTTGCAGATCCACAAAGGTAATTCTTATAAAAATTTGAATTTGGAATTAGGTCCTCTCTCTTCTTTTTTTACTTAAATGTTTAGTATCTGATTAATGTTGAATTTTGGATAAGGTGGCACATAATAGAAAATTTGGAAAGGCAATTTTTTGAAATTTGAATCAACTTTCTGTACATAGACATATAAATAGTATAACAATAAATTTTCTTATTTTTATTTAAAACTATCAACTTTGTTATGTATTTATTTAAGAGTGCAATATTTGTTTTAGCCACTCTTAATTAGTTTATTAGTTTTTAAAAATTAGTCTGTAGTGTCTGAGAACCTATGGTTGAATTTAAAATTTCAATATTCTACACAACCCAATACAAATAAATTTAGTCTTAGACTAATATAATAACCATTATACATTGATCACAGGTAAAATACCTAAATTTAATGAGACCTTCATGACAATTATAATGAAGTTTTTATATCATTATAAGATTTTTTTTATTGTTATCAGCTAAAATATTATTCTTCTTTTAGTACAAGTTTTGTACAAGGTCTGTTGCCCACTGGCTTTGGGGTAGAGCTTTACATTCCTAAAACATAGGTTGAGGTTCGATCCTCCGGCTGGACAACGTTGGCTTGACCTTTCATCCCTTCAGTGGGTAGACAAACTGAGGACCAAGCATGTGTGGAAACTACACACTGGGTGGGGGAGGGGTGTAAGGTTGACCTCCCAATCGGGGAAATGCCAACCAGGGTCCTTCATCTCGAAAACGGGGATTGGTAAAGTAAGTCATGGCCCAACGTGAGCTTTTTCGCCCGGGAGTTTAGTTTAGTTTAGTTTCTGTTAATATAGTCTGGTTTTTTAAAAATATTCAGTTTTGTCATTTCATGTATTATATTTTTAGGACAAGTAAACAATTGACACAAAATGAATTACTTAAAGGCTATAACCCACAGCATAACTTATGAAGGAAGTATATCAGAAACTAATTTTTTAGCCAAATTAATAATAAATGTCTTTTTATTCTGAAAACCTAAAACTGGTGTATGACATTTTAAATGTTTTTTAAATATGGAGAAACCGAAAATTATGAAAATTATATCGTTTATTAAGCTATAAAATAATGAAATACATCACATGTATTAATATAATTTGAGATTGGTACAGTAAGCCATGGCCCAAAGGAAACCTCATTGCCGGGGAGTTTATTTTAGTTCAGTTTCTGTTATTACAGTATATATTTTTTTTAAATATTCAGTTTTGTCATTTAAAAGTAGTATATTTTTAAAACAACGAAAAAATTGACACAAAATGATACAATCAACTGTTAATCACCCACAGCTTTACTTTTGAAAAAAGTATATTAGAAACTATTTTTTTGCCAAAGTAATAATAAATGTTCTTTTAATCCTGAAAACCTAAAACTTTAAAGGTGTCTGACATTTTAAAATTTAAAATAAAATATAGAGAAATCGAAAGTTAACAAAATCATACCTTTATCATGCTATAAAATAATGAAATACATGACGTGCGTTAATATAATTTAAACAAAGCCAAAGAATAAAAACATAATAAGGTTATATGTCATATCAAATTTATATTCTAATTTACGAATTTATCTTATCGCTTAATAGAATGAATATAATATCACCGAACTCAGTTCGAACAATGCAAACACACCAAGTTTGGAATCCCAACCTGAGTTCGGGCAAAAGAAAAAAAACGACATTTCAATTTTGTGTAGCCTTAAATAGGTTCGTCCAGTGCATAATATTTAATTTACCATCTACTCAATAATTAACGATACTTTCTCACATTAGGTTCGGCAGTTTCATGCCATTTGTGGCTATTTCTCGGATACTGTAAAGGATTTGTGAAATTCAAAGGATCTGAGGTACGTGGAATTCATGACAGTTGATATGATAATAGTATTGTTATATTGTTTTATTAATTTACTAGCATAAGACCCGTCATATGACGGGATCAGTAAAGTTTTTAATTTTCCAGAATTGTAAAGTACTTTATGAGGCAGGTGGAAAAAAGGGTTTGTTTTTTGGCTGAGAATTAACTGGTACAAGTTCAATAATTTGTTTATCTTCGTTTTCCTTTAAACTCTCCCGATACTGTGAATGCAGTTTAGAATCACGTTGAATTCATTTAGAGATATAACTCAAAATTGTCTTAGCTAAGTCTAAATTATCGTTGAGTTCTTCCCAACTTTTTGCACCAGTAATTAATGGAAGTAAAGAAATGATAATATCATTTCCACTACACTGAAGATAGATAGAATTTGTTGTTAATAACAGTGAAGAATTTTCGTTGCAACAAAAATATAATCGGTGATTAAATTTAAATATATATACCGAATCTATTAATTAAGATAAATATAAAAGAAAATTATTTGCGTAATATCTAAGCTCAGAGATAAAACGCAAAAAATGGCTTGATTTTTGGCCGAGAAATCTCTGGTACAAACTCAATAATTTGTCTACCTTCATACTTCTCTAAAAGTACTGTGAACGCAGTTTAGAATCACGTTGAATTCATTTAGAAAGATAACTCAAATTTTCCTATGCTACGTGAAAATTATCGTTGAGTTCTTCCCAAATTTTTGAAACAGTAAGTAATGGAAGCAAAGGAATGAAAATATCATTTCCACTACACCCTGGAGATAGATAGAATTTGTTGTTAATAATAGTGATAAATTTTCGTTGCAACAAAATATAATCGGTGATTAAATTTAAATATAGATACCTAATCTATTATTTAAGATAAATATAAAAGAAAATTATTTAAGTAATATCTAAGTTCAGAGATAAAACGCATGAAAATAATGCAGACGATATTTAAATAATTTGAAATGAGAAATTATTGAATGAGATGGTTAAAGAAATGACTTCATATGTTAGAAAAATATTTTTGAAGAGGTGGATTTCGATCATTTTAAAAATGACAGTATTTTTCACTGTTACAGCAAGCATAATTATACCAATTTAAAATCGGATCAATATGAGACGATAAACTTTAGTCGCTCTGAGTTTAGCTAACCCTAACTCATCAAGAATCCAATATGGATGCCATCCATTCCGGGTCCAACCGCTTCAGAAATTTGAGGACAGACGGACAGACAAATTAGGCTATTGTTATATAGTGGATTATATTTATCCAGAAAATTATATCATTTGATTTAATTTGCTGTAATCTGAGCAAAACTTACTGTAATAAATTAACATTTCCCATGTATGTAAAAATATTGAAAATAGCATATAGCCCATCATATGACGGGATCAGTCAAATTTTTAATTTTACAGCATTGTAAAGTATCCTATGAAGCAGGAAATAAAATGGTTTGTGCTTTGGCTGAGAATTATCTAGTATACACTCAATGTGTTTATCTTCATACACCTCTAAAGTCTCCCTACATTGTGAATGCAGTTTAGAATAACGCTGAATTCATTTAGTCAAACCATGTGGTTATGTATGTAAAACAAACACATAAACCAACAAAATTCTTAATTTTCAAAGATATATAACTTAAACGCTAGATATTTATGAGTCCGTGAAATAGACTCCTAGATTTTTATGAAAAGAATTGGTTGTTAATACTGGTGATAACATTTTCATTGCAATAAAAAATAATCGATGATTCAATTTAAAATTATCACTTATATACTTAATCTATTATTTAATACAGCATAAAAGAATATTATTTGCTTAATTTGTAAGTTCAGTGATAAAACGTATGAAAATAATGCGCGCGATATTTAAATTATTTAAAATAAGAAATGATTCAATGAGATGGTGATTCAAGGAATAATGATTCAAGGAATGACGTCATAATGCTGCAAAATTTGTAATTTTTACCTATAAGGCGATTTCACGCAGTAGGGCAAATTCTCAAATTATGACAATTCTGGCTTTAGTTTAAAGCGGAAGGGCAGTTTACTGTTTGTCTATTGGCTGTTGTAAACATGAAAATGAATAAGAAGGGCATTATAGTAGTTCGTGACGTTGCGACAAATTGCCTTATTTATTATGTGGATAAATTGATAAATTTAATCGCCTGTCCTTAGCCGGGGAATCCATTCCAGGTCCAACCGCTTCATAAATTGGTGGACAGACGGACAGCTAACTTAGGCTATTATTATACAGGGGATAGTAGATATTTTGTTTAATATTTTTTATTTCAAAAATAAGCCATTTCTAACATTTTGATGATAATAACGAATAAAATAAGAGAGAAAAAATTTCCTTTTTGGCATAATTTACTCAAATATATTCCACAGGGAGGGGAGTTAATGAACATTTCCATGCAGAAAGATAAACTTGCGAATGTCTCTTAAAATCTTTCATCTCAAAAATTGGTTACCGAAACAAATTTACGTTTTTTTCACGTACATCTGGGGAGAACATACAATGTTATCTTTACTTTATATTAGTATATACTGCAAAATGAATTGTTATTTATTCTTGACAAATCAAAAACTTGAAGTGAAAAACGAAATAAAAATACATTCAAAATGTCATATCCATATGTTTTCTGGATGAATGCGGCAGAAGAAATTCTTGAACTGCATTTCCTGTTTAAATAAAATGATAGTTTTTGAAATGATTTAACTTGAAAATTAAACCTCTTTTAAAAACTTTTTTAGGATGTGCAATTAAACATTGTTATCCCAACTACATATGCTTTTTCACACATGTATGTAAAATTAATAAAAAGTGCTAATAATTAATTCTTATCAAAATTCAATTCATTTTAAAATTTGTTGCTATTACACACGTGGCAGTCATGTTCATAAAAATGCATTAATGTCACATGCTATATAGCCACAATAATATGATATATAGAAAAAATACACTTGCTATATAGCTATAGAAAATATATAGCCTATATGTAATATAGAAGTATGTAGCCAAAATATCAGTAATTACACATGTCGCAGTAACATGCATAAAAATGCATTAATGTCACATGCTATATAGCCACAATAATATGCGACTTAGCCACAAAAATGTACCTTGCTATATAGCTATAGATATATATAGACTGTGGGTAATATAGAAATATATAGCCAAAATATCAGTAATTACACATGTCGCAGTAACATGCATAATAATGTATTAATGTCACATACTATATAGCCCCAATAATATGCTATATAACCACTAAAATGTCCCTTGCTATATAACTACAGAACTATATAGCCTATAGGTAATATCAAAATATGTATCCAAAATATTTGTAATTACACACGTGGCAGTCACATGCATAAAAATGCATTATTGTCACATACTATATAGCCACAATAATATGCTATATAGCCACTAAAATATCACTTGCTATATAGCTATATAAATATATAGCCTATGGGTAATATAAAAATATGTATCCAAAATATTTGTAATTACACACGTGGCAGTCATGTGCATAAAAATGCATTAATCTCACATGCTACTTCCAAACATGTTAATATATAACATAAAAATGTAAAAAGACTAAAATGGCTAAAAGTATCCAGATCTTCTAAATCCTACCGGTGCTTTACATAAAATAGTAGTTTCAGCAACTACATAAAATTATATCTGATTGCAAAATTAATAACTATATATTAGTTGTAAACACTTAGTCATTCAGCAATAATTATATGTTTTCATTTATATTATTCAAATATGATAGCCGAACGATGGCCAATTGGTTAGGGTGCTGGCTTTCGGTACCGGAGTTCGTGGGTTCGAATCCCGCAGTGGCATGGATGTCCGTATCCGTTCGGAATCGACTTTAAGTTGTAGGTTCCGGTCTCATTAGCCGTCGTGTTGCAAAAAGTAGACCATAGCACTCCAAACCAAATCAAATGCGATATACACATATATACCCATAAAAATAATATATTAAAAAATTGGTTGTTCGTAGTCTTTCGGAATCGGCTTTAAGCAGTAGGACCCGGTCTTCTTAGCCCTCGTGTGCAAAATAGTAGACCTTAGAGGTGCAAACCAAAGCACTGATATATTAAAGAAAGTAAATAATAAATTAATGACGATTCTAATAGAAAATTGTCTCTTAAGTCAACAGTATTAAATATCTTAGATCTAAAACACTACTACATTTCAAAATAAAAATGACTACAGAGTTTATAATCATAAATATGCTAATTGTCTAATACCCTAGGGATAAAAATGACTACAGAGTTTGCAATCATAAATATGCTAATTGTCTAATACCCTAGGGATAAAAATGACTACAGAGTTTATAATCATAAATATGCTAATTGTCTAATACCCTAGGGATAAAAATGACTACAGAGTTTGCAATCATAAATATGCTAATTGTCTAATACCCTAGGGATAAAAATGACTACAGAGTTTGTAATCATAAATAAGCTAATTGTCTAATACCCTAGGGATAAAAATGACTACAGAGTTTATAATCATAAATATGCTAATTGTCTAATACCCTAGGGATAAAAATGACTACAGAGTTTGTAATCATAAATAAGCTAATTGCCTAATACCCTAGGGATAAAAATGACTACAGAGTTTAATCATAAATATGCTAATTGTCTAATACCCTAGGGATAAAAATGACTACAGAGTTTGCAATCATAAATATGCTAATTGTCTAATACCCTAGGGATAAAAATGACTACAGAGTTTGTAATCATAAATAAGCTAATTGCCTAATACCCTAGGGATAAAAATGACTACAGAGTTTATAATCATAAATATGCTAATTGTCTAATACCCTAGGGATAAAAATGACTACAGAGTTTATAATCATAAATATGCTAATTGTCTAATACCCTAGAGATAAAAATTATTTTGTAAAATTTTTAGAGACAGAAAATATCTGAATTTCCAATTCCTATCGATTTTAACACTTTTTTTTCCTTACATATAATATAAACTCAAAAAAAGAATAACTTACATACTAGTGTACACGTGAAATTCTCTTCTAAAGCCTATTATTACCTGGAGTTTTAAGAATTTTCCAAACTTTCGAAATACTTCCAAAACCGGAACCATCCATTACAATCAAGGATTCCATTTTGTGTCTTCAACACAGGTACTCTTCGTGTTTTCAAACTTTATAGCGGAAACTTCTCTCTTTTTTTACAGCAATTTCATCAACATCTATAGAGACATTTTTTTTCTTATCTCTTTTACTTTTGTAATCTATTTTGTGTTTTTTCACTTTTTAAAAGTTTCTTGCTTTTCATGGCGTATTTCTTTCAAAATTTTATCTCTACATAAAGATATTAAAGATACTTACATACACTAAAGAAACTTTTTGAAATTTTTATTAAGTCATAAAATAATTATTGATAACAAATAATCGCATTTTAACAGGAGCTCATTTTCTAGTTAAATTTATTATGAATGTATTAGTTTCATTAGTTGTTTTCTTATAGAAATTCCATTTGCACACACACACACACATATATATATACATATATATATATACATATATATATATATATATATATATATATATATATATATATATATATATATATATATATATATATATATATATATATATATATATATATATACATATACATATATATACATATATACATACATATACATATACATACATATACATACATATATATATACATACATATACATATACATATACATACATATACATATATATATACATATATATTGGGTTGTTCGGAAAGTCATTTCGTTTTTTTGGGGAACATGAAAGACAGTTTTCGTATAATGAATAAATATTTTATTAAATTATATATTGGCCATTCTGGTCCAACACCTTTTGCCATCTTTCTGGTAGTAGCATAATTCCACGCTCATAAAATTTTTGGTCTTTGCTGGCAAAAAACTGATCGAGGTGGTTTTTGACCTCCTCATTTGAGGTGCAGGTTTTACCGTCTAAAAATTTTTGGAATGACCGAAACAAATAATAATCCGATGGTGCCTGGTCTGGAGAATTTGGTGGGTGTGGTATTGTATCCCATTTAAGCTGTAAAAGCTTTTGGTGAGTGACCAAACTTGTGTGAGGTTTCGCGTTGTCTTGGTGAAACAGTACACCTTTCCTGTTGATTAGTTCTGACCTTTTCTGTTGAAGTTCATCATTCATTTTGTCCAGCTGATGACAGTAGACTTCCGAATTAATCGTTGTGTTATCCGGTAAAAGCTTAAAAACAACGATTCCTTTAAAATCCCACCAAACAGACAGCATCACCTTTTTTTGGTGAATATCGACTTTGGAAATGGTTTGAGCCGGTCCATCTTTTTTACTCCATGACCTCTTGCGTTTGACGTTGTTGTATATAACCCATTTTTTGTCCCCAGTGATGATGTGCCTAAAAAACGGATCATTTTCGTGACGTTTGAGAAGCGAATCGCAGACGTCAATGCGGCGACACAGATTTCTCTCTGTGAGAATATAGGGAACCCATACATCGAGCTTCGAGGATAATACCAGGCCTTTCAAGTGGTCATAAACTGTTGAATTTGATAAATTTAACCTCAATCTGATCTCACGTGTTGTTATTCGCCGGTTCGCATCAACTAATGCCTTTATCGCGTCTTTATCAGCTTCCACCGGACTTCCCGAACATGGTGCAGCTTCGACATCAAAATTGCCGGATCGAAATTTAGCGAACCAGTTCTGGCACTGGCGTACTGTCAACACACCTTCTCCATACACATCGGTCAATTTTTTTCTGGCTTGAACAGCATTTTTACCCTTTCTTTAGTAAAACAGTAAAATATGTCGAAAATTCTGCTTATCGCTCTCCATATTTAAGAGGGTACCAACCAAAAACTACTGCGTAGAATTAATTGGAATTTTTCACACACAAGCCTTGCTATATGAGCTATCAAAGCATATAAAAATTATACGGCTTAAATGTGAAGTTGGGTGAAAAAAAATACAATTAAATCCTCTGAGGGAAAAAACGAAATTACTTTCCGAACAACCCAATATATATATATATATATATATATATATATATATATTATATATATAATCAAATTCTAAAAGGTAGGTTACAATTGAAATTATTGATGTATCACCTATTGTTTTTACTTTGTCCTGGCTTGTTGGGAAAGAAGAAGCCTAATCAGCTAACACCATTAAAGTAATAAAGTAAAATATGCAGTCGGGTTACATTGAAGAGAACGGCACTGAAGTCCAAGTATAATTGAAATTTTATTAAGAGCTGCTAACTAAGAACATCTTCACAAATCAGAAGCAGATTAGAGAATGTACACGAAAACAAGTCCTGGAACAGAGTTGGATCCCATAGCGAGATAGAGACGAAATATTTACCAGATAGAATGAAACTTAGTCAGCGAATTTAACTGTTACATCAGGGAAAAGTGGCATGCATAAAAATACATTAATGTCACATGCTACATAACTACAATAATATGCTATATAGCCATAAAAATGTCACTTCCTATATATATAGAATTATATAGTATAGGTAATATAGAAATATATAGCCAAAATATTTGTAATTACATACGTGGTATTCACATGCATAATAATGTATTAATGTCACATACTATATAGCCCCAATAATATGCTATATAACCACTAAAATGTCCCTTGCTATATAACTACAGAACTATATAGCCTATAGGTAATATCAAAATATGTATCCAAAATATTTGTAATTACACACGTGGCAGTCACATGCATAAAAATGCATTAATGTTATATCCTATATAGCCACAATAATATGATATAGCCACTAAAATGTCACTTGCTATATAGCTATAGAACTATATAACCTATGGGTAATATAAAAATATGTATCCAAAATATTTGTAATTACACACGTGGCAGTCATGTGCATAAAAATGCATTAATCTCACATGCTACTTCCAAACATGTTAATATATAACATAAAAATGTAAAAAGACTAAAATGGCTAAAAGTATCCAGATCTTCTAAATCCTACCGGTGCTTTACATAAAATAGTAGTTTCAGCAACTACATAAAATTATATCTGATTGCAAAATTAATAACTATATATTAGTTGTAAACACTTAGCCATTAAAATAATTATATGTTTTCATTTATATTATTCAAATATGATAGCCGAGCGATGGCCGATTGGTTAGGGTGCTGGCTTTCGGTACCGGAGTTCGTTGGTTCGAATCCCGATGTGGCATGGATGTTCGTAGCCGTTCGGAATCGGCTTTAAGCTGTAGATACCGGTCTCATTAGCCCTCGTGTTGGGAAAAGTAGACCATACCAAATCAAATCAAATATGATATACACATATAGACCCATAAAAATAATATATTTAAATAATTTATTAAAAAATTCGTTGCTCGTAGTCTTTCGAATCGGCTTTAAGCAGTAGGTCCCGGTCTCCTTAGCCCTCGTGTGCAAAACAGTAGACCTTAGAGGTGCAAACCAAAGCACTGATATATTAAAGAAAGTAAATAATAAATTAATGACGATTCTAATAGAAAATTGTCTCTTAAGTCAACAGTATTAAATATCTTAGATCTAAAACACTACTACATTTCAAAATAAAAATGACTACAGAGTTTATAATCATAAATATGCTAATTGTCTAATACCCTAGGGATAAAAATTATTTTGTACCTTACTAAAATTTTTAGAGACAGAAAATATCTGAATTTCCAATTCCTATCGATTTTAACACTTTTTTTCCTTACATATAATATAAACTCAAAAAAAGAATAACTTACATACTAGTGTACACGTGAAATTCTCTTCTAAAGCCTATTATTACCTGGAGTTTTAAGAATTTTCCAAACTTTCGAAATACTTCCAAAACCGGAACCATCCATTACAATCAAGGATTCCATTTTGTGTCTTCAACACAGGTACTCTTCGTGTTTTCAAACTTTATAGCGGAAACTTCTCTCTTTTTTTACAGCAATTTCATCAACATCTATAGAGACATTTTTTTTTCTTATCTCTTTTACTTTTGTAATCTATTTTGTGTTTTTTCACTTTTTAAAACTTTTTTGCTTTTCATGGTGTATTTCTTTCTAAACTTTTATCTCTACATAAAGAAATCAACGTAGAAACAATTTATACACTCAGAAATAAATAAATAAATAAATACACACATTTATATATATATATATATATATATATATATTATATATATATATTTATTTATTTATTATTATTTATTATATTTATTTATATATAATATATATATACATATATATACATATATATGTATATATATAATATGTATATTTTTTTATATCTACATATATATATATTTTATATCTAATTTATATATATTTATATATATATATATATATATATACATATATATATATATATAGTATATATATATTTGTATATATGTGTATATATATATATATATATTGTATATATTTATATATATATATTTATATATAATTATATATATATATTTATTTATATAAAAATATAATATTTATATACATATATTTATATATATATGCATATATATTATATAAATATATGTATTTTATATATATATATATATTTATATATATAAATATTTATAATATATATACTATATGTATATATATATTTATATATATGCATATATATATATATATATATATATATATATATATATATATATATATATATTATATATATATATATATTTAATATATATATATAGTGTATTATACATTTATTTTAAGTGGCTAGGTTAATGTGTTATAACACTTTGAAACTTTTCATGATATCGATTTTTACTCTACACAGCTGCATTGGTTTGTTCTCAGATGCTGAAAACAAATTTACATCATGACATTTAAACTGTATCACTAATCTTTATATTTTATAAAGTGATTGGTTATAAATCACTAGTGATTACTAAAGGGAATATATTTTTCTCTTTTATGAGTTTTGTTTTTTTCCCTTCACGAACATTTAATTTTAATGCTGACTCTGAAATGTCCCAGTTGAAAAATAATGCATCTCTTGATGTTTTTATGGCATAAAAAACGAATTCATTAACGGAGTAACAAATGTTGCCTATTATAATATTTGGAACTAAAAAGTATGGTAAATTAACTTTTCAAACTACTGAAAGATTATTATAGTAAAACATTAATATCGCATTTCATCTAAAAGTCACAGTCGTGTAGATTTTGTTTTACGTGGATAGGTTGATATGTCTTGACTATTCAACACTTTTTATGATATCAATCTTTACTCTAAACACCTGCGTTTTGTTCTCAGATTCCGAAAAGAAATTTATTTCATGTCAGTAAAATTATATCATTTGTTTATTTTATAAAGGGAGAGGCAATTATAAATGAGTGACTACTAAAAAGAATATTTTTATTTGTTATATGAATTTTCTTGTTTTTCCATTTGGGACTATTGAATTTTAATGATGAACATCAGTTTGTCTGAAATGTCCCAGTCGAAAAATAACGTTGCTGTTCATACCTTTATGGAATAAAAAAAGAATTCTTTAACGGAATAGTAAATGATACCTATATTAATGTTGAAAATTAAGAAATATTGAAAATTAACTTATTAACTACTGTAAGATTATTATATTAGTACATTAATATCGCATTCCGTCTAAAAGTCACATTCCTGTGCATTTTTTTATTATATCGATCTTTACTCTAAACACCTGCGTTGTTTTGTTCTCAGATTCCGAAAACAAATTTACGCCATGTCAGTAAAACTATATCATTTGTTTATTTTATAAAGGGAGAGATAATTATAAATCATGAGTGACTACTAAAAAGAATATTTTTATCTGTTATATGAATTTTCTTGTTTTACGCTTCGGGACCATTGAATTTTAATACTGAACATCATTTTATCTGAAATGTCCCAATAGAAAAATAACGTTGCTGTTCATACCTTTATGGAATAAAAAATTCTCTAACACAGTAGCTTGGTCTGGAGCGCAACGGTCTACTTTTTACAACACGAGGTCTAATGAGACCGGGACCTACTGCTTTAAGCCGATTCCGAACGGCTACGAACATCCATGCCATAATGGGATTCGAACCCACGAAATCCCGTTCCGAAGGCCAGCACCCTAACCATTCGGCCATCATTCGGTCTAACGCAGTAGTAAATGGTACCTATTTGAATGTTGAGAATTAAGAAATATGGAAAATTATTTTATCAACTACTGTAAGATTATTATATAAATACATTAGTATCGCACTCCGTCTAAAAGTCACATTTCTGTGCATTTTTTTGTGATATTGATCTCTTAACACCTACTTTGTTTTGTTCTCAGATTCCGAAAACGAATTTACATCATGTCAGTAAACAATATCATTTGTTTATTTTATAAAGAGATTGATTATAAATCTTTAGTGACTATTAAAGGAAATATATTTTTCTGTAATATGAATTTTCTTGTTTTTCAATTCACGACCTTTGAATTTTAAATGCTAACCATTATATAGTATGAAAAGTCCTAGACGAAAAATCATGCATCTGTTGATGCCTTTATGGCATAAAAAAGAAGTCCATTGCAGAGTAATGAATGTTACCTGTTATAATGTTGGGAATTAAGAAATATTGAAAATTAAATTATTAACTACAGTAAGATTATTATATTAATACATTAATATCGCATTTCGTCTAAAAGCCACATTCCTGTGGAGTTTTCTTTTTATCGTGGACAGGACATGTCATGAAGCTTTGAAATTTTTTATGATATCTATCTTAACTCTAAATACCCGTGATCAAAAAGTCCATGTAAAATTTAAAAATTCATAATAACCGGGAAATTACTAGTGCATGGGATTTAAAAAAAAAAACTCAAAAGGAGTCGATAGAGGGTGCTGATGTACACTTGTCAAAGAAAAAGAAACACAAATAACAAACAGATTGCCTCTAAATCGTTTATTACAAAAGTATGTGTTTCACATGACCACCACCACAGGGGATAACACTGTTAAAGGCCTTTTTATACTTCTGACATTCTTCTGAATTCGGAACTTACGCAATGCAGTGGTTGCTGATTCCTGGTTGACGTAAAACATCTTCAAAAACAAATCTTTATCCTTCGCACTCAGCATCGTTGTTCGCATACGTAGTTTACAGCGGTGAACTGGTTGTGTATTGACAGGAGAGCAAGTTCTTATCTCATTTGCATATTTCCAGCGAAAACAAATTTACGTCATGTCAGTAAGACTATATCATTTGTTTATTTGTGACTACTAAAGGGACTACTAGTGACTACTAAAGGGAATATATTTTTCTGTTACATGAGTTTGCTTGTTTTTCCCTTGGTGACCATTGAATTTTAAGGCTGAGCATCATTTCGTCTGAAATGTCCCAGTCGACAAATAACGCTGCTGTTGATACCTTTATGGCAGAAAAGAAGGATTCTTTAACAGAATAACAAATTTTACCTATTATAAAGTTAGAAACTAAGAAATATGGTAAATTAACTTAATAACTACTGTGTAACAAAGAGTTAGAGTTGAACAAAGCCAGAGCGAAACCGACCTAGAGGTGAAAGCGGAGTGACCCTCCTTCGATCCCATTGTTCAAGAGGGGTTGCTAATCGCGGAGTAGCTCGTTTCGGCCCAGCAATGCTGCCCAACGAACTTTTTTAGAGAGATCTGAAGGCCCCCTCGGAGAGAGAGCAAAGGAGAAAGAGCTTGGAGCTTTGGATCTTCAGCGAGTTGGAGCACCATTTCTTTTTTCATCATACTCCATGTTTGATAGATCTTCGAACGAGTGTGGTCCTTTTGGCATCATAGCCTAAAAGTCATTTTACATTTTATATCCTATTAACATTTCTATCGAATTCTAATAAACAAAATTCAGCAGAAAGAATTAGTTTTACTTTTATCTCCGATTCCCACTATACGTGCGGCTGGCCTTGACGCTCTGTCGGCCTCATCTAAACATACTGTAAGATTATTATATTGATACATTAATTTAGCATTTCATCAAAAAGTCACATTACTGTGAAGTTTTTTTTACGTTGATAGGTTGATGTGTGATGACGCTTTGAAATGGTTTATGATGTCTGTCTTAACTCTAAATACCTGCGCTATTTTGTTCTCAGGTCAACTATTTCTCGCTTTTATTCATTTTATAAAGATGTTGATAATAAATCATTAGTGACTATTAAAAAGAATGTATTAATATGTGATATTAATTTTGTAATTTGTCCCTTGGCGATCATTCAATTTTAATGCTGAATATCATTCTGCCCCACTTGAAAATTTACTTTGTGAAAGAATGGTGCCCTTATGCCGTAAAGATAGAAGAAAAATGCTTATAAGAATTATTTCGTAAGTGACTCTTTTCTATTCACAATAACCAATGTATACTATCATCATACTGAGAAATAAGCTTTTAAATTCGTTTAAATAAAAGCAAACCCAAAAATACAGAAAGTACATTATTTTGTACTTTTATGTTTTCAGAACTATGGTATGGGTCTACGGAGAACTTTTTTCTTTAAACGTAGAAACTAGTTCATGTTTTTACATTTTTAGATTTATTTTTCATATTATCATAGAAAATTGCACTTAAAAAATTTATTCCTGGAGAAGTTTTTATAAAATTTCTAATAAATGAAGAAAATTTAGTAAAAAAATCGGGTTTTTTCAAAAGGTCTAATTTTTTTAATAAATTAAATTATTTCAATATTTTTTGATGCAACATATTTCTTATACACTGGACTAGTGAATCCCCTAAAATCTTTGCTTAATTTACATTTGGTAAAAAATTTTGGTCTTTCAAAATCATACACATTGAATTTTTAAGGAAATTTTCATTAACTTTATATCTAACTATTAGTGAAACATCATTAAAAATTATACAAATTTAAAGCTTTTAGGCATTCACTAGTAATTACTATCAAAAGCATTCATAATATTATTCAACAAAATATTTTAAGAACTTTTTGAGCAATCACATTTCAAGTTTCGACATTTTATTAAAAATACCGTTCTGAGAAAAACGCATTTGAAGTTTATGAAAGCAACTTTAACTGTTAAAAAATTAAAATACATGTTTAAAATTCATCCCATTTTCTTGCCTCAAAACTTTCTAATTGCCAAGGTGCTAATTATTAAAAATAATAGAAAAATGTTTAAACTAATCTTCATGTAAATTTAAAAAGTTTTGTCCAAAAAATGCTTCCAAAAATTTCACAACTTCCGGTTCCGAAGTCTCTACTTTCGTTTTATTTGGACAGCTGTCACTAATGTTTAAAAAGCTTTAACTTTTCTTTAATATGCAGTGGAGACAAAACAAAAGCAGATTTAGAAGCCTAAAAGTTCAAACTTTACATTAGAGATATAAAAAATTTATGATTTTTGGCAAAAAATGATGTTTTCAACGGAGACGGATACTTTAAATAAAATAAACTTATTAACTAGTATATTAGCCTAATTCATAAATTATCACATTTTGTATAGTAATGACATTGGTTGACAGATTTGAACTTGGATTGGTTGACGAGTGATGAAGACTTCGATCATTTATGTTACGATTCTCAATAATTAGGTTGTTTTGTAATCAGATTTCGAAAATAAATTTATGTCATGTCATTAGAGCTATATTTCTTTTTTATAGTGTTACGAACTACAAAAGCTGGGTTTGGGGATTGAATGGGCTTTAAACAAGACTACAGCACGGAAACAAATACTTTATTCACAATCACTTCAAAAATACATCGCTGAACAACTTGAGCACAAAGCCGCGGGCCACATACTTCTTTCCGCATCAAACAACAAGCACCGGTGACACACAACACACCGTGCGTACTTCTTACATCGAGAAATCTACTTAACGAC
>CM063497.1:77202035-77227035 GCA_032207245.1 Pardosa pseudoannulata | reverse complement strand
TATAAAGAGAAGAATTAAGATCTAGAATAATTAATAAAACATTTTGGATGGACTTTAGGGCTTAGATTTTGATATTTTACATATATATATATATATATATATATATATATATTATAATATATATATATAATATATATGTGTGTGTGTGTGTGTTGTGTGTGTGTGTGTATGTGTGTGTGTGTGTATAGTCTAAAAACGTTATCTACTGCCGTTTGTATTAAAGAGACATTGATTTATTTTATATCCGTCGAACTTTCATAATCTAACTCAAAAAAAGATAATCCTTGCCTCAGTTTCCAAATAAAAATTTTAAGTCTTCTCAGTAATTTTATTTTTTTTCCAAATAAAAATTTAAGTCTTCTCGGTAAAGCGTTAACACTTATTTGTTTGTTTTTTATTTTATAAAAAGATTGATCATAAATCCCGTGTGACTACTTGAAAATATTTTTATCTGTGATACGAATTTTCTTAGCTCTCCCTTGACGATCGTTGAATTTTGATATTAACAATCATTCACCTAAAATTTCCCAGTCAAAAAATAACACTATTGAAGAATGATCTAATTTTGATGTAGAAATGTCAGAAAAAATGCGTATAACTAATATTTCCTCAGTTATATTTATCTGTACCACTGTTAAGTATTATAATATTGGGAATGAAAAATCATTGAATTCAACTTCTTAATTAGTATAAATATATTAATCTAATAATTAACGTGTCTCATTTCGTCCATAATTTAACAACTTCCTAATTTCGTTTAATCTTAACAACTGAATTATTTTTTCTCAGATTACGAAAGTAAACTTACGTATTCTCAGTAAAATTATTTTACTTTCTTGTAGAGTGGATAGGTTTGCTGTGTTATGAGGCCTTAAAACTTTTCATGCTATTGATCTTTACTCTTAACAACTAAGTTGGTTTTTTATCCGATTCCGAACATAAATTTACGTATTCTCGTAAAACCCTATTATTTCTTGTAACGAGGATAGGTTAATGTGTGAAGCGCCTTAAACTTTTAATGATATTGATCTTTACTCTTATCAGCTGGGTTGTTTGTTCTCAGATTCCGAAAATAAATTTACGTATTATCAGTAAAATTCTTTTACGTCCTTGTAATGTCGATAGGTTGATGTGTGATGACGCCTTGAAACTTTTGATGCTATTGAACTTTAGACAAAATAACCGGGTTGTTTGTTCTCAGATTCCGAAAATAAATTTACGTATTATCAGTAAAATTCTTTTACGTCCTTGTAATGTCAATAGGTTGATGCGTGATGACGCCTTGAAACTTTTCATGCTATTTTTACTCTTTATTACTGGGTTGTTTTTTCTCAGATTCCTGAAATAAATTTACATAGTCTCAGTAAAACTATATTACTTCTTTGTAACGTTGAAAGGTTGATGTGTGATGAAGCCTTGGAACATTCCATAATATCAATATTTACTCTTATGAACTATGTTGTTTTTTCTCAGATTCTGAAAATAAATTTACGCATTCTCAGTAAAACTCTATAACTTCATTGTAGCGTGTGGATAGGATGATGTGTGATAACGCCTTGAAAGATTCCATGATATAGATCTTTACTTTTATCAACTGAGTTGTTTTTCTCAGGTCTCCAAAAATAAACTTACATATTCTTAGTAAAACTCTATCACTTCCTTGTAACGTGGATAGGTAGATGTGTTATGACGACTTAAAACTTTATATAATATCGATCTTTACTCTTATCAACTGAGTTGTTTTTTCTCAGGTTTCGAAAATAAATTTACATATTTTTAGTAAAACACTATTACTTCCTTGTAACGTGGATAGGTAGATGTGGATTGACGTCCTAAAACTTTCTACAATATCGATCTTTACTCTTATCAACTGAGTTGTTTTTTCTCAGGTTTCGAAAATAAATTTAAGTATTCTCAGTAAAACTCTATTACTTCCTATTAACGTGGATAGGTTGATGTGTGATGATGCTTTGAAACTTTCCATAATATCAATCTTTACTCTTATCAACGGGGATAATTTTCCTAAGATTCCGAAAATAAATTTTATATTCTCAGTAAAACTCTATTACTTCCATGTAGCGTGGATAGGTTGATGTCTGATGACACCTTGAAACTTTTCATAATATCGTTCTTTACTCTTATCAACTGGGTTGTTTTTCCTCAGATTCTAAAAATAAACTTAAATATCCTTAGTAAAACTCCATTTCTTACTTGTAACGTGGATATGTTGATGTGGGTAGATGCCTTGAAACTATCCATAATACCTATCTTTACTCTTGTCAACTGGGTTGTTGTACCCAGGTTCCAAAAACAAAATTTACGTATTATCAGTAAAATTCTTTTACGTCCTAGTAATGTCGATAAGTTGATGTATGATGACGCCTTGAAACTTTTGATGCTATCGATCTTTACTCTTAGAACTGGGTTGTTTGTTCTCAGATTCCGAAAATAAATTTATGTATTTTCAGTAAAACTCTATAACTTCCTTTTAACGTGGATAAGTTGATGTGTAATGACGCTTTGAAACTTTTCATAATATTTATACTCTATACAACTGGGTTGCTTTTGTCTCAAATTCTGAAAATAAATTTATTTATTCTCAGTAAAAATCTATTACTTCCTTGTAACATGGATTGATTGATGTGTGAGGATGCCTTGAAACTTTCCATAATATCGATCTTCCGTCTTATCAGCTGGGTTGTTCTTTCTCAGATTCTGAAAATAAATTTATTTATTCTCAGTAAAAATCTATTACTTCCTTGTAACATGGATTGATTGATGTGTGAGGATGCCTTGAAACTTTCCATAATATCATTCTTTACTTTTATCAACTGAGTTGTTTTTTCTCAGATTCCGAAATAAATTTAAGTATTCTCAGTAAAACTCTATTACTTCCTATTAACGTGGATAGGTTGATGTGTGATGATGCTTTGAAACTTTACATAATATCAATCTTTACTCTTATCAACGGGGATAATTTTAATCAGATTCTGAAAATAAATTTATGTATTCTCAGTAAAACTCTATAACTTCCTTTTAACGTGGATAAGTTGATGTGTAATGACGCTTTGAAACTTTCCATAATATCAATCTTTACTTTTATCAACTGGGATGTCTTTCCGAAAATAAATTTATGTATTCTCAGTAAAACTCTATTACTTCCATGTAGCGTGGATAGGTTGATGTGTGATGACGCCTTCAAACTTTCCATAATATCTGTCTTTACTCTTATCAACTGGGTTGTTTTTTCTCAAATTCTTAAAATAAATTTACGCATTCTCAGTAAAACTCTATAACTTGCTTTTAACGTGCATAAGATTATGTGTGATGACGATTTGAAGCTTTCCATAATATCAATCTTTACTTTTATCAACTGGGATGTTTTTCTCTGAAAATAAATTTATTTATTCTCAGTAAAAATCTATTACTTCCTTGTAACGTGGATTGGTTGATGTGTGAGGAAGGCTTGAAACTTTCCATGATATAGATCTTTACTTTTATCAACTGAGTTGTTTTTCTCAGGTTCTGAAAATAGATTTACATATTCTTAGTAAAACTCTATCACTTCCTCGTAACTTGAATACATAGATGTGTGATGACGCCTTAAAACTTTCTATAATATCGATCTTTACTCTTATCACCTGAGTTGTTTTTTCTCAGGTTTCGAAAATAAATTTACATATTCTTAATAAAACTCTATCACTTCCTTGTAACGTGGATAGTTAGATGTGGGATGACGCATCAAAACTTTCTATAATATCGGTCTTTACTCTTATCAACTGTGTTGTTTTTTCTCAGGTCCCAAAAATAAATTTACATATTCTCAGTAAAACTCCCTTACTTCCTTGTAACGTGGTTAGGTTGATGTGTGAGGAAGGCTTGAAACTTTCCATAATATCGATCTTTCGTCTTATCAGCTGGGTTATTTTTTCTAAGATTCCGAAAACAAATTTAAATATTTTCAGTAAAAGTCTATTAGTTCCTTCTTACGTGGATAGGTTGATGTGTGATGACGCCTAGAAACTTTCCATAACATCGATCTTTACTCTTAACAACTGGGTTGCTTTTCTCAGATTCCGAAAATAAATTTATGTATTTTCAGTAAAAGTCTATTACTTCCTTGTAATGTGGATAGGTTGATGTGTGATGACGCCTTCAAACTTTCCATAATATCGGTCTTTACTCTTATCAACTGGGTTGTTTTTTGTCAGGTTCCAAAAATAAATTTACGTAGTATTAGTAAAATTCTATCATTTCCTTGTAATGTCGATAGGTTGATGTGTAAGGACGCCTTGAAACTATCCATAATATCGATCTTTACTCTTAGCAACTGGGTTGCTTTTCTCAGATTCCGAAAATAAATTTATGTATTTTCAGTAAAAGTCTATTAGTTCCTTGTTACGTGGATAGGTTGATGTGTGATGACGCCTTGAAACTTTCCATGATATTTTTACTCTTAACAACTGGGTTGTTTTTTTCTTCTCAGATTCTGAAAATAAATTTAAGTATTCTCAGTAAAACTCTATTACTTCCATGTAGCGTGGATAGGTTGATGTCTGATGACACCTTGAAACTTTTCATAATATCGTTCTTTACTCTTATCAACTGGGTGTTTTTTTTCTCAGGTTCCGAAAATAAATTTATGTATTCTCAGTAAACCTCTATTACTTCATTGTAACTTGGATATGTTGATGTGTGATGACCTTGAAACTTCCATAATATCGATCTTTACTCTTATCACTGGGTTGTTTTTTCTCAGATTTCGAAATAAATTTAAGTATTCTCAGTAAAACTCTATTACTTTTATGTAACGTGGATAGGTTGATGTGTGATGACGCCTTGAATCTTTCTATAATATCTATCTTTACTCTTATCAACTGGGTTGTTTTTTCTCAAATTTTTAAAATAAATTTACGCATTCTCAGTAAAACTCTATAACTTCCTTTTAACGTGGATAAGTTGATGTGTAATGACGCTTTGAAACTTTCCATAATATCGATCTTTACTCTTATCAACAGGGCTGTTTTTTCTCAGATACCGAAAATAGATTTACATATTCTTAGTAAAACTCTATCACTTCCTCGTAACGTGAATAGATAGATGTGATGACGCCTTAAAACTTTCTATAATATCGATCTTTACTCTTATTAACTGGGTTGTTTTTTCTCAGGTCTCCAAAAATAAACTTACATATTCTTAGTAAAACTCTATCACTTCCTTGTAACGTGGATAGGTTGATGTGTGATGACGCCTAGAAACTTTCCATAACATCGATCTTTACTCTTAACAACTGGGTTGTTTTTTTCTTCTCAGATTCTGAAAATAAATTTACGCATTCGTAAAACTTTACCTTGTAACGTGGATATTGATGTTGATGACGCCTTCAAACTTTCATGATATCGATCTTTACTCTTATGAACTGGGTTGTTTTATCTCAGATTCCGAAAATAAATTTACATTCTCTTTAAAACTGTATTACAAATTTATATGTGATGAAGCCTGAAACTTTTTTTTTATGTTATCGATAGTTACTCTTATAACTGTGTTTTTTTTCTCAGATTCCGAAAATAAATTTACATGTTACAATAAAATTTACTCTTATTGTAATTTGAATGGATGTGTGATGACACCTTGAAACTTTATTCCTTTCGATCTTTATTCTTATCAACTGGGTGTTTTTTCTCAGATTTCGAAAATAAATTTAATATTCTCAGTAAAACTCTATATACTTCTTTGTAACGTGGAAATTGATGTGTGATGACGCCTTGATAATTCCATAATATAGTCTTTACTCTTATTGTAACTGGGTATTTTTTCTCAGATTCTGAAAATAAATTTATATTCTCAGTAAAACTCTATTACTTCCTTGTAACGAGGATATTATGTGTATACGCCTTGAAACTATCCATAATATCGATCTTTATCTTATCAACAGGGCTGTTTTTTTCAGATACAAAATAATTTTATTATATTCTTATAAAACTCTATACTTCCTTGTAACGTGGATAGTTGATATATGACTTAAAACTTTATAATATCGATCTTTACTCTTTTCAACTGAGTTGTTTTTATTATAAAAATAAATAAGTATTCTCAGTAATATATATTTACTTCCTTGTAACGTGATAGGTTGATGTATATGACGCCTTGAACTTTCCATAATATCGATTTACTCTTATAACTGGGTTGTTGTTTCAGATAAAATAAATTTATATATCTATGTAAAAATTATAACTTCCTTTGTAATATAATTGATGTATATTGAATTTTCATGATATTTTTTACTCTTATAACTGGGTTGTTATATTATATTCTGAAAATATATATATATATTCTATATAATATTATTTAATATTATATATTTGAAGCTTTGAAACTTTTTTTTTGTTATATAGTTACTCTTATATATTGTTTTATTATATATTATTCCGAAATATATAAATTTATGTATTATAAAAAATATTATATTTATATATGTAATTGATATGTGTATGATATTGAAATATTATATTCGATCTTTACTCTTATTTTGTTTTTTCTCAGGTTTCGAAAATAAATTTAAGTATTCTCAGTATAAAATATATTACTTATTTGTACGTGGAAAAGGTTATGTGTGATGACGTAATCATTATAATATATATATTACTCTTATGAACTGGGTCTTTTGTCTCAAATTCTGAAAATAAATTTACGTATTCTCAGTAAAAACTCTATTACTTCCTATTAATATAGGTTATGTGTATGACGCCTTGAAATATATAATATCGATCTTTACTCTTATAACATGTTTTTTTATACCGAAAATAATTTTATATATTCTTAGTAAAACTTTATTCCTTGTAACGTGATAGGTAGATATATACATTAAACTTTCTATAATATCGGTCTTTACTCTTATCAACTGTGTTGTTTTTTCTCAGGTCCCAAAAATAAATTTGCATATTCTCAGTAAAACTCCCTTACTTCCTTGTAACGTGGTTAGGTTGATGTGTGATGACGCCTTATCTTTATAATATCGACTATACTCTTATCAACAGGGTTGTTTTTTCTATATTCCGAAAATAAATTTATATAGTCTTCGTAAAATTATTACTTCTTTGTAACGTGGATAAGTTATGCGTGATATTCAAACTTTATATATCGATCTTTACTCTTATGAACTGGGTTGTTTTATCTCAGATTCCGAAAATAAATTTACGCATTCTCAATAAAACTGTATTACAAATTTATATGTGATGAATTGAAACTTTTTTTATATTTATCGATAGTACTCTTATCTACTGGGGTGTTTTTTTTTCTTAGATTCCGAAAATAAATTTACATGTTATCAATAAAAAATATTACTTCCTTATAGTGTAATTTATATGTGTGATGACATTAAACTTTCCATGCTTTCGATCTTATATATTCTTATCACTGGGTTGTTTTTTCTCAGATTTCGAAAATAAATTTACGCATTCTCAGTAAAACTCTATTACTTCCTTGTGACGTATAGGTTAATGTTAATTTGAAATTATCCATAATATCGATCTTTATCTTATCAACTGGGTTGTTTTTATCAGATTCCGAAAATATATTTATCTATTCTCAGTAAAAAGTCTATTACTTCCTAGTAATGTATATTTATATATGATACGCCTTGAAACTTTTTATATGCTATCGATATTACTCTTATCAACTGGGTTGTTTTCTCAGATTTTGAAAATAAATTATAAGTATTCACAGTAAAACTTTATTACTTATTGTAACGTGTATATATGTTGATGACGTCTTGAAACCATATAGTGATATATCTTTATTCTTAATAACATGGTTGGTTTATAGCAGATGCCAAATATGAATTTACTATATTTTCAGTAAAATTATATTACTTCCTTGTAGTGTCGATATGTTATATATATAATATGAAAACTTTATAATATTGATCTTTACTATATAAATGGCTTGTTTTTATATATATAAGATTCTGAAAATAAATATAAGTCTTATAGTAAATCTAGTTAAGTATATATTTTCACACGTTTTATCACTGAATTATATATATATTACATAAATAATGTTTTATATATGTTTGGCTTAAATATAATAGATAAGGTATATATGCAACAATTTTAATATTTTATCATTTATAGATTTTGTTGCAATGAAAATTTTATCATTGGTATTAACACCAATTCTTCTAATAGAGTCTATTTTACGGATTAATAAATATCTAGCGTTTAAGTTATATATCTTTGAAAATATAAGAAATTTATTTGTATGTGAGTGTCTTTTTTATATATAATCCTACGGTTTAATAAATGAATTATGATTCTAAATATATATTTAGACTTTATATATGTAAGAATATAAACAAATTATTGAGATTTACCACAAAATTCTCAGCCATAACAAACCATTTTTTTATATTATTACGTTACAATTCTAGAAAAATTAAAAATTTTACTGAAACCCCGATATATCGGTATATATGCTAACAGAAGGATATTAACAAAGGAAAGATACTAAATATAATACACAAAATAAAACCACTGAACAAAACTAATAGAAAAAGCAGCAAATATACTTCAAATAGATTATATTTAAACAAAAAATATGCACATTCCCTATGAGTATTTAAATATCGTACAAAACCGCTAATATAATACCTTTATAAAAAGTCTATTTTATAAAGTTTATCTAAAATATGTTTATATATTCATTAATTAGAAGATGGGAACATTCTTTATAAGTAGAAATATATTTTAATTCAGCGTTAATTAATACTGACCTTTACACGATGTGCACTTGATAACTGATCCTCATTAAAATATATTTTTACTTATTAGTCTCCTTAAGTATGATGTTTCATGCATTTTTTCTAAAGAATTAATTAGTAAGAAAATAAGAAAGTGACATTTTTAATTACTGTAAATTGGGAGTGAAATATTATGTTATATTCAAGTAGCAATATCACGTTATTAAAGTTTAATTCAAGACAAATACATATATATGTTATGATATTTTAACCAAAATAATTTAATTATAATTATGTTGTAAAATAAATTTTTGAATTCTGCATATATGTCTGATATTTTGGCGAAGTCTTTATTTTTCTGTAATTTAAAAAGATTTCAGCATATATATGAGATAGCGAATAATTTATAATTATATTATATATGTTACTAATGTCTCTCACGTGTATAATATATACCGATGATAAGTTGGATATCTTATGTTTCTGTGACAATATATATAACGATATAAGTTTAGTTATATAAATTGAATATCTTTCAGAAATTATATTGAATATATTGCTTTAATATTTTAATATATATTATATTATATATATATGTGTATATATTATATATATATATATATTTTTATATATATATATATATATATATATTTATATATATATATATATATATTATATATATATATATATATATATATATATTATATATATATTTTAATATATATATATATTTATATATATATATATATATATATATTTATATATATATGTATATATATATGTATATATATATATTATATATAATATATATTTATATATTATATATATATATATATATATATATTATATATATATATATATATGTATATATTATAATGTATAATATATTATATATATATATATGTATATATATTATATATAATATATATATATATATATATATATATATATATATGTATGTATATGTATTATCTATATATATATGTATATATATTTTTTGTATATATATATATATATATATATATATATGTATATATGTATATATATGTATATGTATATATATATGTATATGTGTATATATATATATTATATATATATACATATATATGTATGTATATATATATGTGTGTGTGTGTGTGTATTAATATACAGACATATATATGCCAATACATGTATGCATACATATAAATATAACTTAAAAATAGATATCCGTTTACTTCTATTTCATTTTACATTTCTTCCTTGCATCTTCATATTTCTGACCATAAAATAAATCTCCGATTTTTAAGAAGAGTGGAAAACGTCGAATATAGATTTATATTTTGTGGATGTCTATAATTTAAGAAAGTGCTTCATTTCTCTTCGTCTGTTTCGATTTGGTGGGAGATTCGAGAAACGTTCTTTCAATTTCGCTAGATATGTTCTGTGAAAAGCATGTAACGTGAATTGTGGGTCAAAGAATTACTCAGTCATATCGGAAAAAAATATTTTATTGTCAAGAAAATGCAAAAAAAAAAAAAAAAAGAAAAGAAAAGAAAAATGAAATTTTTGTTTTCAATTTAGCAGTCACATTATTTTATTAGCAATTTTCTTCTGAAGAGCTTAAGAATTTTTCTCATGAGTATTATTTAAATGTCGATAAAAGAAAAATATGCCTAAATCTCAATTTTTCAAATATGTCGGTTTTTAAAAGCCGTATCTTAAAACTTTCTAGTTCTATGTGATGATATAAACAATATTTTTTTCTTCAATTACTCCGAAATGTTTTTCATACAAACCCCATTTATTAGTGAAAATAATGATATTCTATTAAAATTTTATTAGCATGTAGCCCGTTAAATAACACGATTAGCAAAATTTTTAATTTTCCAGAATTGTAAAGGAAATTTAAAAAAAAATGGTTTGGATTTAGGTTGAGAAATCTGGTACACGCTCAATAATTTGTTTATCTTCACACTCCTCTAAAATCTCCCAATATGTGAATGCATCTTAGAATTACGTTGGATTCATTTAGTCGAACTGAGTGGTTATATATAAAAAACAAACAAGCAAACGAACAAACGTCTTAATTCTCAAAGATATATAATTTTAAAAGCTAGATATTTATTAGTCAGTGAAATAGACTCTTAGACTTTTATAAAAAGAATTTGTTCTTAATACCGGTGATAAATTTTTCATTGCAACAAAAAATAACCGACGATTCAATTTAAAATCATCACGTATGTACTTAATCTATTATTTAAGTCAAATATAAAAGAAAATTATTTACGTAATATCTAAGCTCAGTGACAAAACGTATTAAAATAATGCAGACGATATTTAAATAATTTAAAATAAGAAATTATTAAAAGAGAAATTACGTCATAATGCTAGGAAAAATGTTATTTTTACCTAATTATTATGTGATAAATTTAACAGCCTATTTACTGGGGAAATTATGACTTGAAATAATGGCATTAAAAGCTCCAAAAAGGGGGGGGGGTAGGGATTTCGAACGTTTTAAAGACTTGCTTTGAATTTTGCTAACCAGAACCCATCAAGAATCCAATATGGATTCGCCTATCCATTCCAGCTCCAAACGCTTCATAAATTCGAGGACAGACGGACAGATATTTTAGGCAATTATTATATATGGGATATAATGTTGGTACTTGAAAAATTTACGATAGAAAATAATTTATTAGATAATAAATTTCGATTAGAAAGCGAAATGATTTGATGAAAATTGAATTAATATATCTTAACACATTGTGTGCCGGTATATTTCGTAGTGGAATTGTAATGGAAGGGGGTGTTTTGAGCGTAAATTTAGTTATTCAGTTAAATATCAATAAATCGAAATTTATTTAAATTTTTTAACCAAATTTTCGTATTTTATATTGAAATATATACACTAATATATGAATAGAAATATATAAATAATTAAGATTTTTTGCAAACAAAAAAAATATATTTTTTAGTGGATAAATTCATAATAGTTTTATAGATTTATTCATTTTTGAAGATCCACCACACATAAAAAATCATTTTTATCATATAAAAATATTTTTATTTAATTATTATAATACAATATATAGCATGAAAAAATGGAATATTTATTCTACTATAAAATGGGTAAATATGTAATAAAATGCTTAGTATTGAGTAAGAATTTTTGCCTACATAAATTATATTCATTAAGAGATTCTTTATATGATTTTATAAATAAAGAATTTCATAAACTGATATACAATGAAAAAATATTTCTTGTTAATGAATAAATATTTATGATGAATACACAAATAAAATTAACTTATATATCAATATGTGCTTATGTTTATAAAGTATGTAGCATAACGGATTAAATTTCTATTACTTATTAAAATTCACTTTGTATTCAGGAAAAGATTTTCTTTGCTTTTACAAATAAAGAAATAATAAATAATATTTAAATAAATTAATATACGATAAAAGCATAAATTAATATACGATAAAAGCATATTTCGTAGTAATGAAAAAATCTTTATGATGAATACACAAATTAAAAGTAATTTGTTTAATATGATTCTAACATATGTAGTATAACGGATTAAATTTCTATTACGCATTAATATTAATTTTGTATTCAGGAAGAGAATCTTTTTATGCTTTTAAAAATAAAAAAGTTCACAAATTGATATACAAAGAAAAAAATATTTCTTAGTAATGAATAAATCTTTATGATTAATACAAAAATCAAAAGTAATTTAAAAAATATGCGCGTTTGTTATATAATATGTCGCATAACGGATTAAATTTCTAATACTTATTAATATTCACTTGGTATTCAGGAAGAGATTTTCTTTGTTTTTACAAATAGATTTTATAAATTAATGTACATTGAAAAAAATATTTCTTATCAATGAATGAACATTTATGATGAATACACAAATCAAAAATAACTTTTTGAATTTGTGCGTATGTTTGTAAAATATGTGGCATAACCGGTTAAATTTATAGTACGCATTACTGTTCATCTGGTATTCAGGAAAATTTTTATATGTTACAAATAAAGACATAAATTGTATACAATGATATTATTCTTATGAATATAATTATATGAAAGAAGATATCTTTATATATTTTTACAAATAAAGATGTTCATAAAGTGATATACAATGAAAAAATATTTCTTGGTAATGAATAAATTTATATGATAAATACAAATCAAATTATATTAATTCGCGTTGTTATGTAAATATGTAGCAAAACGGATTAAATTTCTATTACTTATTAATATTCATTTGGTATTCAAAGAGATTCTTTTTTTTTAAAATAAAGAGTTCATAAATTATATACGAAAAATATTTCTTAGTAATGAATAAATCTTTATGATGAATACACAAATTAAAAATAATTTATTGCACATGATTGTATGTTTGTAAAATATGTAGCATACCGGATTAAATTTCTAATCCTCATTAATATTAATTTGGTATTCAGGAAGCGAATCTTTTTATACTTTTGAAAATAAAAAAGAAAATAAATTGATATACAATGAAGAAAAATATTTCTTAGTAATGAATAAATCTTTATGATGAATACATATATCAAGAGTAATTTAATGAATATGCGCGTTTGTTATGTAATATGTCGCATAACGGATTAAATTTGTATTATTTCTTAATATTCACTTGGTATTCAGGAAGAGATTTTCTTTGTTTTTTACAAATAAAGAAGTTCATAAATTAACATACGATAAAAACATATTTCTTAGTAATTAATAAATCTTTATGATGAATACAAAAATCAAAGATAATTTATTGAATATGATTGTATGTTAACAAAATTTGTAGCATACCGGATTAAATTTTATTACGCATTACTATTCATTTGGTACTTAGGAAAAGATTTTTTTTTATTTTAAAAATAAAGAAGTTCATAAGATCATATATATTGAAAAAATATTTTTTAGTAATAACTAATGTTTATGATGAATACACAACTTAAAAGTAATATATTGAATATGATTGAATGTTTGTAAAATATATAGCATAACGTTTTATATTTCTATTACGTATTACTATTCATTTGGTATTCAGGAAGAGGTTATTTTATGCTCTTACAAATAAAGAAGATCATAAATTGATATAGAATGAACAAATATTTCTTAGTAATAAATAAATCTTTATGTTGAATACACAAATTAAAAGTAATTTATTGAATATGATTATATGTTCGTAAAATATGTAGCACAACAGATTAAATTTCTATTACGCATTACTATTTATTTGGTATTCAGGAAGAGATATTTTTATGCTTTTACTAAAGAAGTTCATAAATTAATATACAATAAAAACAAATTTCGTAGTAATGAATAAATCTTTATGATGAATACACAAATTAAAAATAATTTATTGCACATGATTGTATGTTTGTAAAATATGTAGCATAACGGATTAAATTTCTGTTACGCATTACTATTAATTTGGTATTCAGGAAGCGAATCCTTTTATGTTTTTAAAAATAAAAAAGTTCACAAATTGATGTACAGTGAAAAAGAAATATTTCTTAGTAATGAGTAAATCTTTATGATGAATACACAAATCGAAAGTAATTTATTGAATACGTTTGTATGTTAGTAAAATATGTAGCATAACGGATTAAATTTCTATTACGCATTACTATTCATTTGGTATTCAGGAAGAGATTTTTTTATGCTTTTACAAATAAAGAAGTTCATAAATTCATATACAATAAGAAATATTTCTTAGTAATAAATAATGTTTATGATGAATACACAAATTAAAAGTAATTTATTGAATATGATTGTATGTTTGTAAAATATGTAGCATAACGGTTTAAATTTCTATTACGTATTACTATTCATTTGGTATTCAGGAAGAGATTATCTTATTCTCTAACAAATAAAGAAGATCATAAATTGATATACAAGAAAGAAATACTTCTTAGTAATGTATAAATCTTTATGATGAATACACAAATCAAAAGTAATTTGTTGAATATGCGCGTATGGTATGTAATATGTAGCATAACGGATTAATTTCTGCTAAGCAGTGTTATTCATTTGGTATCAGGAAGAGATTTTATATGCATATGTATATCTTAATATGATCTTACAAATAAAGAAGTTCATAAATTGACAAACAATGAAAAATATTTCTTCGTAATAAATAAATCTTTATGATGAATACACAAATCAAAAAGTAATTTTTTGAATATCAGCGTATGTTTGTAAAAGACAAACATAACGGATTAAATTTATAATAAGCATTACTATTGACTTGGTATTCAGAAAGAGATTCTTTATATGTTTTTACAAATAAAGGAGTTCATAAATTCATATACAATGAAAAAAATATTTCTTAGTAATGAATAAATTTGTATGATCAATACACAAATGAAAAGTAACTTATTGAATATGCGCGTATGGTATGTAATATTTAGCATAACGGATTAAATTTTAACGCATTACTATTATTTGGTATGCAAAATTTTTATTTTTTCTTTATGTTTACAAATAAAGAAGTTTCATAAATTGTACAAACAATGAAAAAATATTTCTTTGTAATAAATAAATCTTTAAGATGAATACAAAAATTAAAAGTAATTTTATTGAATATGCGTATGTTCTTAAAAAACATAACGGATTAAATTCTATTACGCATTTTATTATTTGGTATTCAGAAAGATTTTTTATTTTTTACAAATAAGAATTTCATAAATTCATATACAATGACAAAAATATTTCTTAGTAATGAATAATTCTTTATGATGAATACACAAATTAAAAATAATTTATTGAATATGCGTATTTGTTTGTAAAATATGTAAATAATGGATTAAATTTCGAGTACGCATTACTATTTATTTGGTATTAAGGAAGAGATTTATTTTATATTTTTACTAATGAAGAAGTTTATAAGTTAATATATAATGAAAAAAATATTTCATAGAAATGAATAAATCTTGATGATGTATACAAAAATCAAAAGTAATTATTAAATATGATTTGTTTGTAAAATATGTAGTAAGCATAATGGATTAAATTTCTATTACTATTTTTAATATTTATTATTCAGGAAGAAGTTCATAAATTGGTATACAATGAAAAAAATATGTCTTAGTAAGAATGAACATTTATGAAGAATACACTAATTAAAAGTAATTTACTGAACATGCGGGTATGTTTGTAAAATATGTAGCATACCGAATTAAATTTCGAATACGTATTATTATTCTTTTGGTATTCAGGAAAATAATTTTTTTTTTTTTTTACAAATAAAGAAGTCCATAAATTGATATAGAATGAAAAAAATATTTCATAGAAATGAATAAATCGTTCTGGTGAATACACAAACAAATCAAAAGGAATTTACTGAATATGATTGTATGTTTGTAAAATATATGTAGCATAATGGATTAAATTTCTATTACGTATTACTATTCATTTGGTATTCAGAAAGAGATTATTTTATGCTCTTACAAATAAAGAAGATCATAAATTGATATAGAATGAACAAATATTTCTTAGTAATTAATAAATCTTTATGATGAATACACAAATCAAAAGTAATTTATTGAATATGCGAGTATGATATGTAATATGTACCATAACGGATTAAATTTCTATTACGCATTAATATTCATTTCGTATTCACGACGAGATTCTTTATATGTTTTTACAAATAAAGAAGTTCATAAATTGATATACAATAAAAAAATATTTCTTATTAATGAATAAATCTTTATGATGAATACACAAATCAAAAATAATTTATTGAACTTGCTCGTATGTTATTTAATATGTTGCATAATGATTACATTTCTAATACGAATTATTATTCATTCGGTATTACGTATTAATATTCATTTGGTATTCAGGAAGAGATTCTTTATATTCTTTTACAAATAAAGAATTTTATAAGTTGATATACAATGAAGAAAATATTTCTTAATAATGAATAAAACTTTATGATGAATATACAAATTAAAATAATTTATTAAATATGCGCGTATGTTTTAAAATATGTAGCATAACGGATTAAATTTTTAGTAAGGATTACTATTCATTTGGTATTCAGGAAAAGATTCTTTTTCTGTTTTTACCAATAAAGAAGTTCAATAACTTCTATACAATGAAAAAACAATGTTTCTTAACAATGAATAAATCTTTATGATGAATACACAAATCGAAAGTAATTTATGGAATATGCTCCTATCTTTATAAAATATGTAGCATAACGGATTAAATTTCTAATATGCATTACTATTCATTTGGTATTCAGGAAGAGATTCTTTTTCTGTTTTTACCAATAAAGAAGTTGATAAAACTTCTATACAATGAAAAAATAATATTTCTTAACAATGAATAAATCTTTATGATGAATACACAAATCATAAGTAACATTTTGAATATGCGCATATATTTGTAAAATATGTAGTATAACGGATTAAATTTCTATTACTATTCATTTGGCATTCAGGACGAGATTCTTTATATGCTCATGCAGTTAAAGAAGTTCATAAATTAATACAAAATAAAAAATTATTTCTAAGTATTAAATAAATCTTTATGATGAATACACAAATCAAATGTAATTTATTGAATATGCGAGTATGCTATGAATATGCAGCATATTGTATTTAGTTTCTATTACTCATTACTATTCATTTGGTATTCAGCAAGAGATTTTTTTTATGTTTTTACAAACAAAGAAGTTCATACACTGACATACAAAGAAAACAATATTTCTAAGTAATGAATAAATCTTCATGATGAATACAGAAATCAAAAGTAATTTATTGAATATGCGAGAATGTTACATAATATATAGTATAACGGATTAATTTTCTAATACGCATTGCTATTCATTTGGCATTCAGGAACAGATTTTTATTTCTTTTTACAAATAAAGACGTTCATAAATTGATATACAATGAAAATATATTTCTTAGTAATGAATAAATCTTTATGATGAATACACAAATTAAAAGTAATTTATTGAACGTGCTCGTATGATAGTAAAATATGCAGTATAAAGATTAAATTTATACGACTCATTACTATTCATTTGGTAGTCAAGAAGAGATTCTTTATATACATTTACAAATAAAGAAGTTCATAACTTGATATACAGTGAAAAATATTTTTTAGTAATGAATAAATCTTTATGATGAAAACACAAATCAAAAATAAATTTACTGAATGTGTGCGTGTGTTTGTAAAATATGTAGGAAAACGGATTAAGTTTCTATTACGCATTACTATTCATTTGGTATTCAGGAAAAGATTTTATACTTTTACAAATAAAGAAGTTCAAAAATTGATATAGAATGAAGAAATATTTCTTAGTAATGAATAAATCATTATGATGAATACACAAATTAAAAGTAATTTTTTGGATATGATTGTATGTTTATAAAATATATAGCATAACGTATTAAATTTCTTTTACACATTACTATTTATCTGGTATTCAGGAAGAGATTTTTTTTATCTTTTTCAATTGAAGAAGTTTATAAATTGATATACAACGAAAAAAAATATTTCTTAGTAATGAATAAATCTTTATGACGAATACACAAAACAAAAGTAATTTATTTAATATGCACGTATTTTTGTAAAATATGTAGAATAATGAATTAAATTTCTATTACGTATTACTATTCATTTGCTATTCAGGAAGAGATTTTTTTATGCTTTTAGAAATAAAGAAGTTCATAAATTGATATAAAATGAAGAAATAATTCTTAGAAATGTATAAATCTTTATGATGAATGCACAAATCAAAAGTAATTTGTTGAATACGCTCGTATGTTATGCAATATGTAGCATAGCGGATTAAATTTCTGCTACGCATTGCTATTCATTTGGCAGCAGGAAGAGATTTTGTATGTATATGTATATCTTTATATGACCTTACAAATAAAGAAGTTCATAAATTGACAAACAATGAAAAATATTTCTTCGTAATAAATAAATCTTTATGACGAATAGACAAATCAAAAGAAACTTTTTGAATAGGCGCTTATGTTTGTAAAATATGTAGCATAACGGATTAATTTTCTAGTAAAAATTACTATTCATTTGGTATTCAGGAAGAGATTCTTTATATGTTTTACAAATAAAGAAGTTCATAAATTTATATACAATGAAAAAAAAATATTTCTTAGTAATGAATGAACCTTTATGATGAATACTCAAATCAAAAGTGACTTATTGAATATGCGCGTACCTTTGCAAAATATGTAAGGTAACGGATTAAGTTTGTATTACGCATTACTATTCATTTATTATTCAGTTTTTTTTTTACAAATAAAGAAATTCATAAACTGATATACAATGAAAAAATATTTCTTAGTAATGAATAAATCTTTATGATGAATACACAAATTAAAAGTTATTATTGAATATGATTGTATTTAGCAAAATATGTAAGGTAACGGATTAAGTTTGTATTACGCATTACTATTTATTTAGTATTCAAGAAGAGATTTTTTTTATGCTATTACAAATAAATAATTTCATAAATTCACATACAATGAAAAAAATATTTCTTAATAATGAAAAAATCTTTATGATGAATACACAAATTAAAAGTTATTTATTGAATATGATTGTATGTTAGTAAAATATATAGTATAGCGGATTAAATTTCTTTTAAGAATTACTAATCATTTGTTATTCAGGAAGATATTTCTTTTATGTTTTCACAAATAAAGACGTTCATAAATTGATATACAATGAAAAAATTATTTCTGTTGCAATTTCTATATAATATGGAATTTTTTTCCGAACACAATGTGTAATATCCCGACCACCAATTCATGTTATATACTTTCCGCTCAACATATTTTAGGGCCATTACTCGAAATGGAAATTGAAAGAACATTTTAATAAATATAATTAAAAAAAATAAAAATTTTAAATATTATAGACATACAAAATACAAATCCATATTCGAATGTTCCCACTCTTTGTAAAAAATGTTTTATTTACAAATAAAAGAGAAAGAAAAACTAAAATCGAATAGCAAAATAGCCATTTTTATAGCAGATGTAACGTATGTATATACTAGACGACCCGATAGGTGTTGTCCTGTTTTAAAACTGTATACCTAAAAATTGTAAAATATTTTTAAATAAATTATAAATTAGACCGGTTTGAAGAAAAAGTAAGAAAAATATTTTTTAAATGTTTGACACCACCACGCTTACAGTCATCACAACTCAACTTGACTAATCAATTGCGTGTAAGCGTGTCTGTATACTGTAAATTTAAATGTGTTGAGCATAAACTTAAAATTGTCGTAAATAATAGCAAGAAAGAAAAAGTCAAATCGATTTCATAGTAGATATAAGTTTATAGCAGATGTAACGTATGTATATACTAGACGACGATAGGTGTTGTCTGTTTTACATGTATTATCCTAATAAACAATAAATCCAAAAATTGTAAAGTGTTTTTAAATAATTTATAAATTGGGCCATTTTGAAGGTTAAGTAAGAAAAATATTTTTTAAATGTTTGACACCACCACGCTTACAGTCATCACAACTCAACTTGACTAATCAATTGCGTGTAAGCGTGTCTGTATACTGTAAATTTAAATGTGTTGAGCATAAACTTAATATTGTCTTAAATAAAAGCATGAAAGAAAAAACTCAAATCGGTTTCATAGCAGATATAAGTTTATAGCAGATGTAATGTATGTACATACTAGACGACCCTATAGGTGTTATCCTGTTTTAAAACAATAAATCCAAAAATTGTAAAGTGTTTTTAAATAATTTATAAATTGGGCCATTTTGAAGGTTAAGTAAGAAAAATATTATTTTTTAAATGTTTGACACCACCACGCTTACAGTCATCACAACTCAACTTATCAATTGTGTGTAACCGTATCTGTATACTGTAAATTTAAATGTGTTGAGCATAAACTTAAAATTGACTTAAATAAAAGCAAGAAAGAAAAACTCAAATCGATTTCATAGCAAATATAAGTTTATAGCAGATGTAACGTATGTATATACTAGACGACCCGATAGGTGTTGTCCTGTTTTAAAGGTGTAAATCCAAAATTTGTACAAAGTTTTTAAATAAATTATAAATTAGACCGTTTCGATGGAAAAGTAAAGAATAAAATATTTTAAAAATACTTGACGCAAACACCCATACAGTCATCAGAACTCGACTTATCATTTGTGTGTGACCGTATCTGAATACTGTAAATTTAAATGTGTTGAGCATAAACTTAAAATTGACTTAAATTAAAGCAAGAAAGGAAAAACTCAAATCAGTTTCATAGCAGATATAACGTACATATATACTAGACGGCCCGATAGGCGTTATCCTGTTTTAAAATTGTAATTCCAAAAATTGTAAAGTGTTTTTAAATAAATTATAAATTAGACCGTTTCGATGGAAAAGTTAAGAGTAAAATATTTTAAAAGTACTTGACGCCAACACGCTTTCAGTCATAACAACTCGATTTTTCAATTCTGTGTCACCGTATCTGTAAAATGTAAATTTAAATGTGTTGAGCATAAACTTAAAATTGACTTAAACAAAAACAAGAAAAAAAACTCAAATCGGTTTCATAACAGATATAAGTTTATAGCAGATATAACGTATGTATATACTAGACGACCCGATAAAGTGTTGCCTTGTTTTAAAGCTGTAAATTTAAAAATTGTAAAGTGTTTTTAAGTAAATTATAAATTTGACCGTTTTGATGAAAAAAATTAAGTACGTAAGGAAAAAAATTATATTTATGATGTTTGACAATACCACGCGTACAGTCATCACAACTCAGCTTGATTTATCAGTTGCGTGTAAGCGTGTCTGTATACTGTAAATTTATATATGTCGAGCATAAACTTAAAAGTCATAAATAATTGCAAGAAAGAAAAAAACTGAAATCGTTTTCATATTAGATATTATTTTCATAAAAAATCATTTCATGTTGTTATTAGTAAACAGTTAAATAAAATTTAGTAGATGAAATAGAGCTGATAAACTTGGCATATTTAATTATTATTTTAACATCTGTACCAAATTTTATTTTTAACTTTTAGTTAATTATACATTTACAAAATTTTAGATAATTTTAAATTGGTAATAGTGTTAGAAAAATGTGTTATAAATTTAATCATTTAAAAATTTATAACATTTCAGGTTAGGTTGATTGTTTAATGTTGAAATAATTCATGAAAAATCACGTACGAAACTGACTGCAACACTACACCTTACAAACTTGCACAGTGTTTAGAAGAAGGGAAACAGTAGAAACACTTTTATACTTTAAACTTTTTATTAACACTAGATTTACGAATGTTGATCATATACCTATTTTTAATGAAGTGAGACAATTTGGCTCATACAAGAAAATTGAAGTTTTTTTCCAAAGAAAATAGTTCCAAATTAATTTAAATGAAATGTTTATTATCAAAAAAATCATGGAAAACATTTCTTACATATAAAATCTGTTTTTGAAACAGATTTTCCACAAACATTTCTATTACATTTATCACAATGGTTTCTACATCTGTTTCTTCCTCACGATTGTTGAACTTGACAATTCTTCCGTTCGTCAGTAGCATGAATTTGCCATTGGAATCGAAGTAGTCTCGACTTCTTCTCTATATTTACTTTATACTGTACTTTATATACTTTATATTTACTTTATACTATATTTATTTATTTTCTTATACATTCTATGAGTCAAATTTGCTTACTACTGTGAAAATAGGTATACCACATTTGATAACGCGAAATGAAGGGGTCTGCGGGGAAGAGAAATGAAAGTTTACTTATATTTTATTACTTAACTAAAAACCAACTTATGCTTTTCAAAAGTGATATTAAAGTTATATATATATATATATATATATATATATATATATATATATATATATATATATATATATATATATATATATATATGTATATATATATATATATATATATATATATATATATATATATATATATATATATATATATATATGTTTATTTAACACAATTAATATTTTTACACTGCTTGCACGGGAATTTAATCCTGGGACTTCTAGAGCTAATCACGAGCTAATCCTTGGCGCAGTGGTCGCTCATTGCGCTGACCACTGCGCCACAAATACGTTGGCAGTGAAGGGTTTCAACCAGCATTAAAATAATCTCAATAAGTGCTCAATTCTGGATTTTTATTAAAATAATCTATCCGATAAAGTTGTAAATCTATACCATTCTCGAATCAATTTAATTACATACTCAAAATTTCAACAAAATTAGTCTAGTCGTTTAGTAGGAGTTCTATTACAAATACATGGATATAAGAATTTTATAATGATAATCGAGTATTTTTTCCAACAAATAGTTTTAGTTTAAAAAAAAACTTCTAATTAGTTATATTTATCCATAATTTTTTTTCATTAATTTAATTCATATAATATATATATATATATATAATATATATATATATATATATATATATATATATATATATTATATATATATAATATATATATATATATATATATATATATATATATATATATCTATATATATATATTTTGGTGTACATCCTTGTTTAAAATATGAAAAAGTGTTTCACGCTTTCATCTTTAATACTTTGAACGAGACTTGGAAAAAGTTCAAGTTTTAATATTTTCTCACTTATAATATTTTTTACATTATCTGATAATGTATTTGTATGGTAAAAAAGCAGGGTAATCCATGTTAAAATACAAAATATTTTATTAACTTACTTAGATTGTAATACTTAGAACAAAGAAAAATATCTGATGCGGACACCACACGACTTTCTTGTACACCTATTAAGTAATACCGCTTTCTATTTTTTAATTTGTATGTTTCATCAAAGCTAGTTTTATTTCTACATATCTGAGTAAGTGCATTAACCCTAGGAACCGTGGTATAATATTTGACCCAACAACTTCCTACAGCGACATTGCTCCCATTACTTTACTATTCCTAATTATTATTTAGGGAAAAGCTTCCTACAGGGACATTGCTTCCATTACTTCACTATTCTTAAAAATTATTTAAAGAATAGCTTCCTACAGCGGCATTGCGCCCATTACTATTCCTAATTACTATTAAAGGATTAGGTTATTTAGTGGCAATTCGGCCATTACATTACTATTCCTAATAATTATTTAGGGAATAGCTTCTTACAGCGGCATTGCGCCCATTACTATTCCTAATTACTATTAAAGGATTAGCTTATTTAGTGGCAATTCGGCCATTACATTACTATTCCTAATAATTATTTAGGGAATAGCTTCCTACAGCTACATTGCTTCCATTATTTTAATATTCCTAATTATTATTCAGGTTATATATTACTACAGTGGCATTGCTCCCATTACTTTACTATTCCTAGATATTATTTAGTGAATAGCTTCCTACAGCGGCATTGCTCCAATTAATTTACAATTCCAAAATATTATTTAGGAAAAAGCTTCCTACAGTGGTATTGTGCCCATTTCTTTATTATTCCTAAATATTATTTCAGAAATAGCTTCCTGCAGCGACATTGCTCCCATTACTTTACTATTCCTAATTATTATTGAGGGAATTGCTTCCTACAGTGGCATTGAGCTTATTACTTTACTATTTGTAAATATTATTTAAGAAATAGCTCCTACAGCGACATTGCTTCCATTACTTTACTATTCCTAATTACTTTTGAGGGAATAGCTTCCTACATCGGCTTTGCACCATTACTTTACTATTCCTAAATACTATTTAGGAAATAGCTTCCAACAGCGACATTGCACCCATTATTTTATTATTCCTAATTACTATTTAGGGAATAGCTTAAAACAGTAGTATTGAACCCATTACTTTACCTAATTATTATTTAGGGAATATCTTCCTACAGCAACGGAGGGGAGATCTTGGGTTCGAATCCCAAAGTGGCATGGATGTTCGTAGCCGTTCAGAATCGGTTTTAAACTGTAGGTCCCGGTCTCATTAGCCCCCGTGTTTCAAAATAGCAGACCGTAGCACTTAAAACCAAAACAAACCTACAGCATCATTGTGCTTATTACGAGCTACCATGTATGAAAGAATGGAAAGAGGAAAAGGAGAATTTTATAAAGATATAATAAGTGTAATATATATATATATATATATATATATATATATATATATATATATATATATATATATATATATATATATATATATATATATATATATATATATATATATATATATATATATATATATATATATATATATATATATAGGGTTATA
>CM063497.1:77139535-77194535 GCA_032207245.1 Pardosa pseudoannulata | reverse complement strand
CTCATTAGCCCTCGTGTTGCAAAGAGTAGACCGTAGCACTCCAAACCAAAACGAAATTCAACCTAAAAATTGTTTCCAAAACATGACACTAGGCTTCTACTTGTACGCCAGTAAATGCACATTTGTGCCGCTATAGCCGTAGTGTCTAAACTCGATCGTTTCGTTTTGGTCGGCTATTGCCTATATGCCATCTAGTGAACCTCGCTTTGACGTCTATAGACGAAAGTGTCCGTCTAACTGTTAACTTGTTAATGCATGACATCATTTTTTAGATAAGTCTAAGAATAGATTGTAGAGTTTTTATGTTTTTAAAGAACAAGTTTTTCTTTTGACAGTGGAGAAAGAGCAAATCTATAAAAAATCTATAAAAATTTCAAGAAAATTTTATTTCCTATAAAGTTTTCTTTTGGATCGACACTTTATTTTTTATTTTTTTTTCAACAGCTCACATATATTTACTTTTTCACATGTACATAAACTGAAATCATGCTAAATTGCTTCAGCTGTTCTAAAAATCCATTTTACAGTAATAATTTTATATGTAATACCAATTAGCCTCTGACTTGTGTGGCCCACACAAATGCGTCAATTTTTGAATGACCGACCTGATTTTGGCAAGATAAAAACGGTATTTCAATTCCATCAAGCCCGAAATCGGTTTGTTCAATGCATAATATCCCTACTAAAAATAATCTGAAGATTTTCTTAAAAAAGTGCCATTTTCTTAAGAAAATCTTCAAAAATGTGAAGATTTTTTTTTAAGATTCAATTTTTTCTTAAGGTTATCTTCTAAATTTTTTGAGATATTTTGAATTTGTTAAGGTAAATGACATGTATCTAAAGGCATTATTAAGAAAATGTTAAGACAATTTGCAGCGTAACTTTATATTTAAAATATCTTAAGAATTTTTTCAGAGATACAAATAACTTTTATTTGAGATATTCTTCAGAAAATTATCAGTCAGAAATTAAAATGTGGTTTTTAGGTACTAAAAGGTAAGACTTAATTTTTTTTCCAAAATGTTGTGATATTATCAGCAATTATGTAAATTACAATATTTCTGTTTTTTTTTTTAATTGAAACACAATCTTAATTGCATTAATATATTTAAAAATGATAGTAATTAAAACTTTTTAATATTTTTTCAGCAAATATAACAAAATAATCCGAGATTGAAAAATAAATAATAAAAGGTTTTATTTTGCTTAAAACTATTTCACATACATCATTGTGGCATCGTGTGTTTTAACATACATATTTATTTTATTTCTTTATCAGTTTTTTTTTCATTACATATTCAAAAACATACGTATATAAATTAATGAAAATTCATTCAAATAAATTATTTAAATTAATTTGCTATTCATCTTTTTTAAATGTATTATAGAATAATTAATTCAATTATATTAAATTCGCTTTAATGTTTTAATAATTTCAATTCATACAGACTGAAATATCCTAATTACGGTTTAAAAAAAGGATACTATTATCCCAGTTTTCTATCTCAATTCTGATTTTATTTTATGTTATTTATTTTTTAACAATTAACACCAGAACTAGTATTTTTTGATGTTATATGTATATAAAACAATAAGTGTGTGCGGAGGGGGGGATACCACATGAGCACTTATTATTTTGTTTATTTAAAGATAAATCTTATTAATTCGGAATTGTAATTTTTTATTTAAATAAATTTATCGTTTTTCAATTTAATGATAACTTAAGCAATTAATATTAATTGCTTGGATATTAATAACCTTTCCAGCATCTATGTAAAATACACACATATGTGTCTGTGTGAAAATGTCATATTTTGATTATTTTCGTCTCTTTTATTTATCTTTTTAAAGAATGGTGTAACTCAGACATTTCTTCTTCTAAAACCGTTTTTCTTTTCTTTTTACGTGAAATAACAAATGAGTTATTTAACCCTCTAAGTGGTTCGCACGTACAATTCCGCCAAACCGATGATGTCTTCAAAGCGGAAACAAGAGCAATTTTTGACCTCCAAAAACGTTCAGAAAATGGATGTAATGTACATTTCTGCCAGTTTTTGAAGTAGGAGGATCAGATCGATTGTTTAGAAACTGCATAACTCTTTGACTGACATTTATTGAGGGATACACCCCTATTCCTTGAAACACAAAGACAGTGATAGCTTTTCATGGCTTTGTAAATCTCTATTTCGAAGTATTTCGTTTGCGATAACAGATATATCTCTAATTGCACCACTTAAATATCTTGGTTAACTTTTTTTAAAAATATAAATAATTCTCTTAAAGAATATTTTTATTTGTACTTTTAGAATCCATTATTTCTTATGGGATGATCTTCGAGACTTGACGACCTTTATGTGTATTAAAAATTAACAATGTATAATATCTATTTATATATCTATTTATACCCGGAAGTAAAGGGACAATAACGAAGGCGAGTTTCCCGTATTCCATTCTAGTCGACAAAGGGTGAAGTAAAAAATCATAGAACTATTCTACTTGGCCATTGACACAATAAACCTTTAGCGTATTTTTTTTAATCGGTGTTTTCCACTTGGAGGGTTAAGAAACGTAATCATATCTTAGAAAGTAAACCGAAAGTCACCGTAAATTGCAATTTCAACATATTTAGACAAATTTTTCCTTTGTAAATTATAATCTAATAATCTAATGTGTGCTACATCTAATCTGTGTGTAAAAAATTGCAGCATCGTTATCCTTGAATCGCCATTCAGTCTAGCACTTGTTTACATCATACCACGTGTGTTACAAACTTACACTCAAGAGCGAAAACAGTATGACCACGCCTACATTTTGTAATGAACTCGCCTAGATGACGTGGAAGGCACGTGATCAGGTGGAAGTGGTATTTAACTGCTGCAGGATAATCTGAAGCATCATTGTTTCACTTACTTCTGTGTGTTATGGGAAAGGCTGCGGATCTAAGCGATTTTGATAGAGGGCAGATTGTAATGGCTTTATGGCTAGGAAAAAGTATTTCCGACACTGCACAACTCGTGGGTTGTTCGCGATCTACAGCTGTTAGTACTTATGCAAAGTGGATGAATTACTGTGAAACCAGCAGTAGACGACATAGTGTTGGACGACCACACGCTATCAAAGAAAAAGGTCGTAGAAGACTGTCTCGCATGGTGAAGCAAAACCAGAGCTAGACAGTGGCTCAGCTGACAACCCAATACAATGCAGGCCAATTAGAATAGTATCGGAGCACACTGTTCAGCGGACATTGTTGGATATGGGGCTATGCAGCAAACGTCCCACTCGTGTGCCTTTGCTGACCAAGCGTCATCGCCAACTGCGCCTACGCTGGGCCCGGGAACATCGCGGCTGGTCCATAGATCAGTGGTAGAGAGTTGCCTGGTCAGATGAATCACAGTTTGTCATTCATCACGACAATGGTAGTGTCAGGATATGCCATCTTCCAGGAGAACAGTTGCTCCCTCAATGTACAGTAGGTCATACACAGGCCAGTAATGGTGGTATTAGGCTTTGGGGGCGTTCTCTTGCACGTCTCTAATACCCGTGGTTGTGATAAAGCAGACCATGAATGCTACAGGGTATCTGAACATCATTGCGGACCAGTTGCACCCTTACATGGCCTCTGTTTTTCCAGCTGGAAATGAAATGTTCCAACATTACAACGCCTCTTTTTACAAGGCTAAAATTGTGTTGGAGTGATTCCAGGAACATGATGCTGAATTCCAGTTAATGTAATGGCCGCCTAACTCATTGGATCAGATTTGGGATGTCATGGAACAGCAGATCAGAGTTCAAATATCACCAATCCTCAATATCTCGGATTTGCATAACCGCTGCTTAAACTTCTGGTACAATCTATCTCCGGGTATCTACCAAGGACTTGTGGCATTGATGCCAAGGCGGGTTGAAGCTGTGCTACTGGCCAAAGATGGGCCAACTCGTTATTGTCAGGTGGTCATAATGTCTTGGCTCTTAAATGTATTTGGCTTGGTGATTTCCTTATTTTTTCTTGAATTTTGCAACGAAATTTTTATTTAAAACTATATTCTGTGCTATTAAAACCGGACACAGATAAAATATTGTTCAAAGAGGAGAAAATATTATGGAAATCGACATACAATTATGTCCATTGATTTTCATGATCAACCGTCATACTATATTAAACTAAGTAGTTTGATCTGAATTCAAATTCAGCCAGTAACACTCCATTTACGGCGAATTCGTCAAAACGTGATGGTAATAAGCTGAAATTTCGAATGAATCCTTTATTGAATATAATTCTGAACTATTTAGAAACCATATCTTCAATATTCAATTATTCATATTTTTTTTCCATACTTTGTTGCCCTGATTGATTACATTTAAAAATTACATCTGTATTACCTTCTATTATTTAATAAATTGCTTAAACCACTTGTTAAAAGTTGCAAACTCAATAAATTGTACTCACGATTCACCGCAATTCATACAAAACCAAGTACAAGAATGCAAAACTTGCTCCTTTTTCTATATAAGTAAAAGCAGTTCTACGTAATATTATAATAATTGTGTTCACTTATTTTGAATTATCTTTTTACTTTATTAGATCACTCATTTTTTTAAAATAGTGAACAAAAAGATTCTTGGAAAGCAGAAAACGAAAATCGTAGAAAAAAATTATTATTTATATTATTTGAACTTATTTATATTTATGATAATAAAAAAATTCTAGTAAAACTTGGATTTACTCTAGAAACAGTGCAACATAAAATTAATGAATACTATAACCCATAATTATACATTCTAAAACAGCAAAGAGGCAATACTAAAAGTTTATTTTCAAATAACCCAAATGATGTAGGAAAAAAAAATTGTGATGTGCTGATTTCTATTCGAAGTTTGTAAAGAGTATTTTTTTGCCACACTCTTTAATCTTTAAAAAAATATATTACTTTAATAAAAATCTTTAATCTTTAATAAAATCTATATTTGTTAGTGTGAAATTTTACCTCGTTTAAAGTAAATCTTACTAGTAGTATCTTAGTAGTCATTTTACATTTCCCTTTTTATTTTATTACATAAGAACCCGTACATAATCACTTACAAAACTAAGATTTGGTTTGGTTTGGAGCACTACGGTCTACTGATTTGCACACGAGGGCTAATGAGACCGGGACCTACAGTTTAAAGCCGATTACGAGCGGCTACAAACATCCATGCCCGCAGCAGGATTCGAACCCTCAAACTCCGGTTCCGAAGAGCAGTGCTCTACCATTCGGCCATCGTTAGGCTACAAAACTAAGAAGAGGAATAATTCAAGAACTTGAATATCATAAAACTAGCATTATTTATTTATTTTAATTACTTGAATGATTAGAATTAAACTGCGATACGTTTCAAATATACACAATTAGAAGTTATTAGAATTTATTAAAATATTAAGTTATGTAGTTATGTACTGGTCATTTCCAAAACTCAAAATTATATAAAAAGAAATCCGGAAGGATTATTATCACGTGCTTACGATTATCTAAACACTATTGCTGAATTTGATTGATATCGTGTTAAACACAAGCTCGGTAAAAAAGATGTAATTAACAGCAAACTTGGAAAATAGCTTATGGCATGAAGATATAACTGAAGTAATACTTCCAACGCTTAAAATATCAAGTAAATCAAATCATACTTGGCTTCTTTTATTGCAAAACCTAACACCAGCACAACCACAGATAGTAAACTACACTTATATTACCGTCTAATATTTATTAAATTGAGACAAACCGCGTGTTAAAAGTAACAAACTGAATAAATTGTACGCAGGATTCACCACAATGCATACAACAAGTACGATAATGCAAAACCTGTTCAACGTAATACTATAATTGTGTACACCTATTTTGAACTATTTTTTTACTGTAATATAGCAGACATTTTTTAAATATAGAGGACAAATTGGTTCTCGTAACGCCAAAAACACAAATCGTAAAAAAAGAAATTATTTATATTATTAGAAATTATTTATGCTCATAAAAAAATTTCTGGAAAAACTTGAGTATAATCTAAAAACAGCGCAATATAAAATCCCCTATATAATAATAGTCTAAGTTATCTATCCGCCTATCCTCGAATTTATGAAGAGATTGAACTTGGAATGTATAGGGACATCCATATTGTATTCTTGATAAGTTAGGGTTAGCAAAATTCAAAGCGAGTAAAGTTTATCTTATCCTAAACTACCGATCCGATTCTATAATAAATTGGTATAAATATGCTCCATATGACAGAAAAAAATACTATCGTCTTTGAATGTTCGAAATCCAACACTTATATCGAGCCCTAATTTCCCCGATTAAGAGCAGAGTATTAAATTTATCAATTTGTTCCACAATAAATAGGTAAAAATATCCTTTTTTCTAGCATTATGAAGTCATTCCTTTAACCTTCTCATTGAATCATTTCTTATTTTAAATCGTTTAAATATCGTCTGCATTATTTTCATACGTTTTATCGCTAAACTTAGACATTACGTAAATAATTTTTTTATATTTGACTTAAATAATAGATTAGGTACATAATTTTAAGATTTATCATCGATTATTTTTTGTTGTAAAAAAAAGCTTTTTATTTACCTGCTCATAGGGTGTTTTAAAATTCTGGAAAATTAAAAATTTTACTGATCCCGTCATATGACGGGTTATATGCTAGTTAATGATTAGTACAACCCATAAGTGTACATTCTAGTGCAGTAGGGAGGCAATCATAAAAGTTTATTTACAAAAAACCAGAATAGGAAAAAAGTGCGTGATATGTTTAATTTCTATTTGGAGTTTACAAAAAGATACTGATCTTCAATAAAATCTATTTTTGCGAGTTGTGGTACTTTATCTCGTTTAAAGTAAATCTCATTTAAAGCAGCCATTTTACATTTTTTTCTCATTTTGTTACCAAAGAATCCCATTCATAATCACTTACAGAACTAAGAACACGAATGTAGTGAGAACATAAATATCATAGAAATAAAATCCTTAATTTATTTTTATTACACAAACAGAAATAAGCAGTGATATGTTACGAATAAACAAACTGAATATGAAGTTGTGTTTTGATCATTTCCTAAATCTCAAAAATAAGCTTAAGAGAAATCCACAAGGATTTTTATCACGTGCTTACAAATATTCAAACACCATTACTGCAACTCGCTGATGTTGTGTTAAAAATAAGCTCGCTAAAAAAGATCTGACTAACAACAAACACGAGCAAAAAAATTATTATGGACGTAAGCACGGTACCAAATACTTAACAAGCGTAATTCCAATAAATGACCCTCGTGTATTTCCTTATTGGGTAATTTAGAAACCTCTTAGAGAGAGAGGGAGTGCCTTTGCGTGTAACGTTTATTGTTTTGCCAGCAAATATTTTCCTGTTCTTTCTTAAATTATCGGAATAAGAGGAAGAGAGTAACAGATAATGTTAGAATTGCATATTTGTGAAGAAATTGCAGTAATCTTTTAGTTCATATAGTTAAATCTTGAGATGGTTTCTCAGATTTGTAAGGAAGTGTTATTTACCAAATAAGTACATGTATATAGAGGGTAGATTGTATTTCGATAAAATAGGCAACTAATGAAAACTTTAACAAATGTCTCAATAAACATCGAATTCAGTTCTAATGGAAATATTATTAAATATTAATATTGATTGTTGATTTAAAGAAGAAAAGAAAAAGAAAATTTAGGGAAAACATTTATGTAGTCACCAAATGTATACATATTGAATTATACATATTTTACGGCATTATATGATACGTCATGTAAACTTTACTTTTAACACTAGAAGCGTGGTAGTTTCATCGTACCTAAAACCGTGGAGTGATTAATATAAATCTATGTTTTTATTCAAAATTGCACTATTTATATGCAAAGTCACTTATTACATTAAATTATTATAATAATAGATAAAAATTAATAAGATATTACAATATCAAAAAGTATATATAGTTAGTTAATCCCCTATAAAATAATAGCCTAAGTTATCTGTCCGCCTGTCCTCGACTTTATGAAGCGGTTGGACTTGGAATTGATAGAGGCATCAATATTGGATTCATGATGAGTTAGGGTTAGCAAAATTCAAATTGAGTAAATTTTATCTTCTCCTAAATTATCGATACGTTAATAAAGTAAATTTGTATAAATATGCTTCATGTCACAGCAAAAAAGACTGTCATCTTTAAAACGTTCGAAACCTACTCCCTTCCTTTTTAAGCCTTTAATGACTTTACTTCAAACCCTATTTTCCACGGTTTACAGTAGGCAATTACATTTATCGAATTATCACATAAAAATAACATATTCTATCATTATGACGTCATTCCTTTAACCGTCGCATTTAAACTTTTCTTATTTTAAATTATTTAGATATTCGTATTTTCATCCGTTTTATCACTAAACATAGATATTACGTAAACACTTTTATTTTATATTTGGCTTACATAATTAATTAGGTGTATATCTGATAGTTTTAAATTTAATCATCGATTATTTTTGATTCAATGAAAATTATATCATCGGTATTAACAACAAATTCTATCTATCTCCAGGGCTTAGTGGAAATGGTAGTCTAATTTCTTTACTTCCATTAAATATTGTGGTAAAAAATTTGAAAATATTAACAATAATTTCGGCGTAGCTAAGAAAACTTTGAATTATCTTTCTAAATGAATTCAACGTGATTCTAAAACTACATTCACAGTATAGGGAGTCTTTAAAGGAGTATGAAGAAAAAAAACTATTGATCAAATACCAGATAATTTTCAAACAAAAAACAATACATTTTTTATCTGTCTTATAAGGCACTTTACAATTCTAAAAAAATAAAAAATTTATTCATCCCGTCATATGACGGGTTACATGCTAGTTAATGAACAATGCAACCCATAAGTATAACTCCTAGAGCGGAAGAGAAGCAATCACAAAAGTTTATTTTTCAATAACTCGAATGATGTAGGAAAAAAGTGTGTAATGGGATTAATTTCTTTTGGAGTTTACAAAAGATATTGCTCTGCCTTAAATGTATTTTTGTGAGTTGTGGTAATTTATCTCGTTTAAAGTAAATCTCATTTAAAGCAGCCATTTTACTTTTTTTTCTCATTTTGTTACCAAAGAACCCATCCATAATCACTTGCAAAACTAAGAACACGAATGTAGTGAGAACATGAATATCATAGAAATAGAATCCTTAATTTATTTTTATTACACAAACAGAAATAAGCAGTGATATGTTACGAATAAACAAACTGAATATGAAGTTGTGTTTTGATCATTTCCTAAATCTCAAAAATAAGCTTAAGTGAGATCCGCAAGGATTTTTATCACGTGCTTACGAATATTCAAACAATATTACTGCAACTCGCTGATGTCGTGTTAAAAATAAGCTCGCTATAAAAGATCTGACTAACAACAAACACGAGCAAAAAAATTATTATGGACGGAAGCACGGTACCAAATACTTAACAAGCGTAATTCCAATAAATGACCCTCGTGTATTTCCTTATTGGGTAATTTAGAAACCTCTTAGAGAGAGAGGGAGTGTCTTTGCGTGTAACGTTTATTGTTTTGCCAGCAAATATTTTCCTGTTCTTTCTTAAATTATCGGAATAAGAGGAAGAGAGTAACAGATAATGTTAGAATTGCATATTTGTGAAGAAATTGCAGTAATCTTTTAGTTCATATAGTTAAATCTTGAGATGGTTTCTCAGATTTGTAAGGAAGTGTTATTTACCAAATAAGTAAATGAACATGTGATGTAGATTGTATTTCGATAAAATATGTAACTAATAAAAATGTTAATAAATGTCACAATAAAGAATGAATTTCAATGTAACGGAAATATTGTTAAATATTAATATAGATTGTTGATTTAAAGAAGAAAAGGGAAAGAAGATTTAGGAAAAAAACATTTATGTAGTCACCAAATGTACACATATTAAATTATATATAATTTACCGTATTATATGATAGGTTTTGAAAACTTTATTTTTAAGACGCGAAACGTGGGAAAATAACGTTGAATTCATTTAGAAAGATAATTCAAAGTTTTCTTCGCCAAGTCGAAGTTATTGTTAAGTTCTTCCCAATTTTTTTTGTCACAGTAATTAATTTAAGTGAAGGAATGAAACTATCATTACCACTACAAACTGAAGATATATAGAATTTGTTGTTAATACCGGTGATAAAATTTTCATTGCAACACAAAATAATTGAGGATTAAATTTAAAATAAAAAAGAAAAATTAATTGTTATTTATATTATTAAAAGCTATTTATGCTCATAAAGAAATTTCAGCAAAACTTGAATTTAATCTAAACACAGGACAACATAAAATTAATGAATAATGCAACCCATAAGTATACCTTATAGAGCGGCATAGAAGCATTCAGAAAAGTTTATTTTCAAATAACTCGAATAATGTAGCAAAAAGGGATGTCATGTGATTAATTTATTTTTGGAGTTTACAAAATATATTGATCTGCCTCAAATCTACTTTTGCGAGTTGTGGCATTTTATCTCGTTTAAAGTAAATCTCACTTAATGTAGTCATTTTACATCATCCTTCTCATTTTGTTACCAAAGAACCCGTTCATAATCACTTACCAAACTAAGAACACGAATGTAGTTAGGACATGAATATCATAGAAATAGAATCCTTAATTTATTTTTATTACACAAACAGAAATAAACAGTGATATGTTACAAATAAACAAACTGAATATGAAGTTGAGTTTTGATCATTTCCAAAATCTCGAAAATAACCTCAAAAGAGATCCGGAAGGATTTTTATCACGTGCTTACGAATATTCAAACACCATTACTGCAACTCGCTGATGTCGTGTTAAAAATAAGCTCGCAAAAAAGATCTGACTAACAAAAACACGAGCAAATAAAAATTATTATGGACGTAAGCACGGTACCAAATACTTAACAAGCGTAATTCCAATAAATGACCCTCGTGTATTTCCTTATTGGGTAATTTAGAAACCTCTTAGAGAGAGAGGGAGTGCCTTTGCGTGCAACGTTTATTGTTTTGCCAGCAAATATTAACCTGTTCTTTCTTAAATTATCGGAATAAGAGGAAGAGAGTAACAGATAATGTTAGAATTGCATATTTGTGAAGAAATTGCAGTAATCATTTAGTTCATATAGTTAAATCTTGAGATGGTTTCTCAGATTTGTAAGGAAGGTTATTTACCAAATAAGTACATGTATATGGGAGGTAGATTGTATTTCGATAATATATGCAACTAATAAAAACGTTAATAAATGTCTTAATAAAGATCGAATTCAATTGTAATGGAAATATTATTAAATATTAATATAAATTGTAAATTTAAAGAAGAAAAGGGAAATCATACGGAAAACATTTATGTAGCCTTTTAGTGTACAAACATTAATTTATATATATATATATATATATATATATATATATATATATATATATATATATATATATATATATATATATATATATATATTAAGGTATTACATTAAACGTCATGAAAGCTTTACTTTTATGACTAAAGACGTGGGAGTTGCAGTATACTTAAAACCGTGGTGTGATTAATATGAATCCATGCGTTTATTCATAAAATGCACTATTTATATGCAATGACACTTATTACTTATTGGGCATTAAATTGTTATAACAGATAAAAATTAATGATATATTACAATATCAAAAATTATACATAGTTAGTGCAGTAAGTGAATCTTGAAAAACAATCAAACAAAAACAAGCTTTATTGAACGCATAGCATCGTGACTCATGCTTGTCTATGAAAGAGGAAGAACAACAAGCAGATGTTCCTTAATATAGGATATGCCCTCCTCTAACTGCAATGGTTTCTTCGCACCGTCTCCGCATACTCAGAACCACCTGGTCCAACATTTCTTGCTGTAGGATTGCCCATTTCGCAATCAGCACCTGTCTGAGTTGTTGGGTGTTCTCCGGAGGATGTAAGCGTGCTGCAATGCATATCCCTAAATCATCCCACACATGTTCGACGGGATTTAAATAAGGGGAGTAAGCTGGACAATCCATTCGAGTCATATCTTCATTGTTGTTTAGATTTTGCACACCAGTATATTTCCACACTTGAGGCTTAGTAATGAACCATTTTTCCATTCGCACAGATTCTTAAATAATGTATTTTCCTACATTTTTTAGGGTTATAAAATTAGATAAAGTCCCGAAATTTATTTCTGTTTCTTTAGTAACGTTTTGAGAAAATTAGGGGGAAAATACCTGTTGGGTCAAAATGACCCATCTCTTGGTTCTAGTGTTAAAATATTTTTATTTTACGATACTTTTAATTACTCTAAAATGGGTATTTAATACCCCAAAAATTAACTGTTCATAAATATCTATTGAAGTTTTAAATGCAAACAAATTTGCCCTCAACCTTCTGTCTGGATGTACATAATTAGTGTTGTCAATAGTCGGGAAAACATTAACGGTCTAAGCTGCGGTAGCTCAGTCAGCAAAGGCAACTGAGAGGTTGTGGTTTCAGAGCCCGAGCCGGCGTAAGATCACCATGTTTGTTAAAGGTGACTGGGGCACTTAAAATAGGTTCGTGGTCCCAATGTCCTCCAAGTTCATAATCAATACCTCCGGCAATGGAAGGTCAATTCTATAGGTCTTCTTCTTGGTCCCTGCTTCTAAATTACGAGGACACACTTCAGCATAAGTCGTAGTTATCCCATAGTGGTATTCATTCAAACGAAAGACACACCCCTTTGCCTTAACACGGGTCAAAACACGTATGGCTCACTCGCGGTTGTTTTGACCAAGTGGAATCAGAAACAACAACAAAATTAGTGGTCTATTTTAATTTTAAATAAGTTATGACGTATATTTGACAATACTTTTGCCCTTTTTTTATAAATCGCTAACGAAGATTGGTTTGTCTTGGAGCTCTACGGTCTATTTTTTGCTCAAATGATACCTCTCTGGGTGGTAGGTCTGGGGGTCTTATGCTTGGTCTCTCTTCTAAATTACGAGGACTCAGCAGGGGTAAATTTACTCGATTCTGTAGTCTACTCGGGTGGTGATAAATGAGTTACATTTTCGCAGCCTTGTTAAGGCGTTAGGAAAATGTCTGCATCGTCTGGTGTATTGGAAAAAAAAGAAAAAATATACGAATAAGTATAATTTAGTGAACCGTTGTAGTTTAGTCCAAAAAGGCAATGATCTGGTAACTGTAGGGTTGCGAATTTCTGACTCAAGCCGTCCTAAGATCCTCAGCGGTCGTTAATGATGACTGGAGCACGTAAAATATGCTCCTTGTCGCAATGTCCTCCAAGTTCTCAAACAATACCTCTGGGGGTGACAGGCCAAATCTATGGGTCTCCTGCTTGGTCCCTGATTCTAAATTACCAGGACCCACTTCAACTGACGCGTTCTTTTACCCTAGAGGTTATCGCAGATTAAAGTGCACTTCTTTTCTTAACCAGTGTGGCATATGGTCCACCTGCTTGCTCACCCCAGTGGCTTTAGCGAAAACAGCACCAATTTGATAATTTTACTAATCATATGAGCCTAAGTAGCTCAGTCGGCAAAGGCAAAGATCTCATAAGTAAGAGGTTGCGCGTTCGGAATTCGAGTCGGCCTAAGATCCGCCAAGTTCGTTAAAGGTGACTGGGGAATGTAAAATAGGTTCGTGGTCACAGTGTCCTCCACATTCTTAATTAATACCTGTAGGGATGGCAGGTCAAGTCTATGGATCTTCTGTTTGATCCCTGCTTCAAAATTACGAGGATCTACTTGAGTGAAGTTGTTCTTTCACCTTAATTGTGCTCTTTAAAACGAAAGTTGCACCTCTTGACCTTAATACGAGAGCCTGCAGGATCAGTCGTGCTTGGTTTGTCCAAGGTTACATGAGAAACAAAAACTAAACATATTTTTTTATTACTTCTAATACGGTTCCCCTTTATCTTATAGCTTTGTATGTTACAAGTTGCAAATACTTCTTGGATACTTTACTTTGTGCAATCTTATAGGAGTCCTCCCTAGGACAACTGGAATCATAAAGTAAGTCCTCGTAATTTAGAAGGACGACACAAGCAAACGGCACCCAGGCGTGACCTGCCAATTTCGGAATGCATCGTTTGGGATGACATTGAGACTATGAAACTGGTTCAGGTTCTTTAGCTGACATTAATGGACACAAATAATCTTGATCTCGATTATACAATCCTCCGTAGAGATCTATTCCTTTGCCATCTGAACTAACGTGGTTCACATTTGACCAAATATTAAACATCGGTTCCACTTTAAATCCCATATATAATAATAGAATAAGTTATCAGTCTGTCTGTCCTCTAATTTATGAAGCGGTTGGACGTGGAAAGGATAGAGGCATCCATATTGGATTCATGATGTGTTAGGGTTAGCAAAGTTCGAAATCCACTACTCCCCCCCTTTTTGTTCATTTAATGCCATTATTTCAATCCCAATTTTCTCCGGTTAAGATGAGTCGATTAAATGTAACAATCTGTAACAAAATAAATAGGTAAAAATAATATTTTTTAGCATTATGACATCATTCCTTTAACCATCTCATTTAATCATTTCTTATTATAAATAACTTATCGACTGCATTATTTTCATTCGTTTTATCACTGGATTTATATATTATGTAAATAATTTTCTTTTATATTTGAATTAAATAACAGATTAGTTACATATGTGATAATTTTATATTGAATCATCGATTATTTTTTGTTGCAATGAAAATTTTATCACCGGTATTAACAACAAATTCTATCTACCTACAGGGTGTAGTGAAAATGATAGTTTCATTCCTTTACTTCCAGTAACTACTGTGGTAAGAACTTAAAGATAATTCAAACTTACCTAAGAAAACTTTGAATTATGTTTCTAAATGAATTCAACTTGCTTCTAAACTGCATTTACAGTATCCGAAGACTTTACAGGAGTATGAAGATAAACAAATTATTGAGCAAATAATTCTCAGCCAAAAAACAAACAATTATCTGCCTCACAGGGAATTTTACAATTCTGGAAAATTAAAAATTTTACTGGTCCCGTCATATGAAGGGTTGTATACTAGTTATATAAATTGTAAAATGAAATTTTTTTTATTATCATCGACATTAGACCAGATTATAAGATCTATAATACGACTAACGTAAAAGGATTTTAAATTAACCCATTTAAAAATTCAGGAAATAGAAAAAATTTAAAAAAATTAATTTCCATTTCAAGCTGTATAACTTTTATCTTTAAATACTATGATAGTGTTGACAGTAAACGGACATTAAAATCCCGTTTAACATTTAAATCCCATAAATATTTTATTCTAAATCAAACTCCATAGTATAATTTGATAAAAAAAAAATGGACGGTTTGTTTTTATATATCCCTTAAGCTGTTTTTCTAAACAGTGAAAATTATTTTCATTTACATTTTACTTCACGGATTTTTTTTTGTTTATTTTACATACATAATCCTAAAGTATTTGTCAGTAAAATTATTACTGTTAGCAATGTTTGTTTAAAAGTGCATTCTCTAATTAGGATCTTTTTTTACATCTCTATTAGTAAATGATGCGTTTTCGCTCATATGGTTTTTTTTTCATCCTACTATCGTAGGGTTTTTTCGAAGTGATTAATTCTTTAGCACCTGTTTTCCTGATTCGGGTTTTCAATAATCTTCCTCCGTGTTCAAGATTTAATCTCTGATAATAAGTCGAAAGAATTTTCTCTGTGAGGATTTAGTTTATTAGAATCCTTTTTTTTTTTTTTTCTTTTAACACTTGATGTTTAATCTCGTCATACAGTTTTTTTTTTGTTACGTGATTCTTCTTTGCTTTGGGTGGGTGTTCTATACATTTTTTTAGTTTTTTTTTTATTTAAATAAATGCAGTTATTTTATTAGACAATCAGACATGAAAAAGAAAATAAAACTATTTAAGTTATGAAATTTTGATGCCCTTGGTTTAACTTAAGTTATACGCATTTATAATTAAATTTTTTATACTATAATCGATATTTGTACCAAAATATATGATCTATAATACGACTATCATAAGAGGCTTACAAAATAAACCCATTTAAAAACTCAGAAAATTTAAAAAGTTTTAAAAAATTAATTGACCATTTAGAGCTGTATAGTTTTTATCTTTAAATAATATGTTAGTGTTGAAAGTAATCTGGCCGTAAAATCCTGTTTAACATTAAATATCATAAATATTTTATTCTAAAACGAACTCCACACTAACATTTGATTAAAAAATGCAGGAAAGTTTTTATTTATATATCTATTAAGCTGTTTTTTCTAAACAGTGCAAATTACTTTCATTTACATTTTACTTTACGGATCTTTATTTGTTTATTTTACGCACATAATACCAAAGTAATTGTCAGTAAAATTATTACTTTTAGCGATGTTTGTTTAAAAATGCATTCTCTAATTAAGATCTTTTTTTACATCTCCATTAGTAAATGATGCGTTTTCTCTATGTTTTTTTCTCATTCTGCTATCGTAGGGTTTTTTCGAAGTGATTAATACTTAAGAACCTGTTTTCCTGATTCAGGTTTTCAATAATCTTCCGTGTTTAAGACTTAATCTCTGATAATAAGTCGAAAGAATTTTCTCTGTGGGAATTTAATTTATTACTATCCTTTTTTTATTATTTTTGCACTTGGTGTTTAATCTTCTAATACAGTTTATTTTTTGTCACGTGATTCTTATTTGCTTTGTTTGTGTGTTCCATAATTTTCTTTTAGTTTTTTTATTTAAATAAATGCAGTTATTTTATTAGACAATCAGACATGAAAAAGAAAATAAAACTATTTAAGTTATGAAATTTTGATGCCCTTTTTTTAACTATATCTTTAATCACTTCTTATTTTAAATTATTTAAATATCGCCTGCATGATTTTCATCCTTTTTATCTCTGAATTTATATATTCTGTAAATAATTTTCTTTTATATTTGGCTTAAATAATAGATTAGGTACATATGTAATAATTTTAAATTTAATCACCGATTATTTTTTGTTGCAATTAAAATTTTATCACATGTATTAACATCAATTCTTATCTATCTCCAGGGTGTAGTGGAAATGATATTTTCATTCCTTTACTTCCATTAATTACTGTAGCTAAAAAAATTGGGAAGATCTTTACGATAATTCCAACGTAGCTAAGAAAACTTTAAATTACCTTTCTAAATAAATTCAACGTGCTTCTAAATTGCATTCACAGTATCGGAAGACTTTACAGTACTATGAAGATAAAGAAATTATTGAGTTTGTACCAGATAATTTTCAGCCAAAAAATAAACCATTTTTTTACATGCCTCATAGGGATCTTTACATTTCTGGAAAATTAAAAATTTTACCGATCCCACCATATGAAGGGCTAAACTAGTTATATATTCTTTATAATTAAAATTTTTTATACTATAATCGATATTTGACCAGATTATAAGATCTATAATACGACTATCATAAGAGGCTTAAAAAATAAACCCATTTAAAAATTCAGGAAATAGAAAAAAAATTTAAAAGTTAATTGTCCATTTAAAACTGTATAGTTTTTATCTTTAATTGTGATTGATTTTTAACTGATTATTAATTAATTGATTAAATTTTTAATCTTTAATTGATTTATTTTTAATCTATGATAGTGATGACAGTAAACTGACCGTAAAATCCTGTTTAACATTAAAATCACATAAATATTTGATTCTAAAACAAACTCCGTGCTAAAATGTGGTAAACAAATGTTGGACTGATTGATTTATATATCCATTAAGTTGTTTTTTCTAAACAGTGCAAATTACTTTCATTTAATTATTTGCATTAAGAATTTTTATTTGCTTATTTTACATACATGATACCAAAGTATTTGTCAGTAAAATTATCACTTTCAACGATGTTTGTTTAAAAGTGCATTCTATAATTAAGATATTTTTTTACATCTCCATTAGTAAATGCTGCGTTTTCTCTATGTTTTTTTTCTCATTCTGCTATCATAAGGTTTTTTTTCGAAGTGATTAAAACTTAAGCACCAGTTTCCCGATTCGGGTTTTCAATAATTGGCGGGCTATACGGTACTTATATAATATTTATAATGAAATGTTTCATACTATCATCGATATTTGACCAGATTATATGATCTACAATGCGACAATCGTAAGAGGCTTACAAATCAACTCATTTAAAAATTCATGAAATAGAAAAAATTTAAAAAAAATAATTGTCCATTTAAAGCTGTATAATTTTTATCTTTAAATACTACGATACGGTTGACAGTTAACTGATCGTAAAATCCTGTTTACCATTTAAATCTCATATTTGATTCTAAAACAAACTCCACGCTAAAATTTGAGTTAAAAAATCGAAAGACTTATTTTTATGCATCCATTAACCTGTTTTTTCTAAACAGAGTTAATTATTTTCATTTACATTTTACTTTATGAATTTTTATTTGTTTATTTAACACACATAACACCAAAGTATTTGTCAGTAAAATTATCACTTTCAACGATGTTTGTTTAAAAGTGCATTCACTAATTAAGATCTTTTTTTACATCTCCATTATTAAATGATGCGTTTTCTCTCATGAGTTTTTTTTTCTCATTCTGCTATCTTAGGGTTTTTTCGAAGTGATTAAAACTTAAGCACCTGTTTTCCTGATTCGGGTTTTTAGTAATCTTCCACAGATTTTTAGACTTAATCTCTGATAATAAGTCGGAAGAATTTTATTTGTGGGAATTCGGTTTATTAGAATAATTTTTTTATTATTATTTTTGCACTTGGTGTTTAATCTCCTAATAGTGTTTATTTTTTGTCACGTGAATATTATTTGCTTTATTTGCGTTTTCCATAATTTTTTTTAGTTTTTCTATTCAAATAAATATAGTTGTTTCATTGCATAATCAGACATGAGGAAAAACATGAAACTATTCAATTTTTGAAATTTTTAAAGTAAAAAAATTTCATAAAGAACAAAACCAAAGTAAGTAAAAGTAAGGTACAGAAAATCAAACAAGATACTTGTATAGGTGTTTCGAGAGAGCAATATTATCAAAATTAAAAATTTTACTGGTCCCGTCATATGACGGGCTATATACTAGTTATATAATATTTATAATAAAATTTTTTATACTATCGTCGATATTTGTACAAGATTATATGATTTATAATATGACTATCATAAGAAGCTTTAAAATAAACCCATTTAAAAATTCAGGAAATAGAAAAAAATTTAAAAATTTACTTTTCCATTTAAAGCTGTACATTTTTTATCTTTAAATACTATGATAGAGTTGACAATAAACTGACCGTAAAATCCCTGTAACATTTAAATCTCATAAATATTTGATTCGAAAATAAACTCCATGCTAAAATCTGATTAAAAAAAAGTCGGAAGGATTGTTTTTATGTATACATTAAGCTGTTTTTTCTAAACAGTGTAAATTATTTTCATTTACATTTTACTTTAAGGATTTGTGTTTATTTTACATACATAATACAAAAATATTTGTCAGTAAAATTACTACTGTTAGCGATGTGTGTTTAAAAGTTCATTCTCTAATTAAGATCTTTTTTTACGTCTCCATTAGTAAGTGATGCGTTTTCTCTGATATATTTTTTTTCTCATTCTGTTATCGTTGATTTTTTTCGAAGTGATTAATTCTTAAGCACCTGTTTTCCTAATTCGGGTTTTCAGTAATCTTCCTCCGTGTTTAAGACTTAATCTCTCATAATAAGTCGAAAGAATTTTCTCTGTGGGAATTTAGTTTATTACATTTTTTTTTATTATTTTTGCACTTGGTGTTTAATCTCATAATAGAATTTATTTTTTGTCACTTGATTCTTATTTGCTTTGTTTGAGTTTTCCATTTTTTTTTTCATTTTTTTATTTCAGATAAATATAGCTGCGCTATTGCATAATCAGGCATGAAGAAGAACATGAAACTATTGACTATTTGAAATTTTTAAAGTAAGAAAAATTGCATAAAGAGCAAAACCAAAGTAAGTAAAAGTAAGGAGCAGGAAAGCAGAGATGCTACGTGTTTCGGCAGTTGTTTCGGGAGAGCAACATTCTCATAATTAAAAATTTTAATGGTCAGTCATATGGCGGGACCAGCTAAATATATTAGTAAAATAGTAAAATATATTAAAATATAGTACCAGTAAAATATACTAGTTATATAATATTCGTAATTAAATTTTTTATACTATCATCGATATTTGATCAGATTATATGATCTATAATACGACTATCATAAGAGGCTTACAAATAAATTCATTTCAAAATTCAGAAAATAGAATAAATTTAAAAAAAATAAGTGTTAATTTAAAGCTGTATAACTTTTCTCTTTAAATATTATGATAGTGTTGACAGTAAACTGGCCGTAAAATCCCGTTTAACATTTAAATCTCATAAATATTTGATTCTAAAGAAAACTCCATGCTAAAAATTCATAAAAAAATCATACGGATTGTGTTTTTATATGCATTAAGCTGTTTATCTTAAATAGAGCAAATTACTTTTGTTTAAATTTTACTTTACGGATTTGTTTTTATTTTACATACATAATACCAAAGTATTTGTCAGTAAAATTATCACATTTATGTTTGTTTAAAAGTGCATTCTCTAATTAAGATCTTTTTTTACATCTCCATTAGTAAATAATGCGTTTTCTCTCATGAAATTTTTTTCTCATTCTGCTATCGTAGGGTTTTTTCGAAGTGATTAATTCTTAAGCACCTGTTTCCCTGATTCGGGATTTCAGTAATCTTCCTCCGTGTTTAAGACTTAATCTCTGATAATAAGTAGAAAGAATTTCCTCTGTGGGAATTTAGTTTATTAGAATCCTTTTTTTTATTATTTTTGCACTTGGCGTTTAATCTCCTAAAAGAGTTTATTTTTTAGTCACGTGATACTTATTAGCTTTGTTTCTGTTTTCCATACATTTTTTTACTTTTCCTATTCAAAGAAATACCATTTTATTATTGCATAATCACACATGAGAAACGACATGAAATTATTCAATTTTTTTAATTTTTAAAATAAAAAAAATTGCATAAAAAGAAAATTCAGGGTAAGAACGTTTTAAGTACAGAAAAATAGAGAAGAAAGGTGCACAGTTGTTTCGATATAGCAATATTTTCAAAGTGTACCGCGGTAGATCAGTCAGTAAAGGCAGCCATTTCGTAACTGAAAGGTTGCGGGTTTGAGGATCGTCGTTTGCGGCTAATCGTTTACTTGAGTGCGTGTGAAAAATGTCTATTCCCCGTTAGATATAAAAAGGTAGTTAGTTGCTTATACGAATAAAATATAAATTACTATTAAATTTTTAACCAATAAAGATTCATTTTAAAAACATTATTACTACTAAAACTATATTGTCTTTGCTCCTTAAAATCCATATTTGTAATATATATTTATAAACTCAGACTCATTAACACTATTAATTTAGATAGGTTTTTCTGTTGCTAAAATAAAAAAATACTTACTAACACAACTAATACTCAGATATAAAGAAATTTTGCGACTAAAAAGTCTGTAATCACTTGAATAAGATTATATTCTTTGAACAGATATTCTTTAGGGTATTAAAAGAAGCACGAATATAGTTTCTTAACCACTTGTAAAGTAATTGAATTAAAGTTTTTTGCTTTAAATATATTTCTCTTTGATACTTTGACATTAGATAATTTGTTGCTATTTCTCTTCTAAATTTTTCACTCTAACTTAGTTATTTAGGCGGATATATTTAGGTATTTCTTATTTTTTTTCAATATGTAATATTCATTTGCTTTCTCCTCCTGAAATCTAAAGAGACTCTTGAAAATCGAATGAACAGGAGAAGGATCTTACTTAAAAGAAAGATCTTATGTTTTAGCTTCAAAGAAAGAATGTCATAATCATAGTTAAATATTAATTTTTCCAATTGAATATTATATAAGATCTCTGACAATTTTGGATTGTATTTCAAGAGAGTAAAAAAATTTTAAGAGACTTAATATGTAAATTTATGATATAATATGTTCCGTGCTTTTTTCCTATACTCCTTAAAAACTATATTTATAATATATATTTATAAACTCAGACTCATTAATAATATTCATTTACAGATATGTTTTTCTTCTGCTAAAATAAGACATACATTACAGAAACACAACTAACAGTCAAATATAAAGAATTTTTTCTACTAAAAAGTCACTTGTAATTAGTTAAGTTTATATTCTTTGAAAATATATTTAACTGTTATTGGGGTATTAAAAGAAGCCCAGATAGAGTTTCTTTACCACTTGCAAAGTAATTGAATTAAAGTTTCTTTCTTCAAATATATTCCTCTTTGATTTTTTGACCTTATATAATTTGTTGATATTTCTTTTCTAACTTTTACACTCGAATTTAGTTTTTTAAGAGAGTATGTTTCTGTATTTTTATTTTCTTTGGAAATGTAATACTCATTTGCTTTCTCCTCCTGAAATCTAAAGAAACTCTTGAAAATTGAATGTACAGGAGAAAGATCTTATTCAGAAGAAGGATCTTATGTTTTATCTTCAAAGGAAGAATGTCGCAGTCTTAGTTAAATATTAATTTTTTCCAATTGTATATTATATAAGACCGCTGACAATTTTGGTTTGAATTTGGAGTGTATATGAAGAGAGTAAAAAAACACTTTAAGAGGCATAATATGTAAGTTTATGATATAATATGTTCCTTGCTTTAAAGACTTCATAATAATTTTCTATATTTTATTCACTAAAGATAAAATGTTTTCTCTGTTTAAAATAAAATTATTTTAGTTCAATAATAAATGTCTGACTTCATAAAAATGATAGAGGTTTTTTATAAGAAACAATACTTTTCTTAAAATCAAAAACATGTACACAAATTTGAAAAATGTAGAATTCTTCTTACCCGTGATATAAATTATTATTATTTTAATTTGTTCACTAGTTTTTATAACTATTTCTATTCAGCAAACCTTAATTATATGGATGAAAGCAGTATAATTTTTATAAATCATGCTAAAAACGTTTTCTCCTTATTTTTCCTTTTTTTTATTATTTTTATTTCTTTATTCTGAAATACAAGATTTTAATACTTTAAAACTACATTTGAAATGCTAGATTAGTTTAAAATACAATGAATGTCTAAGGTTGGTACCAGATAAATTATTTCAAATTGACATACAAAATTAGTTTCATATATAAATATTTAAAAAATTATCTTCTAGAATGCATCGCGTTTTTCATTTAGCGAATACTATATGTTTTCATAAAATATACAAATTGACATGACAATCTAAGCACTTTTTTCAAAGCTTAAGTGTTGATAAAAAACACTCTTAGAAAATTCAGTCGTTAAGGAACAAATGTTTGTATTTTACGTTAAATCGGTAAAAAAAGAAAAAGTGGTACAAATGAAAATTTTACGTCTTATATACAGTCCCCTTAGTAGAACAATTTTTACATCCAAAAAGTGTATTGTAATTACTAGTCTAAGGTTATATCCTTTGAAAAGATATTAAGCTGTATCAGGGTATTAAAATAAACGTGGTTACAATTTCTTTACCACTCCTAAAGTAATTGAATTAAAGTTTTTTACTTCAAAAGTATTTCTCTTTGATAATTTCCACTTCCGACATCGGAATATAATTTGTTGATATTTATTTTTTAACTTTTTACACTCGATTTTAGTTATTTAAGAACGTATATTTCGGTATTTCTTATTTTCTTTGGAAATGTAATATTCATTTGCTTTCTCCTCCTGAAATCTAAAGAAACTCTTGAAAATTGAATGTACAGGAGAAAGATCTTATTCAGAAGAAAGATCTTATGTTTTAGCTTCAAAGAAAGAATATCGCAGTCTTAGTTAAATATTAATTTTTTCCAATTGAATATTATATAAGAGCGCTGACAATTTTGGTTTGAATTTGAAGTATATTTCAAGAGAGTTAAAAAATATTTAATAGACTTGAAATGTAAGTTTATGTTATAATGTGTTCCTTGCCTTAAAGTCTTCAATAATTTTCTATATTTTATTCTACAAGATAAAATGTTTGCTCCGTTTAAAATAAATTTCTTTTTAGATCAATAATGAAATTCTGCCTTTATAAAAATTAAATAGCTTTAGAATTAATTAATTAAACAATATTTCTCTTAAATCAAAAAATATATACAACAAAGGAAAAAAGTAGAATTCGTCTTACAAGTAATAGAAATTATAAATTTTTTACAGAGTTCACTGGTTTCTAGTATGAAGTAACTGTTCAATTTTGTAAACTTTAATTATATTTACACGAGCAATATAACACTGTTTAAGGATGATAAAAATTACTGTTTTTATTTTTTATTTTAGGATTTTAATTTCTTCATTTTGAAATACTTTTTATGCTTCAATACTATATATAGAAATGCTAGATTAGTTTCAAATATAATCATAGTTTAAGGTTTATAGTAGATATTTTACATCAAAGTGATACAAAAAAAATTAGTTTTAAATATACAAAATTGAAAATTTATCTTGCTCAAAGAATACATCATATTTTTCATTTAGTGAATATTATATACTATTTATAAAACATACAAATTTAAATGACAAAAATAAATACTTTCCTCAAAGCTAAATTGTTGTTAAAAACGTTTGTAAAAAGTTCATTCTGTAAGGAACAAATGTTTTGGTTTTACGTTAAATCGGTAAAAAGGTAATTTCTTCATATTGAAATACTAGATTTTCATACTTCAATACTACATTTCGAAATAATATATTAGTTTTAAATACAATTAAATTTTAAGGTTTGTTATAGATATTTTAATTCAAATTGACGCAGAAAATTTAGTTTCAAATATACATACTTGAAAACTTATCTTGCGGAAAGTATACATCATATTTTTTATTTAGCGACTTTCATATGTTACATATAAAATGAACAAATTGAAATGACAAAACTAAATACTTTTTTCAAAGATAAATATATTATAAAATATATAGTAATATATATTTATATAATTAGTATATATTTAATTATTATTATTATTATAGTAATATATATTTATAAACACAGACTCATTAATACAATTCATTTACATAAATGTTTTTCTGTTGCTAAAATAAGAAATACTTTACAAAAACACAAGACTCAAATATAAAGAATTTTTAAGATTAAAGAGTCACTAGCAATTACTAGTCTAAGATTATATCCTTTGAAAAGATATTTAACTGTTATTAGGGTATTAAAAGAATCACAGATAGAGTTTCTTAACCACTTGTAAAGTAATTGAATTAAAGTTTTTTGCTTTAAATATATTTCTCTTTGATACTTTGACCTTAGATAATTTGTTGATATTTCTTTTCTAACTTTTTACACTCGAATTTAGTTATTTAAGAGCGTATATTTCGTTATTTCTTATTTTCTTTGGAAATGTAATATTCATTTGCTTTCTCCTCCTGAAATCTAAAGAGATTCCTGAAAATTGAATGTACAGGAGAAAGATCTTATTCAGTAGAAAGATCATATGTTTCAGCTTCAAAGAAAGAATGTCGCAAACTTAGTTAAATATTAATTTTTTTTCCAATTGAATATTATATAAGAGCGCTGACAATTTTTGTTTGAGTTTGAATTGCATTTCAAGAGAGTAAAGAAAAAACTTTACGAGACGTAATATGTAAGTTTATGATATAATATGTTCCTTAATTTAAAGACTTCATAATAATTTTATATATTTTATTCACTAAAGATAAAATTTTGCTCCGTTTAAAATAAATTTCTTTTTAGATCAATAATGAAGTTTTGACATTATATAAGTTAATTAGTTTTGCTATACGAAACAATATTTTTCTTAAAATAAAAACATATATACAACAAAATAAAAAAAGTAGAAATCGTCTTACCAGTGATAGAAATTGTAAAGTTTTTACAGAGTTCACTGGTTTCTGGTATCAAATAACGTTTCAATTTTGTAAACTTTCATTATATTTATACGAGCAATATAATACTTTTTAAGGATGATAAAAATTACTTTTTTTTATTTTTTATTTTAGGATTTTAATTTCTTCATTTTAAAATACTATATTTTTGTACTTCCATACTAATATAGAAATACTAGGTTAGTTTAAAATGTAATCATAGTTTAAGGTTTATAGTAGATATTTTACTTCAAAGTGATATAAAAAAATTAGTTTTAAATATACATATTTGAAAATTTATCTTGCTGAAAGACTACATCATATTTTTTACTTAGTGAATATTATATATTATTTATAAAACATACGAATTTAAATGACAAAAATAAATACCTTACTCAAAGCTAAATTGTTGTTATAAACGCTTGTAAAAGTACGCTTGTAAATTGATACAAAAAATTTAGTTTTAAATATACATATTTGAAAAATTATTTTGCGGAAAGCATACATCATATTTTTCATTTAACGAATATTATATGTTTTTTTATAAAACATACAAATTGAAATGACGAAATTAAGTATATTTTTCAAAACTACAGTGTTGTTAAAACACGCTTGTAATATATTCCTTCTGTAAGTAATAAATATTTTTGTTTTACATTAAATCGATAAAAAGGTAATTTCTTCATTTTGAAAGACTAGATTTTCATAATTCAATACTAGATTTCGAATTACTAGATTAGTTTAAAATACACTCAAAGTTTAAAAGGATTGTTGTAGATATTTTAATTCAAATAAGCACAAAAAATTTAGTTTCAAATACGCATACTTGAAAAATTATCTTTCGTAAAGTATACATCATAATTTTCATTTAGCGAAAATTATAAGTTATTTATAAAACATACAAATTGAAATGACAAAACTAAATATTTTTTTGCAAAGCTAAAGTGAAGTTAAAAAATGCTTGTAAAGAATTTATTCTCTAAGGAACGAATGTTTTTGCTTAACGTTAAATAGGTAAAAAAAAGTGGTGGAAATGAAGATTTTACGTCTTAAATATATTCTCCTTAGCAGAACAATTTTTACTCCTAAAAAGTGTTTTGTAATTACTTGTCTAAGATTATATCCTTTGAAAAGATATTAAGCAGTTCGCAGGATATTAAGATTAGAGTGGATAGAATTTCTTTACCACTCATAAAGTAACTAAATTAAAGTTTTTTACTTCAAAAGTATTTCTCTTTGATAATTTCCACTTCCGACATCGGAATATAATTTGATAATACTTCTTTTCTAACATTTTACACTCGAATTTAGTTATTTAAGAGAGTATATTTCTGTATTTTTTTTCTTTGGAAATATAATATTCATTTGCTTCTTTTCCTGAAATTTAAAGAGACTCTTCAAAATTGAATGTCCATGAGGCAGAAGAAAGATCTTATGTTTCAACTTCAAAGAAAGAATGTCACAATCATCTTAGTTAAATATTATTTTTTTCCAATTGAATATTACATAACATTGCTAGGAATTTTGGGTGGAATTTCATGTGTATTTAAAGGAAGTAATGAAAAAATAAACTTTAAGAGTACATGTTCCAAGTTGTAAAGGCTTCATAATAATAGTCTATATATGTTTCACTATAAAATTGATAAATTTGTTCTGTTTAGAATAAAATTATTTCTAACTTATGAATAATATTTTAATTTATAAAAATATTTAGTTTTATTATATGAAATAATATCTCTCTTAAAATAGGAGAATATATAAACCAAAGAAAAAAAGCAATAGAATTCGTCTTATTGATAATATGAACTTTAAAATTTGTAAAGAACTCACTAGTTTCTAGTATAAAATATCTTTTCCATTCTGTACCTTTCAATTAAGACGAGCAATATTTTTTACTTTACAGCATAATAATAGATATTTTACCTTTTTTTCATTTTTTCAAGATTTTCATTTTTTAACTTTGAAGTAGTAGATTTTGACACTTCAGTAGTAGGTTTTGAAATACTAGATTAATTTGAAATACATTCCAAGTTTAAAGTTTGTAGTAGATATTTAACTTAAACTGACACACAAAATTTAGTTTCTAACTTTCAAACTAGAAACCAAATGCAAAACAGAAACAAAATAAAACTCGAACTACACTAGTTTCAAACTAGATTTTGATACTTCAATACTAGTTTTCGAAATACTGGATTAATTTGAAATACATTCACAGTTTACATTTGTATGAGGTATTTTATTTGAAACTGGCACATAAAATTTATTTTCTAACTTTCAACAAGAAATTTGGAACAACACAAAAACAAAACAAAACTAGAATTACGCTAGTTTCAAACTAAATTTTGATACTTCAATACTAGGCTTTGAAATACTAGTTTAATTTGAAGTACATTTCATGTTTTAAGTTTGTAGTACACATTTAACTTGAAAACTGACACACAACATTTAGTTTCTAACTTTAAAACTATAAATTAGAAACAAAACAGAACTAGACTAGTTTCAAACTAATTTTGATACTTCAAAACTAGGTTTTAAAATACTAAATTAATTTGAAATACATTAAAGTTTAAAGTTTGTAGTGGGTGTTTAACTTGAAACTGACACACAAAGTTTAGTTTCTAACTTTCAAACTAGAAACAACAAACAAGTCAGAACTAGAAATGCAGTAGTTTCAAACTAGATTTTGATGCTCCAATACTGGGTTTTGAAGTACATTCCCAGTTTAAAGTTTATATTAGGTATTTAACTTGAAACTGATAGACAAAATTTAGTTTCTAACTTTCAAAGTAGAAAATAGAAACAAAGCAGAAACAAAACAAAACTAGAAGTACACTACTTTCTAACTAGATTTTGATACTTTGATACTATGTTTTGAAATACATTAAAGTTTAAAGTTTGTAGTAGATGTTTAACTTGAAACTGACACACAAAGCAACTTTCAAACTAGAAATTAGAAACAAAATAGAACTAGAACTACGCTAGGTTCAAACTAGATTTTGATACTTCAATACTAGGTTTTCAAATACTAGATTAATTTGAAATACATTCAAAGTTTAAAGTTTGTAGTAGATATTTAACTTGAAACTAACACACAAAATTTAGTTTCTTAAATACATAATTCAAAAATTATTTTGTGGTAAGTATACATAATTTTTTCATTTAGAGAATATTATATATTATTTATAAATTGAAATTAAAATAAATTAAATGAAAAAAAATAAATATATTAAAGCTAAAGTGTTATTAAAAAACACTTGTAAAAAATTCATTCTAAATGGTACAATAATTTTGCTTTACGTTGAATCGGTAAAAAGGTGATAGAAAAGGAAACTTTATGTCTTAAATATTGTCCCTTTAATAGAAAAAATTTTTACGACTAAAAAGAATTTTGTAATTACATGTCTGAGATCATATCCTTTGAAAATATATTATTAAACTGTTATCCTAGTATTAAAATAAGATTGGATAGAGTTTCTTAACCACTTGTAAAGTAATTGAATTAAAGTTATTTTTTCTTCAAATGTATTTTTCTATGATACTTCCCACTTAAAACATAAGAATATAGTTTCTTGTTATTTCTTTTCTATCTTTTTACAGTCGAATTTAGTTATTTAAGTTCGTATATTTCGGTATTTCTTTTTTTTTCTTTGGAAATGTAATAGTCATTTGCTTCCTTCTCCTGAAATTTAAAGAGACTCTTGAAAATTAAATGCACACGAGGCTCCTTTCAGAAGAAAGGTTATATGTGTTAGCCTAAAAAAAGAATGTCATAATTTTAGTTAAATATTAATTTATTTTCAATTGAATATTATATACGAGAGCTGGTAGTTTTATTTGAATTTAGAGTATATTTATTTAAAGGGAGAAACAAAAAATAATTTAAGATACATATGTATGTTTATGATATACATAATATGTTTCGTACTTAAAAAACTTCACAATAATTTTCTATTTTTGATTAGCTATGAAATAAAAAGTTCTGTCATATTTAAAATAAAAATCTGTTTAGATCATGTATAAGTTTCTGACATTATAAAATTATTCAGTTATTTTTATATGAAACAATACTTTTCTTAAAATTAGAAATTACGGAGATCAAGACAAAAAAAAATATAGAATTAATCTAGCCTGTGATATAAATTTAGAAATTTTTAAAGAACTCACTAGTTTCTAATATCAAATATATTTTCCATTCTGTAAACTTCAATTAAGAAAGCAATTTTTTTTATTTTACAGCTTGATAATAGTTACTTTTCCTTTTTTCATTTTTTAAATATTTTAATTTCTTACTGTTGAAGTACTATATTTTAATACTTCAATAGTAGGTTTTAAAATACTAGATTAATTTGAAATGCAGTTCAAGTTTAAAGTTTGTATTAGATATTTAACTTGAAACTGTCACACAATATTTAGTTTCTAACTTTCAAACTATAAACGAAACAGAACTAGAACTACATTCAAACTAGATTTTGATACTTCAATATTAGGATTTTAAATACTATGTTAATTCAAAGTTCATTCAATGTTTTAATTTTGTAGTAGATATTTAACTTGAAAACTGACACAGAAAATTTAGTTTCTTACTTTAAAACAAGAAACTAGAAACAAAACAGAACTAGAACTACACTAGTTTCAAACTAATTTTGATACTGCAAAATTAGGTTTTGAAATACTAGATCAATTTGAAATACATTAAACTTTAAAGTTTGTAGTACATATATAATTTAAACGGACAAATAAAGTTTAGTTTCTAACTTTCAAACTAGAAATTATAAACAAAACACAACTAGAAGTACACTTGTTTCAAACTAGATTTTAATGCTTCAATATTGGGTTCTAAAATACTGGATTAATTTGAAATACATTCACAGTTTAAAGTCCGTATTAGGTATTTAACTTGAAACTGACACACAAAATTTAGTTTCTAACTCTCAAACTAGACAATATAAACAAAACAGAGCTAGAAGGACACTACTTCATAATTAGATTTTGATACTTCAATACTAGGTTTCGAAATACTAGATTAATTTGAAATACATTAATGTTTAAAATATGTAGTGGATGTTTAACTTGAAACTGACACACAATGTAACTTTCAAACTAGAAATTAAAAATAAAACAAAACTAGAACTACTCTAGTCTCAAACTAGATTTCTATACTTCAATACTAGGTTTTGAAATTCTAGAATAATTTGAAATACATTAAATTTTAAATTTTGTAGTGGATGTTTAACTTGAAACTGGCACACAAAATTTACTTTCTAAAGTACATATTTCAAAAATTATCTTGTGGTAAGTATACATAATTTTTTTTTTCATTTAGCGAATATTATAAGTTATTTATAAAATATAAAAATTCAAATGAAAAAACTAAATATATTATTTTAAATTAAAGTGCTATTAAAAAAACACTTGTAAAAATTCATTCTAAAAATAACAAAAATTTTGTTTTACGTTGAATCGATAAAAAGGTGATAGAAAATAAAATGTTATGTCTTAAATATAGTCCCTTTAATAGAACAATATTTTACGACTAAAAAGAATTTTATAATTACTTGTCTAAGATCATATCTGTTGAAAATATATTATTAAACTGTTATCAGGGTATTAAAATAAGTTTGGACAGAGTTTCTTAACCACTTGTAATGTAATTGAATTAAAGTTCTCTTTCTTTCAAATGTGCCTTTCACTGATACTTCTCACTAAAAAAACATAAGAATATAATTTCTTGTTACTTTTTCTATTTTTTTTACAAATGTAATAGTCATTTGCTTCCTTCTGAAATTTAAAGAGACTCTTGAAAATTAAATGCACACGTGACTCCTTTCAGAAGATAGGTCTTATGTGTTAGCTTCAAAGGAAGAATGTCACAATTACAGTTAAATATTAATTTTTTCAGTTGAATATTATATACAAGAGCTGGTAATTTTCATTTGAATTTGGAGTATATTTATTTAAAGGGCGTAACAAAAAATACTTTAAGATACATATGTATGTTTATGATATACGTAATATGTTTCGTACTTATTAAACTTCATAATAATTTTCTGTAATTGATTAACTATAAAATAAAGTTTTGCTCTATTTAAAATAAAATTCTTTTTAGATCATGTTTAAGTTTCTGACACTATAAAAACTATTAGTTTTTTTTTTATATGAAACAATACTTTTCTTAAAATCAGAATTTATGGACATCAAGGCAAAAAATATAGAATTAGTCTAACTTGCGATATAAATTTTGAAATTTGTAAAGCATTCACAAATTTCTAGTATCAAATATATTTTTCATTCTGTAAATCTCAAATATATTAAAACAAAGAATACATTTTATTTTAAAACATGATAAAAAATTATTTAACATGATAAAATGAAATACATGAAAAAACATGATAAAAAATTATTTTCATTAATTTTCATTTTTTAAACATTTTAGATTCTTAATTTTGAAATACTAGATACATGCAAAGTTTAAGGTTTTCAGTAAATATTTTATTTTATACTTACACATAAATTTAATTTTTGATATACATGTCAGGTTTAAAAAAAGAGGGTTAAGAATTAAACGAAATATAATTAAAAATAGTTAGAACTCATTAACGATAACGTAATAAGACAGAGATACATCCTTGAGCGGAACTATACAGAGTAAAAAACCTGAAGCGGAAGTATACATAGGAATTTACTTAGGTAGCAACGCCATAAAAGACAGTTCTGAGAGGAAACTCGGGCTAATAACACCCTCCAAGCTTGGTGTGGCAAAATATGAGAACTAAGGATATCTAAATGGCATAGTCATGGACAGAAGGATTATAACAGAGAAGTTTTTATATACGAAATCAAATGTGTCTTTTATGCCTTAACCACTCGTTCGTGTCATACATATTTGAAAAAAAATATCTTGCTCACAAACATACATCATGTTTTTCATTTGCTGAAAATTATATGTTATTTACAAAATATAAAAACTGAAATGACAAAACTAAATATTTTTTTCAGAGCTAAAGCATTATATTAATAAACGTTTGTAAAAACTTCATCCTTAAAGAAATTGAATTGTTTTACATTAAATAGGTTAAAATTTGGTGGAAAGGAATTCACATCTCAGAAGCAACTATGTCCCCTTATTGAAACAATTTTTACGACTAAAAAGGTCTTTTGTAGTTACTTTTCTAAGATTATATACTTTTAAAAGTTATTATTAAACTGTTAGCAGGATATTAAAATAGGAGTGGATAGAATTTCTTTACCACTCATAAAATAATTGAATTAAAGTTATTTATATAAATCAATAATTTTCTTAAAATCGGAAATTATGAATACCAAGACAAAAAATTGTAGAATTAGTCTAGCCTGGGATATAACTTTTAAAATTTGTAAGACATTCACAAGTTTTTAGTATCAAATATATTTTCCATTGTGTAAACCTCAGTTATATTAAAACGAAGAATATATTTTATTTTAAAGCATGATAGAAATATTTTCCTTGTTTTTTTTATTTTTTAAACATTTTAGTTTCATAAGTTTGTAATAACAGATACATTAAAAGATTAAGGTTTCTAGTAAATATTTTACTTTATACTGACACATAAAATTTAGTTTTTAATATACATATTTGAAAAAATTACTTCAAATAACATACTTGCTTACCATACATCATTTTTTTCATTTGCTGTATGTTATTTACAAAATATAAAAACTGAAATGACAAAACTAAATAATTTTTTCAGAGCTAAAGATCATTGCATGAACACATTGCATGCGGGGCAATACTAGTACGTTTTCTATCGATTGATACTTGAGAGCGAGACACGTACTAGTACGTTTTCTGACGATTGATACTTGAGAACGGGACACGTACTAATACGTTTTCTGATGATTAATACTTGAGCGTGGGTCACGTACTAGTACGGGTTAGTGTAACAACATGGTTAAATATTAATTTTTTCCATTTGGATATTATATAGGAGAGCTCATAATTTTCATTTTAATTTGGAGTATATTTATTTAAAGGGCGTAATTAAAAGTAATTTAAGATACATATGTATGTTTATGATATACTTAATATGTTTCGTACTTAGAAAACTTCATAATAATTTTCTACATTTGTTAACTATTAAATAAAAAGTTTTGTTCTATTTAAAATTCTTTTTAGATCATAAGTTTTTTGGCATTATAAAATTAATTAGCTTTTTATATGAAACAATACTTTTCTTAAAATCAGAAATTATGGACATCAAGACAAGAAATTGTAGAATTAGTCTAGCCTGCGATATAAATTTAGAAATTAATAAAGCATTCACAAGGTTCTAGTATCAAATATATTTTCCATTGTGTAAACCTCAGTTATATTAAAACGAAGAATATATTTCATTTTAAAGCATGATAAAATTATTTTCCTTATTTTTTATTTTTTAAACATTTTAGTTTCTTAATTTTGAAATACTAGATACATTAAAAAATTAAGGTTTCTAGTAAATATATTACTTGATACTGACACATAAAATTTAGTTTTTAATATACATATTTGAAAAAATTATCTTGCTGCATACTTGCTTAACATACATCATTTTTTTCATTTGGTATGTGTTATTTACAATTTTATGTTATTTACAAAAAAAAACTGAAATGACAAAACTAAATATTTTTTCAGAGCTAAAGCACATTGCATGCGGGACATGTACTAATACGTTTTCTGACGATTGATACTTGAGCGCGGGACATGTACTAGTAAGTTTTGTAACGATTGATGATATTTGAGCGGGGTTGACGTACTAGTACGGGTTAGTGTAACAACATGGTTTGTTGGTGAGTACGAAAATAATGATATATACAGGAAAACGCAGCCGAATGTTCTTGTCTACTACACAGATTCTGGAAAAATTTAGACAAATAAAAACTAGTTTTTACATTATTAGTTTTATGATTGCTCTTTTCATTTTTTTATAATGTAAAAAATGTTTATATATAACATAATTCGAAAAAAAATTAAAACTATATACTACTATTTCTATTTGAATTTTCATATTTAAGATACTATTATAAATTTATACACTAAAAATATTTTTTTGCTTACAAAAAACTTATGGTTACTATTTATATATATTTGTATATTTGTTTATATATTTCAATATAAAATAAGAAAAGTTGGTTAAAAAATTAAATAATTATCGATCTACTGAGATTTAACTGAATAACTAAATATACGCGCAAAACGCCCGCTCCCAGTACAATTCCGCTGCGAAATGTGCACGCACACATTGTGTTATTAACGCTTGTAAAAAATTCATTTGTAAAGGAACTAAATTTTTTTATGTTAAATAGGTTAAAAGGTGGTGGGAATGAAGAATTTTAAGTCTCAAAATCTACTATGTCTCTTTAATGGACCTATTTTTAAGACTAAAAAAGTTCTTTTGTAATTACTTATCTAAGATTATATCCTTTCAAAAGATATTATTAAACTGTTTGCAGGATATTAAAATAAGAGTGAATAGAATTTCTTTACCACTCATAAAGTAATTGAATTAAAGTTTTTTACTTCAAAGTATTTCTCTTTAATACTTTCCACTTCCAGCATGGTAATATAATTCGTTGATATTTCTTTTCTAACATTTTACTCTCGAATTTAGTTATTTAAGTGCGTATATTTCGGTATCTCCTATTTTCTTTGAAATTTTTATATTCATTTGCTTTCTCCTGAAAGTGAAAGTGTCTCTAGAAAGTAAAGTGTACACGAGACTCTTTATTAAAAAAAAAAGTTGGTATGTTTTATCTTCAAAGAAATAATGACACAATCTTAGTCAAAAATTAATTTTTTTCCAATTTAAAATTATAGCTGACAATTTTGGTTTGATTTTCGAGTGTATTTAAAAAGAGTAATAAAAAATCTTTAAGAGGCATAATATGTATATTTATGTCATAATATGTTTCATGATTAAAAGGCTTCATAATAATTTTGTATATTTGATTCACTATAAAATAAAATGTTTTGTTTTATTTAAAATGAAATTATTGTTAAATATTATTTAGATGAATAAATATTGAATTTCAATTTAGTTGATTAAGGCTGTAGCTTTATAAAAAATTAATTAGTTTCGTTATATGAAACAATACTTCTCTTAAAATCAAATGCATATATACACCAGAGGAAAATAGTAGATCCCAATTTACCCAAAATATAAATTTATAAGTTTGCAAAGTAGTCACAAGTTTCTAGTATCAAATATATTTTCCTTCTGTAATCCTATATTATATTTTGACTTACAATGTATTTTATTTCAAAGCATGGAAACAGCTATTTTTCTTTAAATCTTCTTTTATAAAGATTTCAATTTTTAATTGTGAAATACTAGATACATTCAAAGTTTAATGTTTGTGGTGGATATTTTACTTGATACTGACTTAATTTAGTCTTTAATATACATATTTGAAAAAATTATCTTGCTGGCATATATTCATAATTTATTTTCATTTGGAGAAAATGGTATGTTATTTACAAAACCTAAAAACTGAAATGACAAAACTAAATATTTTTTCAGAGCTAAAGCATTATTAATAAACTCTTGTAAAAAAATTCATCCGTAAAAAAAATAAATTTTTGACGTTAAAGACGTTAAAAGGTGCTTTAAATGAAGATTTTTTACGTCTAAAAAGCTACTAAGTCCCCTTAATGGAACAATTTTTTAAGTCTAAAAAGTGTTTTGTAATTACTTGTCTAAGATTATATCATTTAAAAAGTTATTATTAAACTGTTAGTAGGGTATTAAAATAAGAGTGGATAGAATTTCTTTACCACTCATAAAGTAATTAAATTAAAGTTTTTTACTTCAATATAATATAATTTATTGATATTTCTTTTCTATCTTTTCAGACTCGAATTTAGTTATTTAAGTGGGTATATTTCGGTATCTCTTATTTTCTTTGAAAATGTAATATTCATTTGCTTTCCCCTCCTGAAATTTAAAGAGTCTCTAGGAAATTGAATGTACACAAGACTCTTTATTCAAAAGAAATCTTATGTTTTAGCTTCAAAGAAATAACGGCACAATCTTAGTCAAATATTAAATTTTTTTCAATTGAATATTATATACAACATTGAACATTTTGATTTGAATTTCGAGTGTATTTAAAAAGAGTAATAAAAAATCTTTAAGAGTCATAATATGTATATTTATGTTGTAATATGTTTCATGCTTAAAAGGCTTCCTAATAATTTTGTGTATTTGATTCACTATAAAATAAAATGTTTTGTTTTATTTAAAATAAAATTATTGTTAAATAATATTTAGATGAATAAATATTGAATTTCAATTTATTTGAATAGGGCTTTAACTTTATAAAAAAGTAATTAGTTTTGTTATATGAAACAATACTACTGAAAATTAAAACATATGTACACGAAAGAAGAAAAGTAGCACATGATTTACCCGAAATACAAATTTAGAAGTGTAAAATAGTCACAAGTTTCTAGTATCAAATATCTTTTTCAATCTGTAAGCCTCAATTATATTTTGACTTACAATATATTTTATTGTAAAGCATGGAAACAGCTATTTTTCTTTAAATCTTCTTTTAAAAAGATTTTAGTTTTTAATTGTGAAATACTAGATACATTCGAAGTTTAATGTTTTTGGTAAATATTTTACTTGATACTGACACATAGTTTTTAATATAAATATTTGAAAAAATATCTTGCTGGCAAACATTTATAATTTCTTTTCATTTGGTGAAAATAGTATGTTATTTACAAAATCTAAAAACTGAAATGACAAAACTAAATATTTTTACAGAGCTAAAGCATTATTAATAAAATCTTGTAAAACATTCATCCTTGATTTTGTTTCGTTAAATAGGTTAAAAAGTGGTGGAAATGAAGGTTTTTAAGTTTCAAAATCTAGCTTAATGGAACAATTTTTACTACTAAAAAGGTCTTTTGTAACTACTTGTCTAAGAATATAGCCTTTGAAAAGTTATTATTAAATGTTAGTACTATATTAAAATAAGAGTGGATATAATTTCTTTATCACTCATAAAATAATTAAATTAAAGTTTTTTAATTTAAAAGTATTTCTCTTTGATACTTTCCACTTCCAACATCTAAATATAATTTGTGAATATTTCTATTCTACGTTTTTAGACTCGAATTTAGTTATTTAAGTGCGTATATTTCGGTATCTCTTATTTTCCTTAAAAATGTAATATTCATTTGCTTTCTCCTCCTGAAATTTAAAGAGTCTCTAGAAAATTGAATGTATACACGACTCTTTACTAAAAAAGCTCTTATATTTTAGCTTCAAAGAAATAGTGACACAATATTAGTCAAATACTAAAATTTCTTTCTATTCAATATTATATACGACAGCTGACAATTTTGGTTTGAATTTCGAGTATATTTAAAAAGAGTAATAAAGATTATATCCTTTGAAAAGTTATTATTAAACTGTTAGCAGGATATTAAAATAAGAGTAGATAGAACTTCTTTACCACTCATAAAGTAATTGAATTAAAGTTTTTTACTTGAGAGTATTTCTCTTTGATACTTTCCACTTCTAGCATGGGAATATAATTTGTTGATATTTATTTTCTAACTTTTTACGCTCGAATTCAGTTATTTAAGTGCGTATATTTCGATATCTCCTATTTTCTTTGAAAATTTTATATTCATTTGCTTTCTCCTCCTGAAATTTAAAGAGTCTCTAAAAATTTGAATATACACTAGACTCTTTATTCAGAAAAAAGTTCTTATGTTATAGTTTCAAAGAAATAATGACACAATCTTAGTCAAATATTAAATTTTTTCAATTGAATATTATATTCGACAACTGACAGTTTTGGTTTGAATTTCGAGAGTATTTAAAAAGAGTAATAAAAAATCTTTAAGAGGCATAATATGTATGTTTATATTATTACATTTTTCATGCTTAAAAAGCTTCATAATAATTTTGTATATTTGATGCACTATAAAATAAAATGTTTTGCTCTATTTAAAATAAAATTATTTTTAAATAATGAATTTGGCTTTAGCTTTATAAAACATTTATTAGTTTTGTTATATGAAACAATATTTCTCGGAAAATTAAAAACATATAAACACCAAAGGAATAAAAAGTAGATCATGATTTACCCGCAATATAAAGTTTGAAACGTGTAAAGTAGTCACAAGTTTCTAGTATCAAATATCTTTTTCATTCTATAACCCTCAATTATATTTTGACTTACAATATATTTCATTTTTAAGCATCGAAACAGCTATTTTCTGTAAATCTCGTTTCTTCAAGATTTTAGATTTTATTGTAAAATACTAGATACATTTTAAGTTTAAGGTTTGTAGAAGATATTTTATTTGAAACTGACATAAAAGTTTAGTTTCTAATATACGTATTTGTAAAATTATTTTACGGGCAAACATATATAATTTTTTATATTGGTGCATATTCTATGTTATTTTAAATATATAATTTTAAATAACAAAACTAAATTTTCTAAACTAAAGTGTTATTAAAATAAGGAGGTCGGATATTTTTTCGTAGAAGAGAATGTTCCGTATAACCGAATATTCGTGCAAATGAATTATTTATTACATAGGTATTATAAAAGTTACACCAAGTAATGAGAAGTACTTAGTATAACTACATATTTCGTATAAGTAAATTTCATATAAATGAATTTCAAGCCCTTCGTATAACTGAAAAAATAGAAGATCCAATATTCCTCCGTAGAAGAGACTGTGTTATATAACTTAATATTCGTGAAAATAATTTATTACATAGGTATTATAAAAGTTACACAGGGAATTAGAAGTACTTCATGTTACTAAATATTTCCTATAAGTGACTTTCGTGCAAATGAATAATTTATTACATAGGTATTATAAAAGTTACACCAAAAAATGAGAAGTACTTAGTATAACTACATACTTCCTCTAAGGGACTTTTTGTGTAAATGAATTTCGATCCTTTCATATAAATGAATAAAATTTACATAATAGATAGATCCAATATTCCTTCAAAGAATGAATTGTTTCGTATAACTGAATATTCGTGGAAATGAATAATTCATTACATAGTTATTATAAGAGCTACACAGGTGAATGAGAAGTACTTTGTATTACTAAATATTTCCTGCAAGTGAATTTCGTGTAAATGAATTTCAATCTCCTCGTCTAAATGATTAAAATTTACATAGTAGATCCAATATTCCGTAGAAGAGAATGTGTTATATAATTGAATATTCGTGCAAATGAATAATTTATTACATAGGTATTATAAGAGCTACACCGGGGAATGAGGAGTAATTCGTATTACTAAATATTTCCTGTAAGTAAATTTCAGGAAATAAAATTTCAATCTCCTCGTCTAAATGATTAAAATTTACATAGTAGATCCAATATTCCTTCGCAGAAGAGAATGTTTGGTATAACTAAATATTCTTGCAAATGAATAATTTATTACATAGGTATTATAAGAGCTACACCGTCGAATGAGGAGTAATTCGTATTACTAAATATTTCCTGTAAGTAAATTTCAGGAAATAAAATTTCAATCTCCTCGTCTAAATGATTACAATTTACATAGTAGATCCAATATTCCTTCGCAGAAGAGAATGTTTGGTATAACTAAATATTCTTGCAAATGAATAATTTATTACATAGGTATTATAAAAGTTACACCAAAAAATGAGAAGTACTTGGTATAACTAAATACTTTCTGTAAGTAAATTTCGTATAAATGAATTTCAAGCCCTTCGTATAACTGAAAAAAAAGCAGATATAAAATTCTTCTGTAGAAGAGAATGTCTTATATAATTGAATATTCGTGCAAATGAATAATTTATTACATAGGTATTATAAAAGCTACACCGTCGAATGAGGAGTAATTCGTATTACTAAATATTTCCTGTAAGTAAATTTCGTGTAAATGGATTTCGATCCTTTCGTGTAAATGACTAAAATTAACGTAGAGAAGCAATATTCCTCCGCAGAAAGGAATGTTCCATATAACTGAATATTCGTGAAAGTTATTAATTTATTGCATAGGTAATATAAGAGCTACTCCGGGGTATCAGAAGTACTTTGTATTATTAAATATTTCCTGTAAGTTTTGTGCAAATGAATTTCGCTCCCTTCGTATAAATGATTACAATTTACATAGTAGATCCAATATTCCTTCGCAGAAGAGAATGTTTGGTATAACTAAATATTCTTGCAAATGAATAATTTATTACATAGGTATTATAAGAGTGACACCAGGGAATGAGAAGTACTTCGCATAAATAAATATTATGTAATTGTGAATTTCCTGAAAGAGAATTTTACTGTCTAAGTATAAATAAATAAATTAAGCAGGAATCAAATATTCTAGAGTAGAAGAGAATGTTTTGTATAACTGAATATTTATTTAAAATAATAATTTAACACATAAGTCTTATAAAAGTTACACCGGATAATGGGAAATATTTCGTTTAAGTGAATTCCGTGTAGAGGAGTTTCTATTGCATATACAGGGTGTCCCAAAATGACCACATAAATTCAGAACAGCTAGATTCCTCGTTGGGAGTACATAAAAACTGCCAAAGAGGAGGTCTTGTACGATCCATAGTTTACGAGAAAAATACTCAAAAACAAAGTATGACTTCACTGCCGGTGCCAGAAAAAAACACTTTATTGGACATATCAACAACAGTATATGCACGGGCATAGTAGCTAACAGTTCATAAGCATTTCCATTACATCGGTGGTACATCAGGTACATGTCGCAGTAGTCACAAACAGAATACATGTCCACCATACGAAAACTACCGGTAGCTGTAAGAAGCAGCCTTTAAATACCAGTTTCAACATCGACTTAACGTCACTCCATAGCGCGCGGGCATGCATGACGCCATATGTGCGACGAAAGTTTTAAACTTTAAAGTCTGGAAATATATGCAAATACTGTTGTTTGAAATGCAAAATAAAGTGTTTTTTCAGTCACCGGCAGTGACATCTGCTTTGTTTTTCCTATTTTTCCCGTTAACTATGGATCGTACAAGAACGCTTATTTGGTCTGTTTTTATATACTCCTAACAAGGAATCTAGCTGTGCAGAGTTTATGCGGTCGTTTTGAGACACCCTGTATATGTATGCATTACGAAACAAGACTCTTGTTCAACTTATTAGTTTGGAATCGTGTTATGCCGGTTCCAAGGCGGTTATTATTTAGCATTCTTTCATATGTGCAAAGAGACGTTTTTAAAAGAAAACGAAGTTTAAAATATCAGAAAACTTTGTATTATAAAGTTTAGTTAAAGAAAAGATAATTCACTTCAATTTAAGGTAAAAATTAGTCCCTAATAAATATAATCCCTAAGTTATCTTGCAGGTAAGGCAATTTCATTAACTTAGTTTAATGTAGATATTTTGTTATTTTTAAAATTCTTACACCATATATATGCATATATATATATATATATATATATATATATATATATATATATATATATATATATATATTATATATATATATATATTACTTAATATGACTGCAACAAAGAGTTACACTCCTACAACGAAAGCGAGAAACTGACCTAGAGGCGAAAGCGAAGTCATTGACTCTCCTTCGACCCCATTGGTCAAGAGGGGTTGCTAACCGCGGAGTAGCTATCTTCGGTCCAGGCAACGATGTTCAACGAACTTTCTCGAGACATTTGCGGGCCAACTCAGAGAAAGAGCAAGGAGGAAGGAGTGTGCAGTTCAAAATCTTCTTCGGCAGTTCTAACACCATTTGCTTCTAAAGACAAAAGACATTAGGCAGATCTTCGATCTAGTATGGTCCCTTTGGTATGATGGCCTAATTAGTATTTTTGCTTCCTATTTACACATTTATTTATATTGAAAATAAAAAAAATTCAGTAGGAGGAATTAGTTTTATTTGAATTCGTAATTTCTCACGGGGACTCCACTTATACGTGCTGCTGGCCTAGACGTTCAGTCGTCGGTGTTAACCTCAACATTATTGGCCCAATAAGTGGTGTCTCCGTGAGGAATTAAGAATTCGAATAAAAACTAATTTCTCCTGCTGAATTTTTTTATTTTGAATATAAATAAAGGTGTAAATAGGAAATAAAAATGCTAATTAGGCCATTATGCTAAAAGGACCATACTCGATCAAAGATCTAGCCAACATGGCGTCTTGGTCTTAAAAAGAAAATGGCATTAGAACTGCCGCAGAAGATTTTGAGCTGCACACTCCTTCTTCCTTGCTCTCTCTCTCTCTTTGAGGGGGCCCGCAGATATCTCGAAAGAGTTAATTGGACAGCATTGAATGGGCCAAAGATGGATACTTCGCTATTAGCAACCCCTCTTGACCAATTCAACTCTTCGTTACATTCTAACCTCAACAATGACAAAAGCAAGTAAATTTTCTAAAATTAAAGCGTTATCAAATAAATAATAAAAATTAGTTCTTAAAAGAGCAGAATTTTATTTAAATATAAAATAGTATAAAGACTGTTAATATGTAGAACTACTTAAGGATTAAATGGTAATAACTTGGACTTAAATACTAAGCTATAACTTTTTTCTGCGCTTCCTACAATGTGCAAAATAACAATTTCTTTTTAAAATAACTCCTGAAAACAATGAAAATAAGAAACATTATAAACACAAAACAATATATAAGTTTTAAAAAAGATCTCTATCACATATTACATTTACATGGATTTGATGTCTATCAAATACTTAAAAATAAATCTCGTTGTTCCGATATCAGAAGTCAAACTGTTTTCTGTATTTCTGGAAGTTAGAATATAAATACGTAAAACATTTTCCTTCTCAGATATAAAAATGTCCGGTTGTGAATTTGAGACCGATATGTCAGTTTTATCTGATGATCTTGAAACGCTTCAGCTTATCGAATTACGTTTGCATAAGATAGAAAATGTAATGCAAGTTCTATTAAATCAGTTAACGAAACATGCGATAACAGTACAAGAATACTAGCATAAGTCAGACGCAATTACAAAAAGATTCCTGAAGATAACTTTTACTCTTGATCTAACGCAAATGACTTATAGAGTAAGTAATGTAATTTTTAAAAGAAAAACAAATATCGTATTAAATGTAAAACTAGCATACGTAACAGGAAAGTATAAAAGATTCCTGGAGACTGGTTTAACTCTTGGTCTAACGCAACTGACTTATAGAGTAAGTAATATAATTAATAAAAAAAAATCAACATCGGATTTGAATGCAGCAGATTACTTTTACTCTTGATCTAGCGCAAATGACTTACAGAAAAAGTATTGTAATTAATAAAATCATCAACATCAAGTTAAATGTAAAGCTAGCATAACTAAGACGAAAATATAAAAGAGATTCGAGGTGATTACTTTTACTCTTGATCTAAAGCAAAGGATTTATCAATGAAGTAATGTAATTAATGAGAAAATCAACATCGGATTAAATGCAAAGAAAGCATAAGTAAGCTGAAAATATAAAAATATTCCTGGAGATTACTTTTACTCTTGATCTAAAGCAAATGATTTGTGGATAAAGTGATGTACTTAATAAAAAAAATCAACATCGGATTAAATGTAAAAATAACATAACTAAGTCGAAAATATAAAAAGATTCCTGGAGATTACTTTTACTCTACATTTAACGCAACTAACTTATAGAGAAAGAAATGTAATTAATAAGAAACTAACATCGGATTTGAATGTGAAGTTAGCATACATAAGTCGAAAATATAAAAGGATTCCTGAAGATTACGTTTACTCCTGGTCTAATGCAAATTACTTATACAGAAAGTAATGTAATTAATAAAATATTAGCATTCGAGTTGAATGCATACATAAGTTAGCATACATAAGTCGAAAATATAAAAGGATACCGGGAGATTGCTTTTACTCTTGGTCTAACGCGAATGCCTTATAGAGAAAGTAATGCAATTAATAAAAGAAATCACCATTGGATTAAATGTAAAGCTAGCATAAGTAACACAAAAATATAAAAAGATTCCTGTAGATTTTTTTTAGGTCTAACGCAACTGACTTATAGAGTAAGTAATGTAATTAATAAAAACTTAACATTGGATTTGAAGGAAAAGTTAGCATACTAAGTCGAAAATATAAAATGATTCCTGGAAATTACTTTTACTATTGGTCTAACGCAGACTTATAGAGAAAGTAATGTAATGAATAAAATAAATCAAAGTTGGATTAAATGTAAAGCTAGCGTAAGAAACACGAAATTATGAAAAGATTCATGGAGATTACTTTTACTCTTTGTCTTCCGCAAATGTCTTATAGAGAAAGTAATGTAATTAATAAGAAACTAACATCGGATTTGAATGTGAAGTTAGCATACGTAAGTCGAAAATATAAAAGGATTCCTGAAGATTACGTTTACTCCTGGTCTAATGCAAATTACTTATACAGAAAGTAATGTAATTAATAAAAGAAATCTACATTGGATTAAATGTAAATGTAGCATAAATAACAAAAAAATATAAAATTATATTTAATTTAAACTACAAAATTATATATAATATTATATTTCTACATCAAATTAAACACATTTTTTAATTATTGAAAATTTTTAAAATTGTTTTGTGAAATAACTACCAAAAATTTGTGGTGTTCATTTTACGTTGACGTGCATTTGATATATTTTATTACTTCTGTAAAGTACAAGTGAACCTGAATTATCCGAAATAGTTAGGACCAAACATACTTCGGATAATCGAAAATTTTCCGATAATCAAAAGTTTATCAATAATCATCTACTTTAATATTTAGTATCGCCATTGGTGCGATAACATTCGATTGTTCTGAAACTCGACAGAATGATCCTTCCAAATTAAGAAATGGGAAATGTATTTGTTCAGGACATAGATGTTTGAAAGTGCTGAAAAGTATATCCATACCGAGAATTGTGCTTGCAAGAAGGAATACTAAAAAAAGGAAATTCCAAAATATTTATCTGCACTCGTAGTTGGGATAGAGAAGCTGGCTTACAAAAGAAATGCGGGAAAAAACTTTAAAAATGCATGTTTGTAAAGAGAAAATTTTGGATGATAGTAGAATGTGAAAAAAAAAGTGAAGAAAGAGACTTCGGTTAACAGGAGAGTTTCGGATAATCGAAGTTCTACTGTATATTATTCAATAAACGCTCTAAAAATTGCATGAAAGATGCGAACGTCGAAGACACAAAAATTCAGCAATCTACGTATCCAACTCCTTATTCATAGATAACCTTTTGAGATCGGTTTTTAACAGTAGGTGGTGGTTTTATTAACCTTCTTTACAACTCTAGACCTGACTACCTAAACAAAGAAACCCAAACTAAGTCCAAAGCAAGTTCTAAATCAATTAAATTTTAAAAATATTTTTCAAAGAAATTTTATATCCAATAGCTATCTGGCAAACTACACTCAAGAGCCAAAACATTATGACCACCTCTACATTTTGCAATGCATTCGCTTGGATGACGTAGAAGGCACGTGATCAGGTGGAAGTGATATTTAACTGCTACTGGAGAGTCAGTGGGAGAGAGTTGTCTGGTCAGATGAATCACGGTTGATGACACGCCGGTGGCAGTGGCAGGATATACCGTCTTCCAGGCGAACAGTTGCTCCCTCAATGTATAGTAGGTCATACACAGGCCGGTGGTGGCGGTAATACACTTTGGGTTACTTTCTCTTGGGCGTCTCTGGAACCCGTGGTTCTGGTAGAGCAGACCATGAATGCTACAGTGCATCTGAACATCATTGCGGACAGTTGCACAATTACATGGCCTCTGTTTTTCCAGCTGGAAATGGAATGCTCCAACAGGACAACGCCACGCGTCACAAGCCTAAATTTGTGTTGGAGTGGTTCTAGGAACATGATGCTGAATTCCACTTAATGTCTTGACCCGCCTAACTCACCGGATCTCAATCCGATAGAACACATTTGGGAGGTCATGGGAAGGCAGGACAGTGTAACTTATCCGGTCCCTGTTTTAGGTGACACAAGGAAGAATCAGGTGTATCTTGATTAATGAATTTATTTACACTTCTGCTATATACATCATTTCACAACTACACACACACACAAAAAAAACAATTTCCGATCACAGGTAAGTGATTAGTACACGTAGGCCTGGGTAGAGAGTGCATTAACTAAAATCAGTCTCTGCCGAAATACTGGTGATCCAACGGAAGAAACAGTTCGGTAGCTCTCGCGAAAGTTCACTGAAGTACTGTTAGAATATCAAAGAACAGTTAGAGTTCCGAAGGAAAAATGTAAACAATCCTTAAGAGGATGATATTAGAAAGGGAAATCCAATGCACAAAGTATAGTTTCAATCTCAGCAAGAAATATATCCCAAGACGAGATTTCTCTAAATAAAACTCTCCCATGGAGAGACTGGTCGAGGCGACCTCCGAGTTAGCCGATGCGGGCTACTCCTTAAAGAAAAGATCCTAAGGTGGGATTATAGAAAAAAAAACTCTTCGGTAGAGAGACTGATCAAGGCGACCTCCAAATTAGCTGGTTGCTAGCTAACTAACTTCTCTAAAAAACAAATCTTCTCTCGTCTCTTTCTAGGGGAAAGGCCTCTAAGAGAGGGGCCTCACCCACAATTTCATTATTGGATCACCTAGCGATGACCTCACCTTCGAACAACTATATTGGTCCGTGTTAAACAATCATCGGCATCAAAGCTAGGGGTCCCTGGAATTCTTAGCGACTACATCCAAGTCGCGGCTAATCTTTTGTCTTTCCAGTGATCATATTTTTGGCTGTCAGTGAAGGTGCCGAATTATCTGGTATAGTGTTCCTCTACTATAGGGCACAACAGTGTAGATATCTTGGTGCAGGGGAAAGCAATCCTTTTGTATCCACACAAGTCCACCTCTCAAAGCAAAGTTCTTTGATGTCGACACACCGCTAAATTACACCGTTACAACAGGGTTCAAAACCACCAATTCGCAATATCTCGAATTTGCGTTACCGTTTCTTAAATTCTCTCGTACAATCTGTCTCCGGCCATCTACCAAGGACTTGTGGCATCCATGCCAAGGCGGGTTGAAGCTATATTGCTAGCCAAAGGTGGGCCAACTCGTTATTGACAGGTGCTCATAATGCTTTGGGCTCTTAAGTGTAAAAGGTATATTTTTATTAAAAGTAAAGAAAACATTTTTTTATTAATATCCAATTAATATTGGTGTAATGTTATCAGTCGTGCCCTAAAAAAGCATTATTATTAATTAAATTTTCAATATTAATTAGTTAACAAGACAAACCACAATAATTATTGATGTATTATTAATTGTCTTCTAATTCGATGTAGATATTTTAATTAATAAAAAATATCATAAATTCCCTTTTTTACTTACTAAAAATGTAAAAAAATGTTGCAAAAATAACACCACAACGAGCATTCAAATAAATTCAAATTTGTACAATCATTTAATAAAAGCAATGATAAATTGTATTTTTTAATTAAAGAACAACTCCGTGATTGAAAGCATCTGCTTTGCAGTATAATTTATAACTTCAGCGACCTTAATAACTCAGCAAAATATTAGGAAAAAATAGTGGTATATAAATAAAGAAAAACACTAAAGAAACTTTTGACGATGTTACTTTTAATTAAACAAGCTGTTTTAATTAAAAAAGATGAATAGCAATTAAAAAGAAAGTATTTTTTCTTGCACAGATTTCCAATACTGGTGATAAAATGAATCCAGAAAATCATGTTTAGCTTTTGATTTTAGGGTTTTAATCTTTTGTCTGAAGAAATTAAATTTTTGCATCTGATTGAAACTTAGAATATTCTACATTTACAGATATATTCATTTAATAATCCTTTTAATTCTAATGGAAAAATAAAACTCATTTATACTATATATATATATATATATATATATATATATATATATATATATATATATATATATATATGTGTATATATATATTATATTTATATATATATATATATATATATATATGTATATATATATATATATATATATATATATATATATATATATATAATATATATACATATATATATACATACATATACATATACATATATATATATTATATACATATATATATATAATATATATACATATATATATACACAACACATATATATATGTATATATGTATGTATACATATATATATATATATATATTATATATATATATATATATATATATATATATATATATATATATATATATATTATATATATATATATATATATTATATATATATATATATATATATATATTTATATATATATATATATATATAATATAGTATATATATATATATATATATTATATATATATATATACATATACATATAATATATATGTATATATGTATATATATATATATATATATATATTATATATATATATATATATATATATATATATATATATGTATGTATATATATGTATATATACACGAGAGTTGGGACTTTAATAGTGGCAATCCTGCTGTAAAAACGCTACGTAACAAAACTAAAGAATATCGAGTACACAACGTACATGAGCTACATACCTACCTTACCTCTCAGCAAAAAGACTCATCCTTCCTACGTCACGCGTATGGAGTGAAGCGAAGAGCTTATCCTTATATTAGCTTGCGGTTTAAAGTAAGTGTTGTCGGAATGTTTTCAATACAAAAACAACTAAGTTGAATAAAAATTGAATGTGCCAGATGTCGTATAGCACGATAATGTCACCTAAGGCTTCAAGAGGCTTGGGGAAATCTGCATGGCCTTAGATAACTGTACAAAGATGGGTAAAAGCCTTCAATGAAGGTCTCCAAAATGTGGTAGACATGCATCCGCCAGGTCGTCTTAGTGTCAGCAAAGTAGAAGTGCTTGCTGTTACCAAATTAATGGACAGTGATCGACACCAAACTATCCATGAGCTGGCCCGACAGACGGGATTTGCTCATACGACTGAGATGCACATTCTGAAGTAACGCCTGTTCAAGAGAAAAATTGCTTCTTGATCGGTTCCACATCATTTGACGGAAACGCAGATATGGCTACGATACGATGCTGCTCGAACCCACTTGGAGTGTCATGGGCGAGAAGGAGAGTCTTTTTCATACCATATCATTACTCTGGACGTACCAGCGAGTACTGAAACGTCAATCAAAAGAATGACGTATTACAGGTCACCATGACGTTCTAAGTATAGTTAGAACCCGGTCTCAGGTGATATATGTCTTGTAGGGGATCAAGGTCGTCCTAATGCTAAAACAATTCCTGATCGCTAAACTATGGACGCGATCTTGTGTTGTCTGCCAGAGGTCCGAAGTACATAAGCATACCTCCAATCCTCTGACAACGTTAGATCCCCTCTCAACGTTTCAGTCATATTCCCATCGATTTAGTAGGTCCATTACCTCCTTCAAATGGCTATACTTGTTTATAAACATGTATCGACCGATACACTTGATGACCAGAATCAATACCAGTAACCGACATATTTTTTGATACCGTGGACAGATCATTTATATATATATATATATATATATATATATATATATATATATATAATATATATATATATATAAAATCCATACAATATATGGATTCGATGTACCAGAGTACGTCCGACCGACCAAGGTCCACAGTTGGATTTTCAACTGTTTAGGTCTCAAATTTTTAGGTGACCATCGAATTCATACCATCACTTATCATACCAGTTCTAACAGGATGGATGAGAGATTTCATTGATCCCTCAAGCAATCCATCATGGCACACATCGATTCAATAGTCTAATGTACTTCGTACGATTCTTCTTGGACTTCACACATGTCTCAAAGACTAACTCATGACGACTAGTTCGGAGCTCACTTATGGGACTGTTCTCCACTTACTTGGAGAATTTCTGTAACCCAAGGCTGTGGACCCCAGTTTTTTCGCACAAAAATTAAAAGACTACATGGCAGTTGTAACTCCAATTTCCTCTAGTGCTCACTCCAAAGAGGTAGTTTTTGTACACAAAAGTTTACGTTAGTAGACCAATGTGTTTCTTTGTGTTGTCTGGCACAGAAAATATTTAGACCCGGTTTATTCTTGTCCTCATCTGATTCTGGCTAGGTAATCTACTCAACTTACCGTAATTTAATCAACAACAGCAAAAAAGTGGTTAACACTGATCACTTAAAACCTGCGTTCTTGTGGACACATGAGCTCACGCCAAGTACATCTACACCTGCAACTCTTCCAGTGGTTGTATCGCCTGAGGCAGATCAGAACTCAACATGCACTCCCTGCAAGCCCAGTGAGTCCCCCGGTCACTCTATGACGACACGTTCATACCGTCTGGTACAGTTTAACAATTTGACAGTTTCATTTTTTTCCAGAATTCGGTCAAAAAATGTCACATTCTTTTATTGCATTTTTTTTGTTCATTTTACATTTTTAAGGAAAGATATGTTATTAAAATTAACATTTCTAATATTTTTAAGCATTTATTACAACTTTTTTTCTTTCTATGAAAGCCTCATAGAACTGAAGTTTACATTTAGTCTCATCGATATCCGAGTTAATTTTTGGAATTCCAGTGAAAGCTAATCTAGGAGGCGGATCCGAAGGATTATCACAATTAATTTTAAAAAATTGTCTCTCTTGACTGATTTCATCTGTACTACTATCAGAGTCACTACTATCTAGGTCATCTAGTAAACTTTCGCTATTATCATTTACAGATAATTCAGTTTCTGATTCCGAATCACAAGAAATTAGCTCCATACGCTCTGAATTATCCATTATTTAAAAGTAAAAATATATGATTCAACTCTTACATCAATAAAATTACCAGGCAGTTGGTAAAATATAACGAGAAAGCTATACACTGAAAGAAAACAATTCGTCTTCTGATACAAAACATGCCAAAAAACCCGCGTTTTTGAACCAATCAGAGTAGAAAATACAATAAACTGCAAACTGTCATTTACTGGACATCTATACTAATAATTTGTTACTAAAATTGGAAAAAATTCGGCCGAAACAGTGCAAGCGAAATGGAAATCAGACTGACCGTAAGGCGTATGGGCAAATCAGTACAGGCCCGAAAGCTGTGCCCGTACGGCGTACGTGCAAAACAGGGAAGAGTTTAACCTACCGTTGTCATTGGAGGGGGAGTGATGTGATGTCCTGAATTTTCGATTCCGTGGTGAGCCACCATCTCCCACGCAACTTTGCAACACAATTCTAAGGCGCGTACAAATTCTTACAGAGAGAAAAGTTTGAATTGCTCGAACAAGAAGCTTTCTTGTGTATTTTTTGTTTTATATGTGTGAATAAATAAATCTTTATAAAAGTAAATTGGAATTCATCAGGACCCTGATTGCTTCTTAGGTTGTATATATACAGCGTATTTTTGAACCTTATCTTTCTCTTAATTTTAATTTTAAACTGATTAAGACTTAGTTAATTATATTTTTATCCCCCGAAAAACCTGAATTTTATATTTATTGTGTATTATTTCAGAGAAAGAAAAAGGCATCGAAAATTTACAACTGGGAATACGGCTATTAGCCCATAACCCCGTACAACCCCAAATAGTTCGCCATCAGACAGTCTGACTTCTTATCCTGTAAGGTTTAGCGGGTTGTTGACTTGGGAATAAAAATTGAAATTCCAAATCTTGGTATTGACTGAATTATTCGTGACGATACATTAATTAAATTACATCCACGGGCATAATTAAAAAATATATCACAACTGTCTTCTCTTTTATACACACTTTTCTTTCGAACAGACAGTTTCCACAACAATCTAAAAAAAGATAACAAATGATAAGTACCTCTAAATGTGCAACAAGCAAAGTTTCATCGAAATACGGAAAAAATCATTTCTCTAGCAAGTAAAAGTATCACGTGATTTTTCAGATCTCTTTTTGACTCAAGTTATAAAAAACTACGCAAGAAAAAGACCACTTTCTCTTTAATTGCTATTCATCTTTTTTAATTAAACTTACTTGTTTAATTAAAAACAACATCGCTAGAAGTTTGTTTCGTATTTTTTTATCTACCACTATTTTTTTTCTGGGTGTTTTTCTCAGTTATTTAAATCGCTGACGTTGAATGATAATCTGTAAAACAGCAGCTTACAGTCGAAGGGAGTTTTTTTAATTAAATAAATTCCAGATCCAGGTTTTTTTTTCTAATATTGATTTTACAATTCGAAATTGATTTTAATGATCATCGAGTTAAAGTGGTTTAGAATAGTTTCACATAATTTAATTAATGAAAAAAGTGAATTTTTAGTTTTAAAATATTTTTTCATGATTTTGTTGAAGACTAGTGCAATATTGATTCTCTAAAAGGAATCGACCAGTTCTTTTTAATTAACGCATCAATAGCCATAACGATTATTTTTATTAATTAACGAACATTCATATTTTTACTTTTCATTATATTTGCTTCAAAAATATTACCTTACATAAAATGAAATTTATTTTAAAAATTTTCATATTTTAACTTTAAAAGGGCAACTATGCATTAATATATGTTTGTCACAAAAATATTTCACTTATAATACTTTTTTTACACAATTATTTTCTAAAAATTAATTAAGAGTTTCGGATATTTTGACATGTCAAAAAATGAAAATAATTACGTTGCAGACTTCAAATGTCATTATACGATGTTCGTTATCGTAATAAAAATAAAATTAGCACAATGCTTAGTTAATAATATTTATTTAATCTGTAAAAACACATGTTAAACCAACTTTATTTTCATATTTTAACTAAATTCATGATACAAGATGCAGAAGCATAGATTTCCCAGTCTTAGAAAAAACTTATTAAAATTTACAAGATTTTCTTGTTTTGGAGAGAAACTTATCTTTTAACTGAACTGAATATCAATAATGCGAGGTTCACTCTGAAATTTTTGAGATACAACTAGGTTTTAAAGTTATACTTGCAAAATTTTAGGTGTGTTCAAAGTAGTCTCCTCCAGCATCAATGCACTTTTGTAGACGTATTTTCTACAGATTAAATGCCTCAAGCGATTCATTTCTTGGAATAGATGAAAATTGCATTTATAGCGACATCAATCTCTTCTTCTGAATGAAAATGAAGACCACGTAAGTTCTTTTTTAAATTAAAGAATAATCAAAATTCACACATAGCTAGATCACATGAATGCGGCGGATGTGCTATCACTTTAATTTGTTTTTTAACCCTCTAAGTGGTTTGCACGTACAATTTCGCCAAACCGATGATGTTTCCAAAGCGGTTGTCACGTACAATTTTCGACCTCCAAAAACGCTCTGAAAATGAATGTAATGTACATATCTTCAATGCTTTCCCCCATGGAGTTTTGCGGTAGCAGGGTCAGGTCGATTGTTTAGGAACTGCACCCCTCTTTGACGGACATTTATCGTGGGATGCACCCCTACCCCCTAAGAAACAAAGACGCTGATAGATTTTCATGGCTTTGTAAATCTCTATTTCGAAGTATTTCGTTTGCGGTAACAGATATATCTCTAATTGCACCACTTAAATATCTTGGATGACTTTCGTAAAAAATATAAATAAGTCTCTCGAAGAATAATTTTATTTGTACTTTTAGAATCCATTATTTCTTATGGGATGATCGTCGAGACTTGACGAGCTTTTAATTCTTCATTAATATTTTCAATGTTGGCTGCGGATCCAATGTTAAGTTCCTTCTGTATAATTTGATAGGTACAGCAATTATCATCAACATTTTTCGTATGACAGACACATTATCCGGTATTACTGTCGACGGTGGCCTTCCTGTGTGTTCTTCATTCTGAAGAAAATTTCGACCTCTGCTCAATTCGTTAAACCATCTGAATACAGTAGCAAGAACTGGAGAGATTATCACCAAATGCAACCGTTGAAGGCATTCTTCTTCATTTAATCCTGCTTTAAAATCTCAGAAAATCATAGCGAAGAAAGTTAAGAGTGTTTTCTACAGATACAAAATAGCCAAGTCAGTACTGAAAAACAGGGTGACCCTAGGCAAATTTAGCAAAATTATTGGTAATGTTTCCTAAAACACAAAAGTATTCCATCCGAACATTGTTTCC
>CM063497.1:77117035-77134535 GCA_032207245.1 Pardosa pseudoannulata | reverse complement strand
GAGTAATATACAGTACATAAATATAAAGTGAGTTTTTTTCATTTTATTTTGAAATGAAGTACGTGTGAATTAAAGAAGGGGTAAATTTATCTAATTTTGTATATCGCTTATTGTTATCAATCGGTTATTGTTATCAAAATATCGGTGTCCCAAACTGATCACATAAAGCAGAGAACACTCTATTAACATTTAAAATACTAAACAATTACTCTTAAAAGGTAAAAATATGAAATGAGGCCTCCGAAGAGTATATATTAATAGAGAAATATCTATTTTTCTGCTTTATTTCTTTCTACGAATTTCAAAAGTTATTTCGCGGTTAAGTTTCATTCGTAAAAGTTTTTGCTTCATTAAATGTATATGTTATCGTTAAAGTGTATAATTCAATTATTTTATAAAATAACTGCGTATTTCATGAAAAAAACTAGATAAGCTAGTTAAAGTATGTAACAGATGAAAAATTTCATAATTTACCTAGTTATTCTATGAAATAATTGAATTACATACTTTATCGGAAACATATACACTTAACGTTACAAAAAACTTATAATATTACAAAAACACCATAAATTCTGACACACCTAGACAAAGCCCTGTTGAACCGTAATTCTATACCGCTAGATATAAAAAACATCATGCATTGAAAACCAGAATGGAAAATAGATGATATTAAAACTAATTTTAAACTTCAATTAAATTGAAACTATAAATAAAGGATTGATAAGTTATATATAACATCTAGAATAATTCTATGAGAAGTTATCGAATTGTACGAGATACATAATTTACTTACAGTTACACTATTTCTACACAAATTATATTTACAAAAATTACTTTTGTTATGCACAACACAATGTTTTTAAAGCTCTCATGATTGGAAATTATGTATCACTGAATATTGAAAACATATCATGCATGGAAAAACAGAATGTAAAATACATTATCTTAAAACTAATATTAAACTTCAATTAAATTGAAACTATAAAAAAGAATTGATAAGTTATCTTCAACATCTAGCATAATTCTACGAAATACATAATTAAATTACAGTTACACGATTCCCACACAAGTTATTTTTACAAATATTACTTTTACTAAATACTATTTATTATTCAATTAAATATTACTTTTATGCACAACACAATGTTTTACAAAGCTCACTTCATTAGAAATTCTGTACCACTGTATGTGGAAAGCATAGCATGGAATGAAAAACAGGATTGAAAATAGATCATATTATAAACCTACTATTAAACTTCATATAAACTGAAAATATAAATAATCAATTCAACAGTTATATTCAATAGCTAGCATAATTCTACGAGAAGTTTTAGAATTATACGAGATACATAATTCAATTACAGTTACAAGATTCCTACACAACTTATTTTTACAAAAACTACTTTTGTTATGCACAACAGAATGTGTTACTAAGCTCCCTTGATTAGAAATTCTGTATTACTGGATATGGAAAACATAGCATGCATTGAAAACCAGAAAGGAAAATAGATGATCTGAAAACTAATATTAAATTTCAATTAAATTGAAAATGTAGAAAAAGGATTCATGAGATACATAACATTCAATGAGATACATAATTCAATTACAGTTACAAGATTCCCACACAAGTTATTTTTACAAAAATTACTTTTGTTGTACATAACACAATTGTTTACAATGTTCTCTTGTTTAGAAATTCTGTACTAGAAATTCTGTATGTAAAGCATAGCATGCTTTGAAAACCAGAATGGAAAATAGATGATCAGAAAACTGATATTAAATTTCAATTAAATTGAAAATGTAAAAAAAGGATTTATGAGTTATATTCAATATCAATTGAAAATGTAATTCAATGTTTAAAACTAATATTAAATTTCAATTAAATTGTAAATATAGAAAAAGGATTCATGAGTTATATTCATCATCTAGCTTAATTCTATGAGAAGGTATTGAATTATACGAGATACATAATTCAATTACAGTTACACGATTCCCACATAAGTTATTTCTACAAATATTACTTTTATTAAATATTATTTATTATTTAATTAAATATTACTTTTAGGCAGAACACAATGTTTTATAAAGCTCTCTTGATTAGAAATTCTGTACCACTGGATATGGAAAACATATCATGCATGGAAAACCATAATGAAAATAAGATTATCTTAACACTAATATTCAACTCCTATTAAATTGAGAATATAAATGAAGGATTCATGAGTTATATTTAACATCTAGCATAATTCTTTAAGAAGGGATCGAATTATACGAGATACATAATTCAATTACAGTTACACGATTCCCACATAAGTTATTTTTTACAAATATTACTTTTGTTATGCAAAACACAGTGTTTTAGAAAGCTGTCTTGATTTTAAATTCTGTACCATTGCAAATGGAAAACATATCATGCATTGAAAAAGAGGATGGAAAATAGATCATATTAAAATTAATGATAAACTTCAATTAAATTGAAAATGTAAAAAAAGGATTTATGAGTTATATTCAATATCAATTGAAAATGTAATTCAATGTTTAAAACTAATATTAAATTTCAATTAAATTGTAAATATAAATAAAGGATTCATAAGTTATATTCAAAGTCTAGCATAATTCTATGAGAAGGTATTGAATTATACGAGATACATAATTCAATTACAGTTACACGATTCCCACATAAGTTATTTCTACAAATATTACTTTTATTAAATCTTACTTACTATTTAATTAAATATTACTTTTAGGCACAACACAATGGTTTACAAAGCTCTCTTCATTAGAAATTATGTACCACTGGATACGGAAATCTTAGCATGCATGGAAAACCATAATGAAAAAGATGATCTTAACACTAATATTAAACTCCATTAAATTGAAAATATAAATAAAGGATTGATAAGTTATATTCAACATCTAGCATAATTCTACGAGAAGTTATAGAATTGTAATAAATACATAATTAAATTACAGTTACATGATTCCTACACAACTTATTTTTACAAAAACTACTTTTGTTATGCACAACAGAATGTGTTACTAAGCTCCCTTGATTAGAAATTCTGTATTACTGGATATGGAAAACATAGCATGCATTGAAAACCAGAAAGGAAAATAGATGATCTGAAAACTAATATTAAATTTCAATTAAATTGAAAATATAGAAAAAGGATTCATGAGTTATATTCATCATCTAGCTTAATTCTACGAGAAGTTATCGAATTATACGAGATACATAATTCAATTACAGTTACACGATTCCGACACAAGTTATTTTTACAAAAATTACTTTTGTTGTACATAACACAATTGTTTACAATGTTCTCTTGTTTAGAAATTCTGTACCACTGGATATGGAAAACATATCATGCATGGAAAACCATAATGAAAATAAGATTATCTTAAAACTGATATTAAATTTCAATTAAATTGAAAATGTAAAAAAAGGATTTATGAGTTATATTCAATATCAATTGAAAATGTAATTCAATGTTTAAAACTAATATTAAATTTCAATTAAATTGTAAATATAAATAAAAGATTCATGACTTATATTCAACATCTAACATAATTCTATGAGAAGGGATTGAATTATACGAGATACATAATTCAATTACAGTTACACGATTCCCACATAAGTTATTTCTACAAACATTATTTTTATTAAATATTATTTACTATTTAATTAAATATTACTTTTAGGCACAAGACATTGTTTTACAAAGCTCTCTGGATTAGAAATTCTGTACCACTGGATATGGAAAACATATCATGCATGGAAAACCATTATGGAAAAAGACGATCTTAACAGGAATATTAAACTCTTATTAAATTGAAAATATAAATAAAGGATTCATGAGTTATATTCAACATCTAGCATAAATCTACTGGAAGTTATTGATTTATACGAGATACAAAATTCAATTACACTTACACGAATCCCACATAAGTTATTTTTTACAAATATTACTTTTGTTATGCAAAACACAGTGTTTTAGAAAGCTGTCTTGATTTTAAATTCTGTACCATTGCAAATGGAAAACATATCATGCATTGAAAAAGAGGATGGAAAATAGATCATATTAAAACTAATATTAAACTTCAATTAAATTCAAAATATAAAAAAGGATTCATTAATTATATTCAACATCTAGCATAATTCAGTGAGAAGTGATCGAATTATACGAGATACATAATTCAATTACAGTTACAAGATTCCCACATAAGTTATTTCTACAAATATTAATTTTGTTATGTACAACACAATGTTTTACAAAACTCTCTTGATTAGAAATTATGTACCACTGGATAAGAAAAACAGATCATGCATTGAAAACCAGAATGAAAAATATATTATCTTAAAACTAATATTAAACTTCAATTAAATTAAAAATATAAAAAAAGGATTCATGAATTATATTGAACATCTAACAGAATTCTACGAGTAGTTAAAGAATTATACGAGATACACAATTGAATTATAGTTACACGATTCCGACACAAGTTATTTTTACAAAAATTATTTTTGTTATGCACAACACAAGGTTTTACAAAGCTCTCTTGATTAGAAATTCTGTATTACTGGATATGAAAAACATATCCTGCATTGAAAACCAGAATAGAAAATAGATGATATAAAATCTAATATTAAACTTCAATTAAATTGAAACTATAAAAAAGAATTCATGAGTTATATTCATCATCTAGCTTAATTCTACGAGAAGTTATCGAATTATATGAGATACATAATTCAATTACAGTTACAAGATTCCCACACAAGTTTTTTTTTACAAATATAACTTTTATTAAATATAATTTATTATTGAATTAAGTATTACTTTTATGCACAACACACTATTTTACAAAACTCTCTTGATTAGAAATTCTGTGCCACTGCGTATGGAAATTACAGCATGGATTGAGAAACAGAATGGAAAATAGATGAATCTTAAAACTAATATTAAACTACAATTAAATTGAAATATAAATTAAGGATTCAAAAGTCATATTGAACATCTAACAGAATTCTACGAGTAGTTAAAGAATTATACGAGATACACAATTGAATTATAGTTACACGATTCCCACACAAGTTATTTTTACAATAATTAATTTTATTATGCACAACACAATGGTTTATAATCCTCTTTATTAGAAATACTGTACCAATGGATATGGACAACCAGAATGGAAAATACATGATCTTAAAACTAATACTGAACTCCAATTAAAGTGAAAATATAAATAAAGGATCCCTGAGTAATATTCGTGAGTATAATATGAGAAGTGATCGAATTAAACGAGATACAATGAAATACACAATTCAATTAGTTACAAGATTCTCACACAAATTTTTTTTTACAAAAATTGCTTTTGTTATGCACAACATAATGAATTACAAATCTCTCTTGATTAAAATTTCTGGATCACTAGATATTAAAAACTTATGCATTGAAAACCAGGATGGAAAATAGATGATTTTAAAACTGATATTAAATTTCAATTAAAGTGAAAATATAAATAAAGGATTTATGAGTTATATTCAACATCTAGCATAATTCTATGTAACGTTATAGAATTATACGAGATGAAAAATTCAATTACAGTTATACTATTCACACACAAGTTATTTTTGCAAAAATTATTTTTGTTATGCACAACACAATGTTATTTTAGTTATTTTATGATTTTTTTATACTTTCTTAATATCTATATAAATATATCACCTATATAATAATAGCCTAAGTTGTCTGTCCATCTGTCCGTCTGTCAGAGAATTTATGAAGCGGTTTTACCTGGAATGGATAGAGGCATCCATATTGTATTTCTGTTTAATTAGGGTTAGCAAAATTCCAAGAGAGTTCGAAAACGTTCGAAATCCACCACTTCCCCCTTTATGATTGTTTAACGTCATTATTTCAAGCTCTATTATCCCTGGTTAATAGCAGAACAAAACATTTATCACATAATAAATAGGTAAAAGTAACATTTTTTTCTAACTTTATGACGTCATTCCTTTAACCATCTCATTTAATCATTTCTTATTTTAAATTATTTAAATACAGTCGGCATTATTTTCATACGTTTTATCACTGAACTTAGATAATACGTAAATAATTTTCTTTTATATTTGGCTTAAATAATAGATTAGGTACATATGTGCTAATTTTAAATTTAATCGTCGATTACTTTTGTTGCAAGGAAAATTTTTTTACCGGTATTAACAACAAATTATTTTCATAAAAGTCTAGGACTCTATTTCACGGACTAATAAATACCTATCGTTTAAATTATATATCTCTGAAAATTAAGAAGTTTTTTTTTTATACGTAACTACACGATTTGTAATCGATTCGTTAAAATTTAAACATCATTCATATATACCACCAAATAATCACTGTCAATACCAAAACCTCTACTTTTCATCCTATCACATCAAGTTGGCATCTAACATGCGGTCAGTAAAGATAAACAAATTATTCAGCGTATACCAGATAATTCTCAGCCAAAAAACAAACATTTTTTTTCACCTGCCTTATAGGGTACTTTACAATTCTAGAAAATAAAAATTTTACTGATATCGTCATATGACGAGCTATATGCTAGTGTATTGATAAAAAATTAAGTAATACTCAATAATTGCAAATAATATTTAATATAATCAATAAATAAATACACATAAATATTTATACACTTTTATTAACTTAATAATTTTAATATAACTATAATAATTTATTATAATAATTTATATATTATTTATAAGTATAATAATTATTAATAGCACTTTAAATTTAAGCGTTTTCAAAATTTCTGAAGTTCTTTCAAAATTATAATAGGACACTAACCAAGAAAATACTATAAAAAATCACGATTATTAGCGATATGTTTGTGGGATTTCTATAATAAAATCAGCAACAACCTTGAAAAGAAAAAAAACATTTTGATCCCTCTGTGTCAAACATTTTCTTTTTCTTTTTCCATTTCTTGTTTCAATCAAACTGGGAAAATAAAGAGACGTGTTGGACCTGTATGGTTTCACGGCTAATGTTTGTTATGTTTCCTTCCCCTATCATAACAGAAAGGATTGAATAGAGTAACCATGTCAGGATTCATTTTCTACATTTCACTTGACGCAACTGTGTTTCTGAATTTCCAGAAATAATCTTCAGTTTAATAAAAGTTGTTATTTGCTTGGGAAAATGAAAGTTTTGTGGATGCCGTATAACTGAATTGCAGGCTACTTATAAAAATTCAAGGTCCTATAGAGAATTTCGACATGTTCATAAACAAATATTATATACATAAACATATATATATATATATATATATATATATATATATATATATATATATATATATATGTAATGAGACGGACGTCTCTATGTGTGGTTACATAAATATGACACCGTTTTATCTAAAGACCTTTATTAATAATAACATTGGAGGACGGGTTCCTACTTCATCATAGGGACAGGACAACCTGAAGGGTCAGCTAGCACGAGTTATATGTACAAGACATATAACACCTGGGCCAACATCTGTGGGAAAATATCTCTAGAAAAATCTGTCTCCGACAGTGTCTATCTCCTTTCTATTAGGAATTTTCCTAAATTGACCGCTAGGGCCATGTAGGATTACAATTTGTCAGGTCCTTTCTCTATGGGTGTAAACTGTAGCCCCAGTGGTCAATTTAGGTTAAGGGTTAACATGGGGAATGCAAAATGATGCTGGAATTTTTAGCCCTTGATTTAAGTTTTGAAAACCCCTGAGAATTTTCCTTACATATATATGTAAAAATTATTTCCTCTAGTCATAATAATTATATATCCCCTATTGATTTTACTTGCCCGGGCTACTGGGCAAGGAGAAGCCTAATCAGCTAACAGTAATAACGATAATTCTCAGCCAAAAAACAAACCATTTTTTCACCTGCCTTATAGTGTACTTTACAATTCTAGAAAATTAAACACTTTACTGATCCTATCATATGGCAGGCTATATGCTAGTGTATTGATAAAAAAGTAAAAAATATTCAATAATTATAAATAAAATTTAATAGATTTAATAAATATAAACAAATTATTGAGCGTGTACCAGATAATTCTCATCCAAAAAACAAACCATTTTTTCACCTGCCTTATAGTGTACTGTACAATTCTAGAAAATTAAAAAATTTTACTGATCCTATCATATGGCAGGCTATATCCTAGCGTATTGATAAAAAAGTAAATATTATTCAATAATTGTAAATAATATTTAATTGATTCAATGAATAAATACACATACATATGTATACACTTTTATTAAGTTACTAATTTTAATATAACTAAAATAATTTATTACAATAATTTCTATATTATTTATAAGTATAATAATTATTAATAGCACTTTAAATTTAAACGTTTTCAAAATTTCTTAAGTTCTTTGAAAATTATAATAGGACACTAAATAAAAAAATACGAAAAAAATAACAGTTATTTGCGAGATGTTTGTGGGATTTCTATAATAAAATCATCGACAACCTTGAAAAGAAAAAAAAAAACATTTTGATCACTGTGTGTCAAACATTTGCTTTTTCTTTTTCCATTTCTTGTTTCAATCAAACTGGGAAAATAAAGAGACGTGTTCGACCTGTATGGTTTCAGCGCTAATGTTTGTTATGTTTTCTTCCCCTATCATAACAGAAATGATTGAATAGAGTAACCATGTCAGGATTCTTTTTCTACATTTCACTTTACGCAACTGTGTTTCTGAATCTCCAGAAATAATCTTCAGTGTAATAAAAGTTGTTATTTGCTTGGGAAAATGAAAGTTTTGTGGATGCCTTATAACTGAATTGCATGCCACTTATAAAAATTCAAGGTCCTATGGAGAATTTCGATATGTTCATAAACAAATATTATATACATATACATACATATATATATATATATATATATATATATATATATATATATATATATATATATATATATATATATAATGATACGGACCTCGATGGGTGGTTGCAGTCATGGCCATAAAAATGACACTGTTTAGCTAAAGACCTTTATTAATAATAACATTGGAGGACGGGTTCCCACTTCATCATAGGGACAGGACAAACTGAAGGGTCAGCTAGCATGAGTTATATGTACAAGACTCTTAACACCTGGGCCAACATCTGTGGGAAAATATCTCTAGAAAAATCTGTCTCCGACAGCGTTTATCTCCTTTTTATTAGGAAATTTCCTAAATTGTCCGCTAGGACCATGTAGGATTACAATTGGTCAGGCCCCTTCTCTGAGGGTGTAAACTGTAGCCCCAGTGGTTAATTTAGGTTAGGGGTTAAAATGGGGAATGCAAAATGACGCTGGAATTTTTAGCCCTTGATTTAAGTTTTGAAAACTCCTGAGAATTATACTTACATATATATGTAAAACTTATTTCCTCTAGTAATAATAATTATGTATCCCCTATTGTTTTTACTTGCTCGGGCAACTGGGCAAGGAGAAGCCTAATCAACTAACAGTAATAACGATAATTCTCAGCCAAAAAACAAACCATTTTTTTTACCTGCCTTATAGGGTACTTTACAATTCTAGAAAATTAAACACTTTACTGATCCTATCATATGGCAGGCTATATGCTAGTGTATTGATAAAAAAGTAAAAAATATTCAATAATTATAAATAAAATTTAATAGATTTAATAAATATAAACAAATTATTGAGCGTGTACCAGATAATTCTCATCCAAAAAACAAACCATTTTTTCACCTGCCTTATAGTGTACTTTACAATTCTAGAAAATGAATAAATTTTCTGATCCTGTCATATGGCAGGCTATATGCTAGTGTATTGATAAAAAGTAAGTATTATTCAATAATTTTAAATAATATTTAATAGATTCAATGAATAAATACACATACATATGTATACACTTTTATTGACTTGATAATTTTAATATAACTATAATAATTTATTTCTATATTATTTATAAGTATATTAATTATTAATAGCACACTTTAAACGTTTTCAAAATTTCTTAAGTTCTCTGAAAATTATAATAGGACACAAACCAAGAAAATACGATAAAAATCCATAACTATTTGTGAGATATTTGTGGGATTTCTATAATAAAATCATCGACAACCTTGAAAAGAAAAAAACATTTTGATCACTGTGTGTCAAACATTTGCTTCTTCTTTTTCCATTTCTTGTTTCAATCAAACTGGGAAAATAAAGAGACGTGTTCGACCTATATGGTTTCACCGCTAATGTTTGTTATGTTTCCTTCCCCTATCATAACAGAAATGATTGAATAGAGTAACCATGTCAGGATTCTTTTTCTACATTTCACTTTACGCAACTGTTTTTCTGAATTTCCAGAAATAATCTTCAGTGTAATAAAAGTTGTTATTTGCTTGGGAAAATGAAAGTTTTGTGGATGCCTTATAACTGAATTGCATGCCACTTATAAAAATTCAAGGTCCTGTGGAGAATTTCGATATGTTCATAAACAAATATTATATACATATATATATATATGTGTGTGTGTGTGTGTGTGTGTGTGTGTGTGTGTAATGAGACGGACTTCTCGATGGGTGGTTGCAAACATGGTCATAAAATGTTACCGTTTCAGCTAAAGACCTTTATTAAGATAACGTTGGAGGACGGGTTCTCACTTCATCATAGGGACAGGACAACCTGAAGGGTCAGCTAGCATGAAGTTCTATGTACAAGACACGTAACACCTGGGTCAACATCTGTGGGAAAATATCTCTAGAAAATTCTGTCTCCGACAGCGTGTATCTCCTATTTATTAGGATATTTCCTAAATTGTCCGCTATGGCCATGTAGGATTACAATTGGTCAGGACCCTTATCTGAGGGTGTAAACTGTAGCCCCAGTGGTAAATTTAGGTTAGCGGTTAAAATAGGGAATGCAAAATGACGCTGGAATTTTTAGCCCTTGGTTTAAGTTTTGAAAACCCCTGAGAATTTTACTTACATATAGATGTAAAAATTATTTCCTCTAGTCATAATAATTATGTATCCTTGCCCGGGCTACTAGGCAAGGAGAAGCCTAATCAGCTAACAGTTATAACGATGCAGTCGGGCCATTTAAAGAAACCGGCACAAGTCAAATTAAAACTTTATTTCAGAGCTGTTAAAACGGACATCTTTACTAGTCAACGACAGACAAAGAAAAGACACAAAAATCACTCTGCTCGAACAGAGGTGAACCCAAGAGCGAAGACAGAAAGAATTTTTCCAAAGGACAAGAAACTTACTGAGCGAATTTAAGTGTTAAGATCGGGATAAACGCCGAGTCACTTGCCGGCGACAGCAGAAAACGTGTTGAATAGACAGAAAATTTATATCTATAAGACAGAAATATTTGGGAAATGTATCGAAAGAATTTTAAGTCGACGAATCTCCTATGATTAAGGCATTCAGGGGCTGGAAAAATTTTTTTAAGGAATTAAAATGGGAGAGAGGAGGATTTTAAAGAAATATTAAAATTAAAAAATTTTTATATATTACATATATACACATATATATAATTATATATTCATAAAATTTTTCTGTACATGTGTTTGTAATAGAATTGCGCGATTATTGACATTAATATAATGCCAATTTAAAGCTTTCAACGTACCTATGGCTCAGTGGTCAGAGACACGGGCTTCAGTCCCAGGATCGAATTCCCAAACAGGCGAAGTGGGAATTTAAATTTAATCTAATTATGTTTGTGATAACTGTACTTGTTCGTTTCAAGTATTTTTAAATATTTTTTTCCTTACCTATCAAAACGGTCTATTTTATAATTTATTTATAAACATTTTACAATTCTTCGATTTACAGCGTTAAAACATTACAGCGTTTGTCGGGTCGTCTAGTATATATATATATATATATATATATATATATATATATATATATGAGTGTGTGTGTGTGTAATTTTCGAATATTATATATCAGTTGTTTATAATTGTTATATATATATATATATATATATATAACACTCATGTCCATAAATTAAGGATAATGAAGTTCAGGCAATGAAATAGACAAAAGCAAAACAAATTTGACTTATTTGTAAAGTCTATTTATTAAACAAAAGGTAAAGAGCAAAAACGATGCTATATGTTTGACATAATTAATAAAAATTGCGATTTTTACTTCCTGGAGCAAATTTCAAAAAAGAACCTATTTACAGAAAACAGTATAACATGGTCAGTATGATGGTTAATACGGAGTATGTCTCCCGGACGATGCAATACAAGCGTTACAACGCCTACGCATGCTGAGTATCAGATTATCAATCTGATCTTGGTTAAAATTACACCACTCATCAAGCAATGCCCTCCGAAGTTCCGATAGACAGTTGGGAGGGGGTTGACGGGCTGCAATTCGTCGGCCAAGCATGTCCCACACATGCTCTATTGGATTCAAGTCCGGTGAGTATGCTGGCCAATTCATTCGGGTGATATCCTCCGATTGAAGGCATTCGTCTACAATGTTTGTACGGTTAGGTCGGGCATTGTCATCCATATACTGAAATTCAGGACCCTTGGCGCCCCGAAACAAACGTACATGTTGTTCCAGAATGACATTCCGATAGATGTGGCCTGTCATCGTTACACTCTGAACATGCAGGTCAGTTCTGGAACCAAGAATAATTCCTCCCCAAACGAGCCACCGTAACGGTGTCGTTCAATGGTGTTCTCTTGGTGGTAACGGGTACCTGGCGCTCTCCATATGAAAGTCCAGCGAGAATCAGAATGTAAACTGAACCTGGACTCGTCGGAAAACATCACACAAGACCACTATTGCGGTGTCCACAATAATGCATGCTCTCTAGCCCAGCATAATCACAGGCGACAGTGAGTTGCGGTAAGGGGAACACATCTGACAGGCCTACGAGCATATAGACCAATGTTCCCTAAGCGTCTGTACAAGGTCTGCCTTGAAACTGTCGTACCGGTAGCTGAAGAGAGCTGACGAGACAGGTCTGATGCTGTGCTCCGTCTGTTTCTTTTGGCAGTAACTGCCAAATACCGGTCATCATTCGGCGTAGTAACTCGGGGGCGACCTGTGCTGTAACATCTACTCACATTACCATCATATTTGAATCGTTGCCAAAGCCTGGAGATGACACTCTGGGCGATTCCAAGTTCCTCGGATACTTCCAGCTGGGTACGTCCACATTCCAGTCGTCCGATAATTCTACCACGTAAAAAATCATCCAAATGCTTCCTTTGTGCCATAACTATGCGGTTATTGCACTGAAAGGCTTTTAAATTGCTTGTGAACAATTTTACTTCTTTGCTACCATTACTTATATAAAACCCCTTTCATACACTGTCGTCATTGTGACGCACTATCCGCGCCATCTGGTGGTTTCCTGCAATTTGCATATTCTTCTTCAAGATGTGTGTGATAATTCTACAGGTGAAATTTTTATTTTAGAGCTCAATTTTTGTGTGATTCTGAATTATCCTTAATTTATGGACATGAGTGTATATATATATATATATATATATATATATATATATATATTTATGTATATAAATAGATGTATATATATATGTATGTATGTATATATATATATATATATATATATATGTGTGTGTGTGTGTGTGTGTGTGTGTGTGTCGGGGTCCCATTAAACACACTAGAGTCCTGACATCAGCTTCATATCTTTATTAATCCACTTCACACGCTACTCAACAATGGCGTCTCATATTGGCGCCCAATCTGCTAACAAAGGCAGTTTTCACTGCTTCGAGGAGCCACAGATCCGTCCATAGTAATTGCTTATCACTCTCTGCCCATATCACTGCGCGTGAGCCTTATTTATGTGACTAATAACGCGAGGCGCGTTACTCCCATTAAAAGAATCCCTAATTAAATCTCTTAAATTACTCTATATTTTAAATCCTTACAACTTTCCCCCCTCCCCCTGAAAGCTTGCACAGGCAGGAGGGCCCTTCCTGACCAGCAAGCCCCCAGAGGACTCTAAAATTTTGAAAAAACATCTAATTAATTATCTCAAAAAATAATAAATTTAAGTTACTTAATTTAGTCAGAGCAGGTGGCTCCTTCACAAAATAACACTGTTATAATAACTGACAAAAATTTCAAAAGTGGTAAAAATCACCCTATGATGGTGCTATAAAATGATTAAAGTCTTTTACACAATTACCTAAAACACAAAAATATTTCCTGAAAATCATACACATTATACAATTGTAAAAAGAACATGAACTTGGGAATATATGGTTAAATATGAATAAAATATGTTAGGAATAATAATATATTTGTTATAGAAAAACAACACCTTGAGTGAAAAAATCTTAGAGCTCCCAAAAATAACAGTATGAGTATAATAAGAGATAAAAAAAAACACAATATCAAAATATCACTAATATCTGGTTAAAAAGCAAAACAAATGACTTTGTCAATAGTTTCTCTTATAACACAGTCCAACAGTATTATGTAATGTCCTTGAGTTCTTATCACAATCAGTAGTAGTATAATATGTAATACAGTAAAAAAGTACATAAAAATCTAAAAAGGAACCTATGTTTCATAACAATGTACACTGTATTGAGATCTCTTGTCAGAAAGCATCATAATCTAATTTAATTACAAAATCTCACTTCCTTTGTTATTCTTCGTTGATTCATCAAAATACAAAATATATCAGATGTCGACAACTTTAATCTATTCCAAAAATAATATTATAACAAACTTTCATCATAGTATTTCTCTCAAAAATCACTCGGTAACTTATAATCTCACAAGTAAAAAAGGTGTCATAATGAAAATCACTCATTATGTGGCAAAAAGTAAGATCAAAACAATATAGTGTTTACAATAGTGTATACATTTTGTTTAAAACAGGTGTGTGATTCTTGTTTGTGTCTGTTTGTGTAGGGTTTTTGTCTTCCCCAGCAGAAGACGTGCTGTTGGTGGGTGACATTCCATGTCAACACACACCAGTCGCAAATTGAATCATGACAAGGACAAAATCCTGTCATGTGTGATGAGTGGCACTTAGGGTACACACTCCTAGGCGGGACGTAGGGCTGTATAAAGGGTAAAAACCTGGATGTTTTCTGGCTGGGAACCTTCATCCAGGCCAAGTCGGTTACAAAGTCATAAATCTTAATGTCATTAGGTTTATTTTCCTAATGGAAAAAGTAGTATGGTTTTTTGGGGATGTTTTTCTTCCTGGGCATCTTAAATTTAGAACAGAAAACTCCCTGGGCAATTAAAATCAGTTATCAAAAATATAATTATAGCAAAAAATCAACTTAATTATAAAAACAGCAAAATCAAAAACCTTCCTTAATCAAAATAAAACAAAATTCAAAACATAATGTCATTATCAGTTCTTATGTCAAAATCAGCAATAAAATTGACTCCATAGATGAACAAAATTAGTTATACATCTTCATGGTGCATCAAAAACATCTTCAGTTAAACAAAAACAATTTATGTAATACTAATATCATAATTAAATCAAAACACAATTTCAAAATTTCAACAACATTCTATGAATCCCCAGTACATTCCCCCCCTCACAATGAGAAAAAAATTCTTCTTTACATGCCACTCAATAAAAAGCAAAAATTTAAAAAAAACGACTAAATACAAATATAGTTAAATATAAGAAATGAATATAAAATAGCACATAAATATCAAAATAATTCTAGTTAAAATTCGTAATCAGCAGATCATTTCTTTAAAAAACAAAACCCCACTCAGCAAAAGTTGTCAAAACATCATCTCAGTTCGATTGCAACTCAGTTCAGACCGAAAAAGCCACGTCATTAGAATTAAGAATTCACAGTTTCTTGCAATGGTCATACAAGGAAATAAAAGATTTAACGTTATCGGAAGCAGTAATTTATGCGCTCAAGCAGCAAAAAGGATGCAGTTCCAGATTGCCGATATTCGAAGTTACAACTCGTACAATTTCGTTAGCTTCCGACCAAGGTCACAGACGATTCACATTTTTATCGATAAAAATAATAGAATTTTTAATCACGCGCGCTGAAAATAAAATAATTTTTCTCTTCGGTCAAAAGTTTTGCCCATGTAGGTGGCCTTTTCTACGTGATAAAATCATAGAATAATCAAATTTCTCTAAAATCAAAATTTTAAATTCCTAAGCAAATTATTAAATTTTACTCTGTTAATATATAAAAGCCAAAAATTATTCTTAAATGATTAAGTTTTATAGTACACAATATTTCAATCCTTTCATTTCATTAATCAAAATTCAACCAAACATCATGTTAATAAAACACCAAATAAGTAAAATTTAACCACTTTTTCAATATTAAAAATCAAAAAGGAAAACAATCATAACAATTTTTTTTAAGAATTATCACATGTCTAGAAATGTTATTAATTTAAACAAATTTAGATATATTTAGAAGAACAGAAATTTCAAACTATAAATTCTAGAAATACAAATACACAATTATTTGAAAAAAGTTTCGTTTATAAAAAGTCTTATTATATTTTTTTATACTGAAATCTTAATTGACAATTTTTTTTAAATGCTCTGTTAAAAAAAAATGAAATTTACCTTTATGAGCAGAAAATAAAAAGATCAAGCAGTAAGTTTTTGTAGAATTTTTTTTTTCTAATTTGCTGAAATTTAATATTGCTCTCGTCTTGAAGAGTTCTTGCTTGGCTTTCAAGGGAAATCGCTGATCTCGATGGGGAAGGCTCGTTGTATGGAGCTTCGATGAAATGAGCACATAGGAATCTTGACGCGGCCCTGCCAGGCAAGCAGGCCGGATCTCTTGAACACAAGGGTTTCGAAACTCTTTCTGCCGACGGCGGATGGAAGCCATGGTCCTGTATATAATTGTTCACGTTTGAGCATCTTATCCATTGTTCGTCTAGTGGTGTAAATTCAAAAGAAACAGGTCAAATCTCAGGCAGCGAAATAAGTCCAGCTCAAGTCCAACATGAAAAGGATTCTCCCGCAAAACTAGAATGTACATCAGTTCAAATTATTGTTATCCGCATAGTTCGTGAGACAGCTCGGCTTTTGTTGTCCATCTTAAAAAATATATATTTCTGTCGAAAAGAGGATTTTCCTCGCGTAGTCCATCCTCACGACTATTGTCGGGGTCCCAGTAAACACACTAGAGTCCTGACATCAGCTTCATATCTTTATTAATCCACTTCACACGCTACTCAACAATGGCGTCTCATATTGGCGCCCAATCTGGTAACAAAGGCAGTTTTCACTGCTTCGAGGAGCCACAGGTCCGTCTATAGTAATTGCTTATCGTTCTCTGCCCATATCACTGCGCGTGAGCCGTATTTATGTGACTAATAACGAGAGGCGCGTTACTGCCATTAAAAGAATCCCTAATTAAACCTCTTAAATTACTCTATATTTTAAATCCTGACATATATATATATATATATATATATATATATATATATGTATGTATGTAAATAGATGTATATATATATATATAT
>CM063497.1:77067035-77112035 GCA_032207245.1 Pardosa pseudoannulata | reverse complement strand
GGGACGAAGTTTGGATAATGCAGATTTTAAAAATCCGAAAGCACAAAAATCCATAGGTGATACATCGGGAGATTTAGTAGGGATATCAGTGAAGGGATACCGGCCTTGATACCGGTTTCTTGTTCCATTTCTTTTAGAAAATTTACTGCGAATGTTGGTGTGTGACTGCTAACTTTGCCTTGATCGAGTTCCACAGATTGATGGCACTGCGGGTAAAGCGATGGTATTGCATTCAGAAAAATTAGCGATAAAATATATTCCTGATTTTATTTGGAATTAATATTCACATTTGTTTTAACTCTCTTTATTTTTAACTTTCCATTATATGAAAAGCCAGCAACAATCATGAATCTCTTTGAAAAACTTTCTTTCGATTCTTTGAACCATGTACTTAATTTTTTCTCAACTTTTATGAAAAGAAATGGATCTTTTTTTTTGTTCCAATCATTTAAATACACAGATAATTCATCTATTGTGACATTTGTTTTCCATTTTCCTTTGGATAAATATTTCTCATACAGAATTCTGAAGCGTGTCCTGCGTTCAGCGATATGCTTTAGAGAAATACGATGCTCATTGCGTTTTTTAGCTTTAAGATTTAAATCATTCGTTTATCTTATCCCTCGTGTGGAAAATAGTAGACCGTAGAGCTCCCAAACCAAACCAATCGTTTATCAGTTTCTTCACAGTGGACACCGAGCATTTTAATGATTTTGCAACTGTTCTTTGGCTAGGATGATTTTCTTTTAACATTAAACAAAGTATCTTTGCAATAGTAAAAGATCTTCATTTACTACTTGGATACTTGTTTGGAATTTTTGTCCCACATGAGTTATAATTTGACATATTTTTCTTTTCTTTTTCACTATATTACCTGTCGGCGGTTTAGATATCACAAAACCATGATTCTCACATCGATTTTGGATAACGGTATAGGAATACTTATCTTCGGAAAGAGCATAAATATAGCCTTCGAACCACTGCTTCGTTTAAAACGCCATTTTGAATAAAAACAAACCTCTCAAGCCGCAGACGATAATTTTGATTTTTAAAAACATAGTACAATTGCAGTTATTTATTTTGCAACAAAAGATTTTTTAATACCACTAACCAAAATCGTCTAAAAACAGCCTCTGTATTTAGAGATCGTACAGTCCTACTAAATTTTTTTCATGCGTTATGTTAGGATTTATTTGTTCATCTTTAACCCAAGACTACAGACTAATCTTAGGTTATTTAAGCTAAGTAATTTGCTTCATAAAAAATGTATATACTCAATACAAAACAAAATTCACTGAATTTAAATTTAAAAAACAACATTTATTGTTACACTATATATATATTAACAAAAATTAATAATTTTATAAATTGTTTAGTAAATTATTTTATATCTAATTCCACATTATAATCAAATATTATCAAACATTTTTACTTATATAAATAAAAGAGTGTTGTTAATTCTGAATTCAAATTGTAATAGCAAGTATCTTTGTGGATTTGCAAGGACTACTCATAGTTAACATGTCTGGTCGGGAGCTGTCAAGGACATGGTACTGTCGAAATATGGAGAGATAGGATCACTATTGCTACCTTAGGCTGGTGGGGCGGTAATGCAGACCTCGGTATCACGTCTAGTCTGAGGCTTCTAAGTATTTGGGGTGCGGCCGTAATGCTGTGACACGGTAACATTTTTGGGGGATGTTCCAATAGATATTTTTGTGGTCTCCCTGTCAGACCGAAGATTCTCCACCAGGCACCCACTACTCTACTGCTCTTCTTTTACTTATGCTTTTCTCTTTTATATAAGTTTCATCTCTGATCATCCTCTTCTCAAATCACTCCAATCAGCAGAGGTGTAGTTTTAATTGGTTGTCACTTTCCTTCAAACCGCGTACATGGAGAAAACCTTACATCTTCAAATTGGGCACTTCCACCTCACCAAATCTTCAAAATTGGTACGTAAGGGACTCATACATAATTGCATAAAAATATATTCTTACTTACTGTCATGAACGGAGACACGATTCTAATCTAGGTCTGGGATCAGAATCCTGCACACGGAAAATCTATTTAAATTTTTATTGGTCCTCTCGTCTTTACAAATTGATCAAAATTGGTCCCTTAGAGACTCATAAATAATTCCACAAAGGTACATTCTTACTGTCATGAACGGAGATGCGATTCTAATCTAGGTCTGGAATCAGAATCCCGCACACGATTAATCCTTTCAATCAATTTTTATAGGTCCTCTCTTCTATACACAAAGATCCAAATTAGTCCCTTAGAGACTCATAAATATTTCCACAAAGGTACATTCTTACTTAGTATCATGAATGGAGACACGATTTTAACTTAGGTCTGGGATCAGAATCCCACACACGACAAATCCTTTCAATCAATTTTTATAGGTTCTCTCTTCTTTACACAAAGATTAAAATTGGTACCTTAGAGACTCATAATTAATTTCACAAAAGTACATTCTAATGTACTATCATAAAAGGAGACACGATTATAATCTACGTCTCTGATCAGAAAGACGAATCGCTTCAATCAATTTTTATAGGTCCTCTCTTCTTTACAAAGAGATCAAAATTGCTTCCTTAGGGACTCACAAATAATTCCACAAAGGTACATTCTTACTTACTGTTATGAATGGAGACAAGATTCTAATCTAGGTCTGGGATCAAAATCCCTCAAGTGACAAATCCTTTCAATCAACTTTTATAGGTCTTCTCTTCTTTTTACAAATATCAAAACTGGTTCCTTAGAGACTCATAATTAATTCCACAAAGGTAATTCTTACTTACTATCATAAACGAAGACACGATTCTAATCTAGGTCTGGGATCAGAATCCTGCACACGACAAATCCTTTCAATCAATTTTTCTAGGTCCTCTTTCCTTTACAAAGAGATCAAAATTGGTCCCTTATGAACTCTTAAATAATTCCACAAAGGTACATTCTTACTTACTATCTAGAACAAAGACACAATTCTGATCTAGGTCTAAGATCAGAGTCCTGCACACGACGAATTCTTTCAATCAATTTTCATAGATCCACTCTTCTTTACAAAAAGATCAAAATTGGTCCCTTAGGGACTCATAAATAATTGCACAAAGGCACATTCTTACTTATTGTCATGACCGGAGACACGAATATAATCTATATCTGGGATCGGAATCCTGCACACGACGAATCCTTTCAATCAATTTTTATAGGTCCTCTCTTCTTTACACAAAAGTCAAAATTAGCCCCTTAGAGACTCATAAATAATTCTACAAAGCTACATTCTTACTTACTGTCATGAACGGAGGCACGATTATAATCTAGGTCTCGTATCAGAATCCTGTTCACAACGAATCCTTTCAATCAATTTTTATAGGTCCTCTCTCTACAAAAAGATGTGATGAGGTCAGATTTAGATCCGAAACATTTAAGCTTCCTATTCTAATTATATTAATTCCATTAATTAAAAGTATCTCTATTAATTAAAAGGATCTTCCATTAATTAAAAGGAAGGAAATCCCCTCACTACAATGTGTAATAGATTATATCTATACATATATAATTTATATAAATTTATATAGATATATAATTTATGTGTGTAAAAATATTCACTACAGGGTAATTTTCCTTTCACTTTATATGAAACTTTATATGACAAAGAAACTTGTATTTATAACTCATAACGTAATCAACTACCCTAATATTTTCCTATAACACATTTCACATAAGATTTACCATCCTCGCAGGACATAATTTATCTACCCAAAATATCCGTGTTTTCCTCCGAGGTAAAGGGCTTTGTCCCAGTCTTATCTCCGTACCGAACCTTGTCCTATCGCAACTGAATCTGCTCTGACTTTTATCTTTGGAATTTGTAAACATATTCTGGCATAATGACACCAGATAAATGTGGCGTTTCAAGATGTCCTCCAGGGGAGACTTTTACCCCAAAGCTGCGTTGACTGATAAAAGTTTACCAAAGCATATATCATCTCTCGGAACACTTCTGACATGTATCTACCTGAAAAGTGAAAACAATTCATCGCATAAGGGAAATACATAGTATTTATGGGTCTAAAGAAATTAACGGGAAAGTGAATGTTACAAAAGGGAATCCGAAATTGTTAACATAGAGTACGGAAACGTTATATACCGATATAATCATAATTAAATAAATGACGTATATGGGTATTACAGCTCAAAGGAATTTCAATTAAATTAAACTCCTCAATTTCCACCAAAATTCAAATTTTAATATTTTATTATAATTTACAGGGCTTCGAACCAAAACCGAACCTAAAACCGGAAAAAAAAACGTTATTTGTATAGCAACGAATACCGTAACTGAACCGAAAAAATATCAATTTATTTAGGTTCGGTATATTTTCAGCTATTTCGTTACAGTAGATAACTTATCAATGATTTTTAATTTAATGTTTTAGCGTTATTTTCGTAACACTGCTGCCGATACAGGCAGCCTTTATACTAATATGTATATACTAATATGTATATACAAATATGTATATACTAATATGTATATACTAATATGTATATATATGCCTTTATACTAATACAAGGCTTCAAAGCTGTTGCCCATTTAGCACCACCCGAGGAACAAGTGTAGTTTAAGGTATTTTACGGATGCAAGTAACATTACTCTATAATTTAGAAGCACTAACCAAGCAGATGACTCATAGAATTCGCCTACTACCTCCAGAGTTATCGTTTGCGAACTTGGAAGACATTGTGACCACGAACATAGTTTAATTGCCCCAGTCACCTTTCACGAACACAGTCGATCTTAGCCTTAAAATTGCCTTCGCTGGGTCCTCACAATTTAAAAGCAAAGACCAAGCATAAGACCTCCACGCTTGGCCTACCACCCCCAGAGTTATTGTGTGAGAACTCGGCGGAAATTCTGACCACGGACCTATTTTATGTGTCCCAGACATCTTTAATGAACGCGGCGGATCATAGGACGGATCAAATTCCTAACCCTCAACCTTTCAGTTACGGGATCGTTGTCTTTGTCGACTGAGATACCGCGGCTCATTCTAATTTAACGTCGACCATACAATTATCGTCATTACATGTACATTGTACCAAGCAATGGTCAAATGGTTAGAGTTTAAATAATTGGTAACGGAAATCCTGGTTTCGAATCCCACTCTGTAATGGATGTTCGGAATTGGCTTTGGGCAGTAGGTCTCATTAGCCCTCGTGTTACAAAAAAGTAGACCGTAGCTCTCCAAACTAAGCTACATGTACATTGCTTCTCTACTTCTTGTTTTACAAGGTATACAAGGTGCTGATGCTACTATATTCCCTCAGCCGAGCTTCCTAATGAGAAATTTTCACGTTTTCTAATTTTAATTTTAAACAATAGGAGATAAAAAAGTAAGGAGGACAGTACCTATTTTTCTTTCATTTGGGGGCCTAATTAGTGATTTCTAATGTGTTTTAGAGCGGACTCTTTAACGTCTGTCAAAAACGATACTTTTCCTCAGCCGAGTTTGTGACGTCATCGTTCACGTAAACACCGACCGCCTATGTTGTTTACATGTTAAAAGGCTACTTTTAAATTTGTTTCTGTGTAAAGTATCGCATATAATAGAATTTTTTTTTATTATGTCTGGCATTAAAAATCATATTAGAAATATTGTATTGTGCCACTCTGTAAAAATGCAACAAATAATTGCAATGAGAAGATATTTTTCAACGTTCCCAAAGATCCACATACACGTGTAAAATCTGGACAAATGCGATGAAAAGGTATGAGAAATTAAACCCCACATTATCATATAAATCATCTCTATGGGTTTGTGAAGACAATTTTATGGTAAGTAAATGCTTGCTTTTTTTAAATATTTCTAATTTAGAACAATTAAAGTATACAAAAAGACATCTATACCTTTAAAAGGACTGTTGATTAACCAGTGCTATTTAACTTTTAAAAACTGCTAATTTCGAGTATTTCCATAGAATTCAAGTACAATAAAAGTTTGATTAAGCATATAAATATCTAAAGCATATAATTATCTAACAAATAACTCGGGTGTGGGGCAGGTTATGTATTTTCAAGGTATAAATATTTTCGTCAGAGATGCTTACTTTCTTAAGTGTATCAATTCACAGTGATATTTTTCGATTAAATTGGTGACTAATTTGGAAAAAGTATATTATTTTTAAAATACTTAATAATGATATTACTTTAAAAATTAAATTTAATCTCAGAAACTTTATACATTTTTAATTGAACTTTAATATTAAAGGTAATAAAATTGTGTTGCTATTTAAAAATGTATAAATAATTAAGTAAAGCCTTTTAAAGATGTTAAATTTTTTTTTTCATCATATTTAAAATACTGGTTTGGAACTAAGAACTGTTTAGTTTTGGTTTTGATTTGTTTGGTGTTGATTTGGTTTTGGTTTTGGTTTATGTTTGGTTTTGGAGAGCTACGGTCTACTTTTTGCAACACGAGGGCTAACAATAAATAACTCCTCTTATTTTTATTGTAATATATTACATCCATCTCTATAAAAAGCAATGCTACTACAAATGTGCATATATGATATATGTATATTTATTTGACTAGTCTATGTCTACAAACAAAAGAGCTGTTATTATCATGACTAAAATATTAATACATGTTAAGTAAAATTGGATAAATATATAAATGATTTTATATACCTTTGGGTTTTAATTCCCCTTATTTCTGTTCCCATAAAATCCGGGTTTTTTCCCAAGAACGAAAACATTGACATCATGTCAATTTTGGGATTTCTCTTACTGTCCTTTGGTAATTAAAGGTAGAAGAAACATTTATAACAAATTGAGATAATTAAGCTATCGAGATCGGTAAAATAAACCTTCAGGTATAATTAAAATAAATTTAGATAGCTAGAAAATTCCAAGAACTTGCAAAAACAAAATCGGAAAATAGTGTTTGCTTACAAGCAATAAAAAAATATTGGATATCGTGAACGATGACGACACAACCAATCAAGGAACGTTTTGATGTCACGTGATTTTCGCTTAACTTTAAAATTAATTTTTAAAATGATGGACGCAGTTTTTTACATTTTTGTGAACATTTTTGGAATCTACGAGTCTGGAATTATCAGAAAAATACTAAGTTCTTCGAATATCCCACATGTGCCTCATTCAGAGAATTCTATCAATAAACACAAAAATGAAAGCGAGAAGAAAATAAACAGATAAATGATGAAAAAGATGGGAGAAGAGTGAAAAACAAGAGTGCATAACACAAAAATAAGGGAGAAGAAAGTTTAGAGATAGAAAAACACAAATTTAAGTGGCCAAGGACATGCATCCACTGCGGCAGTAGTACACTGCAGCAATTGGAACTTTTGTGATTCTAAGGGATTTACCGGAGATCGGAGAACGAATCAGAATGCACAAAAATGTCCAATACAATTACGAGAATTGATGTAAAGAGGACCAATGAGGAAACTGAGCAGAAATTACTAAAAGATGAGGTGTGGCTGGTTTGAAGAGTTTTTTCTTACAGTTTTTAAAGATTTTATACATTACTTTGTATGCATGATTTTTTATTTTTTATTAAGAGTATGGACAATACAAAAGATGAAAAAGAAAAAAACGCCATAGAAAAGCCATGCAAAGGGTGTAACTAACGTTGCAAAAGCCATTAAAGACCAGTGTAGGGGTCCTGAATAAAACCAGCTGAACGATGGCCGAATGGTTAGGGTGATGGCCTTCGGACCCGAAGTTCGTGGGTTTAAATCCTGCTGTGACATGGATGTTCGTAGACGTTTGAAATCGGCTTTAAGCAGTAGGTCCTTAGTGTTGCAAAAAGTAGATCCTAGAACTGCAAAAACCAAACCAAACCAAACCTGGTTAAGTCTTGGGGGGAACGCTACTTGCCTCGCTTCCTGTTTTGATGTTCACTAGTACTTTTCTGTTTCAGTTTTGTACTGGTAGAAAGTAACGTTAATGCAGTTGAATGTTCAGTTTAAAAATTAGATTTTGGTAATGGATAACAATGACAACGTCTGCTGCTCTTTACTCAACGCTCTTTACTATACATGCTGGTTAATTGTATCAATTCTCATAGCGAATCAATAAAAAAACTAAAATCTTCTAAATTTTGACAGAATTACATTTTTGTTCATGATAGAATTATATTTTTGGTACAAATAAGAATGTAGATGCAATAAAAAATATTCATTCGGAACTGAATCGAAAATCGGAAGCTAATTTTGGCTAAACGAAAACCGGAACTGAACCTATATATTTTTTTTCTGTGAACCGGGACGAAAATTATTGCGGTTCAAAGCCCTGGTTTAATGTATACATTACCACTTAATTCTTTTTGCTATATCGCTTGCAACTAGAGTGTTGGCATTTATGATTCTTATCGGAAATTATTTTCACAACCAACACTACTGCAGACTAAAAGCGGTTTGAATGTTTTTGTAAATGTTACAGAGGGAAATTCAAATTTAGTAACGTATATTTCGTAAACTTGTATACCGATATAAAGAATCACAACTAAATAAATTACATAAAGTATAAGGATATTACTTATGGTTCAAGGAATTTCAAACGAATTCAATCTCTCAATTTCAAAAAAAATATTTATTTTCATATTTCGATTCATTATTAAAATCTAATATCTTATCTATACATTCATTAGCCCTCGTGTTGCAAAAACGCAGACCGTAGCACTCCAAACTAAACCTAAAACCTAAACTTATCTATACATTACCGATTCAATTTTCTTGTTATCTAGTTTAAAACCAATGTTTTAGAATTTTAAATGTATACTGTAAATTAGTGGTAATACGCTAAGTTCTCTTCTGCAAATCGGATATAGTTCGAACGCTTTGTTTATTACGTTAAATAAGGGAATACTAGATGTTGCAAAGGGGAATTGAAAATTAGTAACATAGAGTTCGGAAAGTGTATAACGATATAAAGGAACAAAATTAAATTAATCACTTAGCGTATACTGATATTATTTATGTTTCCAAGCAACTAACGAAATTTATTTCGTCAATTTCAACCAAAATTTCGATTTTATAATTTCAATGCATTATTAAAATTTACTATTTTATCTAATTTTACCCCTTGAAATTTCTTGCTATCATGTTCAGAATCAAAGTTTAGCATTTTAAGTTTTAATGTCAGTTTTCATAGCGGAAGTGCTTTTCTACAAACCGGAAATCGTTTGTAAACTGTTTCCTGTTAAGTTAATTGATGGTAATTGGGGATTTCTAACTTAGTAACACCAGGGTAACTTAGCTCATAGGGCACGTTGTGTACCGATATACAATACTTTGCATTACAAAATAAATCGTATAAGGGTATTACTTGTAGCTTAAAAGAATTTCCACCAAATTCAATTCATTTATTTCGATTTTGTTTATAATTTATCTACTGAATTTTCTTGGTTTGTCATTCAGACCTAAAGTTTTAGCATTCAAATGTATGTCAAAATTAATACCGAAAGTTCTTTTTGAAACCGGAAATTATTTGAAAACTTTGTTTATCTTTTGATTTATTTGAGAGTATAGTGGGGGTTACACAGGCGAATTCTAAATTAGTAACATAATCTTTGGATGCGTTGCACACCAACAGAACAAATAAATAAATCATATAAAGTATAATTTTAACCAAAATCATTCCGTCAATTTAAATAAAATTTCCGAAGTTCGAAATTCGAATTTCAAAATGTTATTAAAATTTACTAATTTTTTCCATACATTACCACTTGAATATTCTCTCTATCTCATTCAGAACCAAAAGATTTTCAGTTTAAATATAAGTTCGAAGTCAATTTTAATACCGAATGTGCTTTTCTTCATGAAGAAGATCTTGCTCTGAAGTACTCCAATAGATTATATGTCCATGTCCATTTACAAATGTAGAATTATACATTACAGTTATTCTTTACCTAGATGCTAGGAACTACATAGGTCTACGCGGTTACTCAGTCATCAAACACAGACATCCTGAGGCCGAAGGATTGTGAGATCGATGCTCCAGCCAACCAAAGATTTCATAATGGTGCTTGAGGTACGTAAAATAGCTTCGTGGTCACAATGTCCCCAAACCCTAACTCTGGAAGTGGCAGGCAAACCCTAGAGGCTTCTTCATTACGAGGATACACTTGAGGAAAGTAGTTAGTTCTCGCACCCTAGCAGTGTCGCCAATAATGAAAGGCCCACCCCTTCTTAGGGTCAGTATTCAACCTCGCGGTTTCTCTATCAAGTGGTACCGCATTTTACCCTTAACCCTGAATTGCTCCAGAGTCTGTGAAATTTGGCGATGTTTTCGATACCGCGGGAGATAAGCATCCACATCGCAAAATATAACCTGTTATCTATTTTAATCCCTCAATGTCTATATTAGACACAGAATTCTCTACACAACGATAGAACGGATAAGCAAGAACTAACAATAAGTAACCTCATTTATTAAAGAAAAAAAATTCTTTAAAATAATATTGGAGGAATTTAAAACGAATGCCTATTTGTAAATAAAATATGTGTACATAAATACTTTATACAATACACGTTTTTAAAAATAATGGCAAAAGTTTGTCCAAAAATTCTATGATAATTAATATTGTCCCATCATAGAATACCTTCAAAGACTTTATTTTAGCCGTTTTTAGTACTTATGCAGGTGCAACTATTCTATTTTATGTTTCATAATGTAAGAGAAAGACGGGTTTTTTTAATGGGGAATGATACACACATAAACATGCCTTGTACACAAACAGATAGATATTTGTACATCAGAAGTAAAGAACAAAATGTACATTTTATAAAATTGTGATTTTTACTTATTCTCAAAAACCTTATCTTTTTGCAAATAAAACCCAACGCTTAACTGAAACAAATTTGTAAAAGAAAAAACCTTATTATACTCCCCAATAAAATATGAAATTTGTGACATGCTTTTTCTTACATGTGAACATTTGTTTGTGTGTGTCACGTTAATAACTAGAGGATGAAAAGAAGAAGGTGGGCTCTGCTTTATCCTTTCAGCTCAATTTATTATCCAATCTTCATATCTGAGTGCAAAATACGCACATCTTTATATACTAACAATTTGTGTGCCAAAACGCTCAAACATGCAACAACATGTTAACGAGTCTTCTCTGAACTCTCATCGAGTATGCCGTATGATATTTTCAGAATCTTCAGGCTGATCAGTCAAATAAAAGCAAGAGTTATAAAAGCCAGATTCTATTACGAAGTTTTGAAAATTGGGATATTTCTAGCAGTTAGCATAAAAATGACAACCGGAGAGAAAAAAACATTTGACTTCTTGACAGAATGTTGAAATAAAATGTTTCCCTGACCCAACTCGTTTCCTCTGCTAATATTACTTGTATCGGTACAGATGTATTATAGACGCCGTGTTTTTTACGCCAAACTTGGCGACTTTTTGGCGGTTTTATGGAACGATGAGTAGGTTGGTGTGTTTGCCCTGATTTTGGTGGTGGGGTATGGCAGCTATGATGTGTTTTGTACCCCATTGGGGCACTTGCTGTTCTAAGGTACACACAATTACAAAGAAATGAATTTTAAGAGAATTTCACTCATTTATATGACATCTCACTTTGACACAAAACTTCAGTAAAAACAATCATATTTATCGGGATCAAATACACATTACAGTTCCACAGTCCATTTAATTTCTAATTAATGACGCTACAATGGTCAGAGGGACCCTCATGGAGGTACTCGAGGATACATATATTGGGGTGCCTGAGACATGGCACCTGTGTCTCGTGGCCCAAATACATGTAAATAGATAACTATAATAACCATCTCATGATGGGCAATGTACTAACCAGTTAGGCCAGCTGTATAACAAACACGGATAATTCATGACATGCAAATACGTATGTGTATTATTAGATATAGTAGTAGCTTCCATGGAACAGATGCATTATAGACGCCGGTCCCGTCCGCCATGTTTTTTTTTTGGCGACCAACAGAAAAACGCGTGATTTGTAAAATCGCCAAGTAGAAAAACATGGCGGTGGTACGCGTTTTCTGAAATATCACCGAAAAAAATATGGCGGTGGTCACGTGGCATATTTCAAACGCAACATTAAGAAAACCAAACTTTAAAAGGAAAAAAACAGATTAACAATTTAAAGCATTATTATAATAAAATTAGCATAATAATCATCAATTTTTACATTATTTAAAAAATAAATAACAGGTTAGTAATATTTATGATATGTGTCAACAGAATAAACACAATATATAGCATTTTAATAAGCATTAATATTATGAAGAATCTAAGATGTAAAGGGGGGGTGTTCCGCCCTCAACCCCCTCCTTGTAATAAAAGAAATGCAAAATAAACTTAATAACAAATGCAAATTGGAAAGGGTAGCCAGAAACATTTTTCAACACTCCCACCTCCCTTAAAAAACTTTAAAAAACCTCAGATTTTGATTTGATATTTTTTAACAATTTCAAAAATAGTAAGAACCGAAATAACTTCACCTGCCATAATTAAATTACTAAATCTCAGAAAATAAAAACAAAACAAAAATGTTCCAAACCAATTAACTTAGAATATCCTGATACTTTTAACGATTTCAAAACAGAAATAACTTCACCCGTCAAGTCTAAATCCCAGAAAATAAGAACAAAAACAAAATGTTCCAAACCAAAGCATCTTGTTTGGTTTAGAATATTCTGATACTTTTTAACAATTTCAAAACCGAAATAATTGATACTTTTTAACAATTTCAAAACCGAAATAATTGATACTTTTTAACAACTTCAAAACCGAAATAATTGATACTTTTTAACAATTTCAAAACCGAAATAACTTCACCCGTCATAACTAAATTAACTAAATCCCAGAAAATGATAAGAACAAAAACAAAATGTTCCAAACCAAAGCATCGTGTTTGATTTAGAATAAGAATAGTAAGAACCGAAATAACTACACCTACCATAACTAAAATACTAAATCCCAGAAAATGATAAGAACAAAAAAAGTACAAACCAAAAAAACAGCTAAGATGCAAATTTCTGGAAACACCTGCCATAACTAAATTACTTACCTAGGTGACACCTTACCACTCCGCGTCTGCAACAAAAAAACAGCTTAGAACATTTAGAACAGCAAATTTTTGTATAGTGTCGGGTAATGACGTCAAAAATAACGTGCACCAATAGGATGCCAGAACATATCGGAGCTTTCATATCCCCCTACAAAAGTTAGGGCATATACAGCAACCCAGTCATCGCCCCATAAAATCGCCACGTTTACCCCATAAAATAGCCAAGTTTGGCGAGAAAAAAACACGGCGTCTGTAATGCATCTGTACCGTTTCCATTTGATGGTAAATTTTGGAGCACCTGGCACGGTCGTGCATATCTCCAGTAAGTAAGATGAAAACTTGTAAAAGGGAGCGGTTCATAATGAGTAAATCAATTGTTAAATATGCCAGTTACAGTAAAATAAGGATTAAATAATAATAGATAAATGAAATAAATAATTAAAAAGGTTAAAGATTTGTGTAATGATTATGGCTAAATATGAGATTAAATAAGTTTAAAACTCAGTAAATGCGATTAAATATAAGCTACATAATTGAAAAAGACAGAAAAACATCGGAAAACTCGATCAGAATCGCAATTCAAGCACACTACCACTAGAATTTCACAGAAAAAAATGGGCGGAGCTCAGCCACGTATTAGGGAGGCTAAACTAGCCCAGAACAATTAGTGCTGTTGTGTGGATCGTTAGAGTTGATTATCAAATTTGCACTCATGAATTATTAAATAAGTAATTACAATCTAATGTAATCATTGTGGTAGATATACCATATATAATACATATAAACGTATAAGGGTACGTGTCACCTAGGTGCTAATAGCACAGTATACATTTAAGTAGCCATATTAAAAATACTGTTACTGACTCATGTTTGAGAATAAAATAAAAGAGCATATATGCAAGACAATTTTACAATGCATATAATAGGGGATTAATTCTATAGATTTTTTATTTTAGCCTCTCTTTTACAGAATAATAATAAATAAAAAGTAAATATGGAAATACAGTATATAAGTACAGAAATACAATATTAATACAGTTGTTAGGTTTTTATTATTATTTTAATTCCCTTTAGAAAGACCTTGTGATTGATTTTACAAGATGGAAGTGCGGTAGAGGCTCTAGGCCTACGGAAATTGATTACTGTGTCTTATACTTGTAGGTTCACTAGACTTCATTGTATACAGTAAAATTCCTACTAAAGAAGTTAAAAGATAAGTGTTTAATTACTTCCCCTATTGATGCTACAATCATATTGATATTAATTGTTTTAAGGGTGATTGAGCAACTGGGCCATATAGGCCACGCCCTTCAATCCCGAGGTTTTTAATAGTAAGCACAAAAATGACAACGAGCTGAAAAATAAATAACTAAAAGTATAAAGAGGAGATAGAAGGGGAGGTTACTCTCAATTAAAATATTCTTTAAGTAACATGGAGCATTCAGATTGAATTGGAATGTTTTGTTCTGAGCTGTGTACAACTTTTGAATATGAATGGTCTCCGGAAACCCGCAGACCACACAAGATATATTATCCATAACTGAAATATAACACGAATAAATAACATTTATCTGCAATTCCTGAATAAATTAGCAATTCACGTAATTAGCCTTTTTAATAATATCAGTATTAAAAAATTAGTAATTATTCAATAATGTGATATCTGTTGAAACATACTAGCACGTAGAATGGAATTTTGCACCTCTTTCACTCCCACTTGTTTCACGTTCTTCCATCTTTTTTAATTTTTCTTTCAAATTTTACAAGGTCTAGATGGCCTTAATTTTGGGGCTGTCGGGTCAGTATATTTACGAAAATACTTCTCTTGCAGTCTTTCTGGTATATCTCAATATGATAATATTCTTCGTCCTTTACGATCGGGCTTTGAAATATTCTTCAATAATTATTCTGGTATTTCAATTCTATAATCGACTTAAAAGTTTTTGCCGGTCATTTTTTTAATATAATTAAAAAGACTAAAATAAAAAAGGTTTTTAAAAACTTTCGATATCCTATCACATATGTTCTCATTGTTTGAAAATAGGTTAGTATTGGGACTTGACGATCATTTCAAATCATTCCATTTCTGTACTCGATAACACAGTTTGGTTTCGAAGTACAGCTGGATCTTTGTTTAGTCATTTCGACTTTTAAGTGTTTTGACGACAGAATATGAACATCCCGCTTATCTTCCTATTTTACAATGATTATTCGATTGCAGCTTCTCATTGTGTATTCCCCTTTTTAATTTTACACTGATGTGCAAAAGTTAAGCAACAGGTGGGTTTTTTGCCATAACTCCACAAAAAATCATCTGAGAGACATGAAATTCAGAAATGAGTTAGAGTATTATGTACATAAAAGATTACGACAGCATTGGAGCTGAAAAGGGAATACAATGCACACAGTATGGAATCGAAAATAAAGGCTTATTGAACACATAGTATCGTGACTTATGATTGTCTATCCAAAAGGAAGAACAACAAGCAGATGTTCCTTAATAGGGGATATTCCCTCTCCTAACTGCAGTGGTTGTTTCGCACCATCTCCGCATACTCAGAACCAGCTGGTCCAACATTTCTTGCGGTAGAATTGCCCATTCCACAATCAGCATCTGTTTGAGTTTTTAGGTGTTCTTCGGAGGATGTAAGCTTGCTGCAACGCGTCTTCTTAAAGCATTCCACACATGTTCCATGGGATTTAAATCAGGGAAGTACGCTGGCCAATTTATTAGCTTGATATCTTCGCTTTTCTGTAGCTCTTCAACAGCAAGAGTTCTATGTGGCCGTGCATTGCCTTTAACAAAATTGAGGTCTGGGCCAATGGCACCTCGGAACAGACGCACATGGGGAAGGAGTACTTCCTCACAATAGCGATCCCCGGTTACAGAACCTATGTCGAAAACGTGGAACTAAGTTCGCCCGTTCAGCATTATGCCTCCCCTGACAAGAACTCCAGGACCACCATAACGGTGTCTTTCCTTGATGTTACTAGGATAAAACAGGGTCCACAACTCTCTCCAAACCAAAACGTGTTGAGAATTGCTTCTGTTACTGAATTGACTCTCATCCATAAAGAGGACTCGACTCCATTGATCAATTGCTCAGTTTTTATGATCTCTGCACCACTGTAAACGGTGGCCAATTTTAGTTGAAAATTTGAGCATAATGTCCTCAAAATGCATTTTATCAGCATTTTCTTGTTATATGGATAACAGTGCTAGGGATCCTAACCTTAAGTCCCGCATTTTAGAACGAAGATTTTATCAACTTCAGTTTAGAGAAGCTCTGTTAGCAACAAGCAACAATGATGACAATTGTTAAAAAAATTCTTAGCAAAATTACTCTGTTTGGCAGGGAATTTTCCAACCTCTACTTTTTGATGTTCGTACTTAATCAATTGCAGCCATTAAATAGGAGATCTAATTAAACGAAAATTTTTAAGAGAGATTATATATGTATTGTAAACACAAGAATGAAAACTCTAGTTAATAAGGATAATACAATTATTATAATATTCATTTATAAAGACAAATCTGAATAATAATTAAACTGATTCAAATTACATTAATCTATTTGAAACACATATCTCAATAATATTAATATCATTAATAATTATTATTTTTATTACATATAATGATACAAATTTTGATTAACTTCGTTGTTATAAAAAATATTTACCAAACGAGAAATGCACAATGAAGTGATTTCGTAGCATAGTTAAGTATTACAGAGAAATTAAGATAAAATATTTAACTATTCAAGTTAATTATTCTAGTTTCTAAAGATGAACAAGAAACTTAAATTAGCAAAGCATAAAAAAAATTGCACATCTTAAATTTCACCGCAAATTTCAAAAGCTAAATTCTTAATAACGAGTTTTATCCACGTAAACTTTCTTAAATAGCCAGAATCTCAACATAATGTAAGTGTATGAAACTTATGAATTTTTTCCGTTTAATTACCACGTATTTTTATTATGGTTCATCATATTTTAGAGATTAAATATATTTTTCATCTAGTTAAAATATTTATGGTTTTAAATTTCACGTTCTAATAAGTGCATGGTAGATTTATTATGAAGGTAATTCATAATTTTTTTTACACTTTTGTACCTTAACACATTGTGTGCTGGTACATTTCGCAGCATTTCGCAGCGGGTTTGTACCAGGAGCGGGTGTTTTGTTCGTAAATTTAGTTATTCAGTTAATTCTCAATAAATTGAAAATTCCTTATTTTTAATCAACTTTTTTTATTTTATACTGAAATATATAAACAAATATATAAAAAGAAATATATAAATAACAACCATAAGATTTTTTATATATTTTTAGAGGATAAATTTATAATAGTATCGTAAATATGAAAAATCAAATAGAAATAGTAGTATATAGTTTTAATTTTTTCCCCTTTTGTGGTTCGACATCAAATTATGTAAAAAGTAGTTTTTATTTGTCTAAATTTTTCCAGAATCTATGTAGTAGATAAAAACATTCTGATTCATTCGAAACATTCGTTTTCCTGTATATACCGTTATTTTTGTACCCACAAAAAAAACCATGTTGTTACACTAACACGTACTAGTACTTGACCCTCGCTCAAGTATCAATCGTCAGAAAACGTACTAGACGTGTCCTGCTCTCATGTATGAATAGTCAAAAAACGTAGTAGTACGTCACCGGCGCTCAAGTATCAATCGTCAGAAAACGTGCTAGCACGTGACCCGCGCTCAAGTATCAATCATCAGAAAATGTACTAGTACGTGTCCCGCATGCAATGTGTTAAAACTGTGTAAAACAATTTATTCATAATTGCATTCTGAAAAACCTTAGTTTCCATATGTAAGTCACTTCTTACTCCGACCCAGCCGAAGCCATACGGAAAATGACACGTCACCGAGATAGCAATCGAACCCAATACCAAATTATTAATTTTCCTAACAAACTAAGCCACACCGAACTGCATCCACTGAAACATCCCTCTACATAGAGTCAACAGCTCTTTATTTAAACAATCTTACAGAAAATAACAAGCATAATACAAAGTTACAATATTAAGATACAATAAACATAACAAATATATATACATTCAACAATTCATAGATAACTCAAGAACATATTCGATGATAGAGATCAGTCCTCTGCGAGACTTAGCGGAGGAACATAAATTAATTATTTTTGCATGCCGGTAATTCAGAGGGAAATAGGAATCCCTAATGTTCTGAACCAGACTACAATCATAAATAAAATGTTCAACGGCTCCCTCACTAGAACCACACCAGCATCTAGCGGCCTTACCAAAAAACTTGCTCTGGTAAGACGGAAAGGCACCATGACCGGTAAAGACTTGATTTATACAGAAGTTACCTTCTAGTCGCTCTTCGTTAACTTTAGGAAAAAACCTAAAAGTCTTACTCCCAGTGTCTTCTTCGTCCCATAGAACTTGTCATTTATCCGTGACGTCCTTATGCAGTTGAGCCTTCACCAGCTGCGTCGACCATCCTACATCAAAATCAATGTTCTTCCTGGCAGTAGCTTCCTTAGCCATAAGATCCACTTCTTCTTTATATCGTTTACCAACATGGGCCAGTACCCATGTAAACTTAATTCTAGTGTCAGAATTACGATTTTTTTTGTCTGATATCATTAACCCTCCGAGTGGAACACACGGATTAAAAAAAGTCTCCAAAAATACGCTAAAGGTTTATTATGTCAATGGCCAAACCGTTCTATGATTTTTTACTTCACCCTTTATAGACTAGAATGGAAAACGGGAATCCCACCCTCATTATTGTCCCTTTACTTCCGGTTATAAATAGATATATAAATAGATGTTATAGATTGTTAATTTTTAATACACATAAAGCTCGTCAAGTCTGGAAGATCATCCCATAAGAAATAATGGATTGTAAAAGTACAAATAAAAATATTCTTTAAGAGAATTATTTATATTTTTTTAAGAAATTTATCCAAGATATTTAAGTGCTGCAATTAGAGATACACCTGTTACCGAAAACTAAATATTTCTAAATAGAGATTTACAAAGCCATGAAAAGCTATCAGCGTCTTTGTGCCTCAGGGAGTACAGGTGTATCCCTCAATAAATGTCAGTCAAGAGGGATGCAGTTTCTAAACAATCGACCTGGCCCTCCTACCTCAAACACTGGCAGAAATGTATATTACATCCATTTCCGAACGTTTTTGGAGGTCGAAAATTGTACTTGACAACCGCTTTGAAGTCATCATCGGTTTGGCGGAATTGTACGTGCGAACCGCTTAGAGGGTTAATAAGAGGATTTGTACTCACTTTATGAAGTGAATGAAATGCTGATAAAGAATCACTTCTAATATATACGCAATCATGAAAATGATTGTGATTGATATAATCAACCACCTTAGCAATTGCTAAAAGTTCTGCCTTAAATACAGAACACCTGTCGTTAGCCCTAAACTTCTTAGAAAATATAATCTCGCCGTCTTCAACGACCAAGAAGCAAAACCGACATGATTATTAATCTTGGAGCCGTCGGTTTAAACCATAAACTTCTCTTCTCTTAAGTCAGACCAAGGAATTCCCAAGGAATTCTATAAGTTTCCATATGTAAGAAAATTGTCATATTTGAAGCTGATAAATATAGATAATAATCAAAATTAAGAATAAAAATCTGGCAGCACCCTAAACTGCAGGGTAGTTGAATTCTTTTTAGATGATTATGATATATACTACAAAATCTTATGCATAAAAATTAATTATACATTTGCCAAATCGTTTGCAGTTTGTAACAAGTTTATGTGTTTATGTACAACGACATAATCTTTAGCATGCATATCTTAGTTAAGTTTGCAATTCAAAGAATCTGTTTGTAATTAATAACTCAGCTGTTCAATTTTTCTTTGATCCATTAATTAATAAGATTGATCATAATATCCCCCCGTAATACTTCTACTCTCTGTGGTAAATAAAAAACGGAAATTCATTCTTGATTTCAAAATCAATATCGCGCTAACGATGGAGGGGAACGTAACAGAAAAACATAAATGAACAGGTTAAGTTTATCAGCCAGCTTAATTAAACCTTCATCAGCTTTGTCAACAACTATATGAAAATTATCACTCAATGTCAATAAAAAATTCCTTGGATGGAAATTTAATTAATTATCTGCCTTTTATAAACGTATATGAGGTGATTATTTTGGATATTTGTATAATCATGAATGCATTCCGTGATTTTAAACTAGCCAATTTGCGGCTATCTTTCCCACTGTGCTTTTATAATTATAAAATAAAGGCTACAATTTTTCCAAAATTTAATAATTTTTAGATTATTGTACATAATAGCAATATAATTAATTTACAAATATAGAAACTCATTTTCATAAATTGAATAACGCACTTTATTTCAATTGCTACTATTAGTTCACACTCTTCCTATATATCCCCTATATAACAATATCCTAAGTTATCTGTCCATCTGTCATCGATATTATGAAGCGGGTGGACCTGGAATGGATAGAGGCATCCATATTGGATTCTTTATTAGTTAAGGTTAGTAAAATTCAAAGCGAGTTCAAAAGCATTCAAAATTCACCCTCTTCCCCTTTTCAGCCATTTATTGCCGTTATTATAAACTTTGTTTTCCTTGGTTAACAGCAAATATTAAGAGCAGGTGATTAAATTCATCAATTTATCACATTTTAAGCAGATGAAAATAACCTTTCTTTTCTAGCATTATGACGTCATTCCTTTAACCATCTTATTTAAGAATTTCTTATTTTAAATTATTTAAACATCGTATGCATTATTTTCATACGTTTTATCACTGAACTTAGATGTGACGTAAATAATTTTCTTTTATATTTGGCTTAAATAATAGATTAGGTACATATGTGATAATTTTAAATTTAATTATCGATTTTTTTTTTTTTTTTGCTGAAAATTTTATCATCGGTACTAGAAACAATTTATTTTCATAAAAGTCTAGGAGTTTATATCACGGGCTAATAAATGTCTAGCGTTTAAGTTACATATCTTTAAAAATTAAGAAATTTGTTCTTTTGTGTGTTTGTTTTTCATACATAACCACACGGTTTGCGATAGATTCGCTAAATTTTGGACATCATTAATATATACAGTCAAATAATCACTGTCATCCTATCACGTAATATGACAAGATAAATTAAAGTTGGCAACGAACATGCGATTAGTAAAGATAAACAAATTATTGAGCGTGTATCAGATAATTCTCAGCCAAAAAACAAACCATTATTTTACCTTCCTCGGGTACTTTACAATTCAGGAAAATCAAAAATTTTACTGATCCCATAATATGACGGGCTATATTCTAGTATTTATATATCTTGTTGAAATTTTTAATCGTTAATAAAATACTTTTTATTCATCCACTCAAGTTCAAATACATTTTTTTAAACTTTCAGTGAATGATACTTGATATTAATACAGTTTTTCCAAATATTAATACAACGATAATTGTGTGCTAGCCTTCATTCGTGGGTCGAATAATGGCATGGATGTTCACCGTTGAATCTAGCATGTGTCTCGTTCAATCGAATTGCAAAAAGTAGACTGTAGCACTCCAAAACCAAACCAAACCAAATATTAATTCATTAATTAAATTTAATTAATTTCCATCAGTCACTGTGAACTTTGGCAATAATTGTGTTCACAGAATTGAACCAATATTAGTGAGGTGTATCTTTTTCTAATGACGGTAAGTCTAAAAATACTTAACAATTACAAGAGTTCAGAAACTCGTGAACTTTGGCAATAACTGTGTTCCAATATCAGTGAGGTGTATCTTTTGGTGAGGTGTATCTTTCTCTATAGACCGTAAGTCTAAAAATACTTAACAATTTCAAGAGTTCAGAAACTTGTGAACTTTGGAAATAATTGTGTTCACAGAATTGAACCAATATTAGTGAGGTGTATCTTTTTCTACAGACCGTAAGTCTAAAAATACTTAACAATTTCAAGAGCTCAGAAACTAGTGAACTTTGGCAATAACTGTGTTCCAATATCAGTGAGGTGTATCTTTTTCTAATGACCGTAAGTCTAAAAATACTTAACAATTTCAAGAGTTCAGAAACTCATGAACTTTGGCAATAATGTGTTCCAATATCAGTGAGGTATATCTTAGAAAGGTGTATATTTTGGTGAGGTGTATCTTTTTCTATAGACTTTAAGTATAAAAATACTTATTAACTTCAAGATTTCAGAAACTTGTGAACTTTGGAAATAATTGTGTTCACAGAATCAAACCAATATCAGTAAGAGGTATCTTTTTCTATAGACCATAAGTCTAAAAATACTTAACAACTTCAAGAGTTCAGAAACTTGTGAACTTTGGAAATAATTGTGTTCACAGAATTGAACCAATATCAGTGAGATGTATCATTTTCTATAGACCGTAAGTCTAAAAATACTTAACAATTTCAAGGGTTCAGAAACTCGTAAAAATTTTAAACAAATGTAGAAGTAGAATGAATGTAGCAAAAAAACAGAGTGTTAGTGACATCTACCGATGCTTCCTCTAGATACGAATTGGTACAAAGCAGCAGTATACATTTATTGGGTCTCAAACTTTATAATGAAGTCTTGGAAGAATATATATTACAGTAGGCCGTAAGTATGTAAATACTTAATAATTTCACGAGTTAAAAAAACTAGTAAAAATTAGATAAAATGTAGAAGTAGAAGTAATGTAGTACAAAAAGGACAGTTAGTAGTATTTACTGATGATTCCTCTATATTCGGATCAGTATAAAAATAGTATACAGTGATCCCTCATTTTTCGAGGTTAATGGAGACTAGAACCTTCCACGAAAACTGAAAAACCGTTAAGTGGGATTTGCCCCTAGGAATTTATGAGTATGCGGGTACACGAATGTATTAAATATGTAAACAGCATTTATACTTTAAAAATTTAAGACAAAAATTACAACAGTATATACATTTACTTAAAAGTGTCAGTGCTAATTAATAAGGTTAATTACAAAACCTTATAGAATAATAAACATTAATCAACAGGGCTTTCTGAGAGAGGCGAAGAGTCTTGTTGGTAGAGGAGAAGAGGTTCTCATCTGACTCATAGAAGTTTTAGGCTCACTTCGAGACACTTCTGATAGAGACGATAACGGTAGAGCCAGGGGGCTTTACCTTGGAGAGAAACATATTTATGGGTAGTTGTCTTTGTTTTTCCCTTTCTTTCAAAATTCCCCTGTGCAAGGATAATTCCCCTTCAACGCGATTGCTGAACTCGACAGCTCGAGCCATATTGTCGTCAACGTCTTGTGCAAATTGTTGCCATGTTGCACAATTGTTGCAGATTCTGAAGTGTAAGGCCACACTTTTCAGTTTGCTTTTCGTCTTCCACTTCATTTTCTTCCTCACTTGCCATGACTTTGTCATCTCAAGGTATATACACTGAGTCAACTCATCTCAACTGTTGTTTTACACGCAGGTATCCTTCTCTCTCGCGCATAAACATGAAACAACGTTCCTTTCTGCAATGTGGCTGCCGACATGGTTGTATTTTTTCATTTTTATTTTTTGATGAATATTTTGGAAAAATCCGCGAAGCACTGAAGCGGCAAAACATAAAGGGCGAAGTGAAGAGGAAACACTGTACAATTAACATGTCTCATACTTGCTGAAGGGTACTTGAAAACTTCTTTGACTTACAAGTGTATCTCTTTCGATAGAACATAAATTTAAAAACTTAATAATTTGAAGAATTCAAAAACTCGTAAAAACTAGGGAAAATGTAGAATTAGTGTAAAACTTACTAATAATTCATTGAAGTTAACCAATTTGTTCATTTTTGAGATTTATATTAATTTTTATAGGTAATACAAATACACACACAAAGATAAAATTTTACTCTTATTTATTGAGTAGAGGTTTTCAAATCTTAGAGGAGGAATGTAATATAGATTTAACTTATGCTGCATTAATTTTTCTTTATTTATTGTTATAAATTAAAATAAATTAAAATTCACCAGTTATAAAATATTTATAACAGGTGAAAAAATCTTGAAGTTTTTATAAAGTTTATGAAAGAAATTTATAAATTTATCTTAAACAGACATACAGTATGTAATTATTTCTTTTATGAGGAATGCGTACCATTAAATTATTATTTAAAAAACACATAAACTGCAAATTTTCAACGAAAAAACATACTAATCTCCTGAAAAACAACAAACTACAAATACGGATCCTGATATTGTAAAAAATTAAAAAAAAAAAAGAATTTTAATAAATGTGAAGCTTAAGGTTTCATTAAAAAGTTTTGTGACAAGCCAATATAGTTTTTCCCTTTTTTTCTTAAATAAGAATTTTTAAAAATATATATCCATTAAATAACTAAATAAGGTATTTTTTCATGTTGTAAACTTAACAAAAATTTTATAAAACCATTTACTTTAATAAATGTAAGGCTTTATTTTATTTATAATCAAGCTTGTAAGAGGAACAAAAAGTTATAAAACCATTTACTTTAATAAATGTAATGTTTGATTTTTCATTTATACTAAACAGTTTTGTGACAAGCCAATTTAGTTTTACAATTTTATTTCTAAAATAAGAATTTTTAAAACTTTATATCTATTAAATAAATGAATAAGGTAATGTTTTCCTCTTGTGAACGGAATAAAAAGTTACAAAACCATTTATTTTGATAAATGTAATGCTTGATTGTTCATTTATAATAAACAGTTTTGTGACAAGCCAATTTAGTTTTTCCCTTTTTTTAAAATAGGAATTTTTAAAACTATATATCCATTTAATAAATAAAGAAGGTATTTTTTCATCTTATAAACGGAACAACAAATTACAAAACCATTTATTTTGATAAATGTAATGCTTGATTGTTCATTTATAATAAACAGTTTTGTGACAAGCCAATTTAGTTCTTTGATTTTATTTCGAAAATAAAAATTTTTAAAACTATATACCCATTAAATAAATAACAAAGGTATTTTTTCAGCTAGTAAATGGAATAAAAAGTTATAAAACCATTTATTTTAATAAATGTAATGCTTGATTGTTGATTTATAAAAAAACAGTTTTGTGGCAAGCCAATTTAGTTTTTCCCTTTTTATTTCTTAAATGAGATTTTTAAAACTATATATGCATTAAATAAATAAGAAAAGTACTTTTTCAGCTTGAAAACGAAACAAAAAATTCAAAAAGAATTTAGTTTAATAAATGTAATGATTGATTGTTCATTTATAATGAACAGTTTTGTAACAAGCAAAAATAGTTGTTCCCTTTTATTTCTTAAATAAGAACTTTTGAAACTTTATATCTATTAAATAAATGAATAAGGTAATTTCTTCAGATTGTTAAAGGAAAAAAAAATTCTAAAAGAATTAATTTAGTAAATGTAATGCTTGATTGATCATTTATATTAAATAGTTTTGTGACAAACCAATATAATGTTCTTCTTTTTGATCTAAAAAATAATTTTAAATATTTATATATTCATTAAATAAATAAATATGGTAAATAAACAGAATATTTTTTTCAGTTTGTAGAAGTAACAAAAGTTTGTAAAAGAACTTATTTTAATAAATGTGTTGGTTGATGGTTCATTTATATTAAGCAGTTTAGTAACAAACATAGATTTTCTTTAATATTTTTAATGTAATTTAATAAATGTAATGCTTGATTGTTCACTTATAATAAACAGTTTTGTGACAAGCAAATATACTTGTTACCTTTTATTTCTTAAATAAGAAATTTTAAAACTTTTTATCTATTAAATAAAGGAATAAGGTATTTTTTCGGCTTGTAAAAGAAACATAAAGTTATAAAAGAATTTAATAAATGTAATACTTGATTGATCATTTATATTAAACAGTTTTGTGACATACCAATATAGTGTTCTTCTATTTGATCTAAAATAAGGATTTTAAAGCTATATATATTTATTAAATAAATAAATAAATGAGGTAATTCAATAAAAAACATTTTCAGTTTGTAAACGTAACAAAAAGTTTTTAAAGAACTTATTTTAATAAATGTATTGCTTGATGGTTCATTTATATTAAGCAGTTTTGTAAGAAACATAGTTTTCTTTTTTCAATCAATATTTTTTTTTAAACTTATATCGATTTAAATAAAGTTATTTGTTTGTAAATACAACAAACAGATCTAAAAGAATTAATTTCAATTAACTTAATGCTAGATAGTTCAATTATAATAAGTAATTTTGAGATAAATATAAATATTTCCTATTATTTCTAAAACAAAAATTTTTTTAAAAATGTATATCAATTTAAATAAGACTAATTTTAAATTTGTAAATAGAGCAGAAAGTTGTAAAAGAATTCATCTCAATAAACGTAATGTTTGATGGTTAATTTATATTAAAAAGATTTGAAACAAAGTAACATAAATTTTTCATTTTTTTTTTCATCAAGATTTTTTAAAATCTTTCAAAACTTTTCACATTGAATAAGGCACAAAAATTTCTAAATGTATTCAATTTAATATGTATGTAATTCTCGATGGTCCATGTAAATTTAAGAAGTCTTTGGATAAACTGACTTATATTTTCCCAATTTTTATTCTTAAATGAAAATTTTATAACTATATCCCTATGAATAGTTAATATTTTTCAGATTCAATTTTGAAAATGAAGGTAAAATTTTGAACAGTCGTTAATTAATTAAAGATTACTGAAGTATTTTGCACCATTTTTCTAACAGATAATTTTTTATTATATGCCCAAATCCAATGAAATCTCTTTTGTAATTAAAAAAAAGAAACATTAAGAATACCTACTACTTTAATTATATAAATTATTAAAAAAAACATTCCAAACTACGTCTGCTTCATCCGCAATAAAATCAGTTTTAGATTGTAAAATCAATATTGAAAAAAATGAAGAATTTGGATTTTATTTAATTAAAAATCCAACATTTTTTAACAAGTTCGTTACACATATTATTCAACGTCAATAATTTGAATATCGTAACAAAACACTGAGAAAAAAAATTCTGCGTTAGATGAAACGAAAAAAAAATACAAACTCCCAGCTTTGTTATTTTTAATTAAACAAGTTACTTTCATTAAAAAAGATGAATAGCAATTAAACAGAGAGTGGCCCTTTTTCTTGGGTCGTTTTCCATAACTCAACTCATTGAGAGATTGGAATAAATTGCGTCTTGCTTTTATTTTCACGATTTTGTTTCTCAATAAATGAATATTGACGTATCTTATTGAAATTTAGATTGTTGTACATCTATAGGAAATTTTCATTTGGTGAGTTTAATTTTATTTGCCGTACAAATTTAATATTAAAGACAGGAATAATGCATATATAACAGAATATAATTTGTCCTTTATTTAATAAGAATTGTTAAGCTAATGTAATTAACATATTACACAGTTGGTTTAAAAAAACTGCATACACTTTAAATGAATTTTCATGTATCTTATTGAAATTTAGATTGTTGTACAAGTATAGGAAATTTTCATTTGCTGTGTTTAATTTTATTTGCCGTACAAATTTAATATTAAAGAGTGGAATAATATGTATAAAGAAGAATATATTTTGTCGTTTATTTAATAAGAATTGTTAAGCTAATGTAATTAACATATTGCATAGTTGGTTTTTAAAAAACTGCATACACTTTAAATGAATATTCACGTATCTTATTGAAATTTAGATTGTTGTATATATATATGAAATTTTTTCATCTGCTCTGTTTAATTTTATTTGCAGTACAAATTTAATATTAAAGACAGGAATATTGTATATAAAACAGAATATATTGTGTCCTTTACTTAACGGTAATTGTTAAGGTAATGTAATAATAATATTACACAGTTGTTTGAAAAAATAGTGCATACACTTTTTTGTCTGGCTACCGGTTTAGACAATAATTTTCAAATACTAAAGTAAATAGGTTATTTGTTTAACCTTTTAAAGGTTATTATTAAATCTTCTAACGGATTTAATAAAATTAGTTTATAAAAGTTATTAAACTAAACTCCTCAACACAACAGCTCCTAGGGGGACAGGGACTACGTTGCCAATCTCCGTTTACGTAACCAAGGGCTCTGGGGTGCGAAGCACATGTTCCGGTTAGGTAGTCAATGTTACGCATAACCCCCAACGTTTAGTTCCTAAGCTTGGTCCTCAGTTCATCTACCCACTGAAGAGATGAAAGGCTAATTCAACTTTACCCAGCTCGGGGATCGAACCTCGGACCTGGGAACGCGAAGCGCTACCACAACGCCACTGGTCTTCTTATAAACGTTGTCTATGTTATAATTTACAAAGACAAATGGCGCTGTTGAGTCTGATTTAATTTGATTTGAAGCACTACGGTTTTTTCTTTTTTTTGCAACATTAGGGATACTGGGACTGTGACCTACTGCTTGAAGCTGATTCAGAAATGTTACAAACATCCATGTCGAAGTGGAATTCGAACCCACGAATTCCGGTATCAAAAACCACCGCCGTAACCATTCGGCCATCATTCGGTTGCATCCAGTTTCTGTTTAGGTTTAGAAATTCGTGAGAGCAAGCACTACCGGAAGTTACATAAGAACTCGCGCCAGATCTCGGAGGCCCGGTGCAATTTTTCTCAATCAAGTACCAACAAATAGCTTTAGATTGCTTTAGATTGTGAACAGAAAATTTGTATTACCAAAAACACTTTATTAAAAGTTTAAGATATATTTTGTATTATCTGAAACTAGCGAATAGCCCGTCATATGACGGGATCAGTAAAATTTTTGATTTTCCAGAATTGTAAAGTACCCTATGAACCAGGTAAAAAAAAATGGTTTGTCTTTTGGCTAAGAATTATCTGGTACACACTCAATAATTTGTTTAACTTTAATGACCACATGTTAGTTGCCAACATGAATTTATCTTGTCATATTACGTGATAAGATGGACAGCAGATGTTTTAATATTGACATTGATTATTTGGTGGTATATATGATTAATGTTCAGAATTTAGAGAATCGATTGCAAATCGTGTGGTTATGTATAAAACACAAACACACAAACGAACAGACTTCTTAATTTTCAAACATATATAACTTAAACGCTAGTTGTTTATTAGTCAATGAAATAGACTCCTACTCTTTTATGAAAAGAATTTGTTGTTAATACCGGTGATAAAACTTTCATTGCAACAAGGAATAATCGATGATTAAATTTAAAATTATCCCATATGTACCTAATTTATTATTTAGGCCAAATTTAAAAGAAAATTATTTACTTAATATGTAATTTCAGTAATAAAACGTATTAAAATAATGCAGACGATATTTAAATAATTCAAAATAAGATATGATTAAATGAGATGGTTAAAGGAATGATGTCATAATGCTAGAAAAAAATGTTATTTTTCATCTAATTATAATGCGATTAACTGACATATTTAATCGTGTGTGTGTATAGCGCAAAATGATTAACGTATAGGATTTCTTTCCAAGATATGTTTTGTTCAAGGATTTATATCCGAGATCTTCCGAGATCCATGAGTTATACGATTTCTATCTTCTGTTCCAATCCCTACAGAATATTGTTGCGGATTTTTTAATTCTAAATTACATTTGTTTTACTGAATTTTTTTTATATTAGAATATTTTTTAAAACAGGACAATGCGTGTCGGGTCGTCTAGTATATAAATAAAAAACTTCATACGTCTGAGGCCAAAAAAAAGTATAATAAGAATTTTCAAACTTTGCTTACAAACTTATGGAGATTAATAATCGCTATTAAAATTTTGAAAACATTTGAAGAATATTCTACATACAAATAAAAAATATTTCAAAAAAGTTTCATTTCATACAATAAAGACAATAATAAACCGTATTCTAAACATATGTTTAGTAATAATAATGGAGAATTATTTTAAAATGAACAAATCAAATTAGGATAAATATTTTAGAAATTGAGAAAAAATTTCGAGCATTAAAATTTTAGAAAACATCTGGTTTAAAACACGTATAAAATTGATTGACAATATGTTTCAATTTATAAGTAAACTTTAGTAAGTTGGCAATTAAAAATCATACTACTCTATAAAATAAAACTATATACGACTGTAACTAAACTATATAATGAGAATTTCCAATCAAGATTTACATATTATTAAACTCAGTGTAAATTTAGAAATTGTTTTAAGAATATTCTACATAAAAATTTACAAATATTTCAAGAATAATACCATCAATTCAATACCGAAATAATTATCAGACACATTCAAAACAAAATATTAAATAATAATAAAAGGAAATTGTTTAAAATGTAAAAAATCGTAGAGAAATTTTTAAATGTTAAAAAAATCTCTCACATTGATTTTTTTTAAATCACTTGATTTAAAAATTCGATGGTACAGAAACGTTACACCAGAAACGCAGAGGAAGAATATAAAGTAATCAGAAGACAGGAGAAAAAATTATTCAAACAGAAGAAAAGAAAGCATTGGGAGGAGATATACAAAGAAATTGAGCATCTTAAAAAGCAAAAAGAAGCGAGGAAGTTTTATAATGTAGTAAACAATGCAAGAAGAGAGTTCTGTCCTAGAACTCTCACCTGCCGGGATGAAAATGGTGAACTTCTGAATGAAAAGGCTGAAATATTAAGAAGATGGAGAAATCATTTCAAAACTGCTCTGGAAGGTAAAGATAATATAGAGGGAATGGAGGAAGATATAAACACCACCCTACAGGATGAAGAACTAGAAATACCTTCCATAGATGAAGTTAAAAGAGCTATAAGTAAGCTAAACAACAACAGTTCGGCAGGACCGGATGGTATCAAAGCCAAGCTCCTGAACATTAAGGAGCCTAAACTCATCGAAGAAATTCACACCATAATCGTTGGCGTCTGGACCATGGAAAAAATGCCCATTGAATGGGAGGATGGTTCCATTTGCCCAATATACAAGAAAGGGGACAAGCTAGAGTGTAAGAACTACAGAGGAATTACACTCCTCAACACAGCTTACAAGATATTCTCGAACATCTTAGCAGAACGACTCTGCTCTTACACTAACTCTGTAATTGGGGAATATCAGTGTGGATTTCAAAAGGGCAGATCATCCACTGACCAAATCCACTGTATTAGACAACTACTTGAGAAAACCAGAGAGTATAACATCGATACTTTTCATCTCTTCATTGACTTTAGAACAGCGTACGACAGTATAAACAGAGAAAAATTATACCAAGCAATATTGGAATTAGGAATACCCAAAAAATTAGCTAACCTCATAAAAATGACATTAAACAAAGTTAAATGCAGAGTGAAGCTAGGATCGGAGCTATCAGACGCTTTTTATACTGATAAGGGACTTAAACAAGGAGACTCCCTATCGTGTCATTTATTTAATATAGCCCTAGAGAAAGCAGTAAGAGATTCTGGTATACAAACCAAGAAGACAATTTTTACTAAATCGGTACAACTGCTAGCATATGCTGACGATATTGATATTGTTGGAAGAACAAAAACAGCTACAATTGAAGCCTTCTGTGCACTTGAGGCGGCTGCAAAAAACATAGGATTAACGGTAAATGAAGAAAAAACTAAATTTATGGTGGTAACAAGTAGAACTTCCAATCTACAGCCTCTGAGAATAAATGAATACGAATTTGAACAAGTAAACCAGTTTAAATACCTAGGCACTATAGTTAACATAAATAATGACGTAAAAACTGAAATTAAAGAGAGAATTAACATGGCTAATAGATGCTACAATGGTTTACGGAACCAGTTGAAATCTAAGTACATCAGCAGCAAAACTAAAGTACAACTATATAAAACACTAATTAGACCAATAGTACTCTATGGCAGCGAATGCTGGACCATCAACAAAGAAGACGAGGAGAAGCTGCTAACTTTTGAGAGAAAGATCTTAAGAAAAATCTATGGAGCAACGAGAGAAAATGGGGTATGGAGAATTCGATATAATCACGAACTCCAACTAAAATACAGGGAGCCCAACTTAGTAAAAGTTATAAAGGCCTCCCAAATAAGGTGGCTAGGGCACATCTACCGATATGATGAGGAGAACCCGGTTAGAAGGGTGACTTTCCAAACACCTGAAGGAAAGAGAAGGAGAGGTAGACCAAGAACAAGATGGTTAGACAGAGTGGAGAAATGGTTATTGGATGTGGGAGTAAACCGATGGAGGAACTTGGCGTCGAATAGATCTGGATGGAGAAAGCTAACGGAGACAGCCTTGGCCGGTAACCGGCTGTAGAGCTTATGAAGAAGAAGAAGATTTAAAAATTCTTCAAAATCTAATTAGCGTATTTATGGTTTATATCATACGTAAACAAATTCTTATAATTCGCAACAAAATTTCATCAGTAATAAACAAAATTTTATTTATAATTTAGAAAAATGCTTGTTAAAGTCTAACGTGGTCTTTAATCACAATTTAAACATTGTAGGTTGCTATAAAATCTGAAGGTAAATTTTTTAAAGATTAAAAATTTTAAATATTTCTTTGCATTACTTATATTAACTATTCTTTTCCATGTGGAAATTTAATAACATTTATGCGTATCTTACGAATGGCATTAAATTTAAGTAAAATTCTACAAATTAGTTCTCTAGTACTAAACGTTCTTTATGTAATTATTATATCATCACGGCTGGTTAATACTCTACATCTTCACGCTAGATAAAAGACGTCAAAATTACACAGTACCAACGTGTTGAAATTACAGTAATTTGTTATAAAATTTATGAAATGCTGTTAACGCATCTTAAGAACTTTGGATGTGTTTCTCATATTTAGAGACATTCTGCTCTAATTTTTAGACAGCACTACTCAGCTACAGTCATTTTCGGAAGAACAGGTTATATTTCGTCAGACGGGTTCTCTCGAACGTCGGGATCTTAATATTTCACAATGCAAACGATTTCAGAAAAGTATTCTTATATATACATATATATATATATATATATATATATATATATATATATATATATATATATATATATAACGATCAAAAACATTCTAGCTGATAAAACATTTCTCCAGGCATTACTAGGCAATAAGAAAAACTATGGGATTTTGATATTGAGACTAAAAATGAACGTCTTTAAAAGACAAGAGCTTTGCATTGAATGCTAATGAATACATATTTCTTTCAAATATTTCGTATCAAACAGCAGCGGATTACGGGAATTTGTTCCCAAGAGACCAACAGATTACTCAGCTTTATTGGGTATCAGGAATGAGAATTAACCCTTTTAGTTAGCTAGAAAACTGCAAATGTAATAATTTAGCCATTGGAGGAGTGAATAAAAATAGTTATTGAAAACTAGTACTTCCTACTTAATAACATAATCATTGTAATACATATATCATTTTGATATCACAACTATAACTTTTTTTATTTTTCTTTTAGTCAAAGAATAAATATTTTTCTCCAGTTTTGATTATCTCCTTCCACTATCTTCTTTTCTTCTTCGGATTTCCATACAACGCTCTAAACATGAAAAAAAAAACTCTCTCAAAATCATTTTCGTTATTCTGCAATCAATACAAAGCATTAATAAGGGAAAATAGCACGTAGGCAGAGAATATAGCTTAATACCAGCGGATTTTAATTAAAACATACTCGTGGACCTCCTTGTGTATAGAAATTTGAACAAATTACGACTTAACGTTAAAGATATATAAAATTTCATGAAAGTTAGTCTTATTATAGCTCGGACGGATCAGTGATTTAAGAAGCATGAGATAAAAACTTCGTGATTTTAAGTAATTTTTACTTTTTTTTTAAAGAACATGAGATTAAAGACAATACTGCCATAAATTTTTTTACTTTTTTTATAAACATTTTAACATAACAAAAGTGTAAATTGCAATAAAAATGTGACGGGGTATGCATTATTATTGATATCTATGCCTTCAAAAATCGGTAAAAACTTATTATTTAATGTATATTTGTTTTTGGTAGATTGCCTATATCTAAACCATTGATACTCAACTTCTATATTTAATTTTAGAATAGTCACAAATGGAAGAGAAATTAACTACCTGTATAATGTTTATACATAAAAAATAATTTTAGTACTACATTACTTGATGATATATATCTTTGTTCACTTCATTACCTGATGATATATCTCCTTGTTTACTACATTGCCTGATGATATATCTCCTTGTTTACTACATTACCTGACAATATATCTCCTTGATTACTACATTACTTGATGATATACCTCCTTGTTTACTACATTATCTGATTATATATCTCATTGATTACTGTATTACCAGATGATATATCTTCTTTTTTTCTACATTACCTGATACTATATCTCCTTGATTACTACATTACCTGAAGATATATCTTCTTGTTTACTACATTGTCTAATGATAAATCTCCTTGTTTACTACATTACCTGATGATATATCTCTTTGTTTGCTACATTACCTGATGATATATCTCATTGATTACTACATTACATGATGATATATCTCATTGATTACTACATTACCTGATGATATATCTCCTTGTTTACTACATTACATGACGATATATCTCCTTGATTACTATATTACCAGATGATATATCTCCTTGTTTATTACATTACCTGATGATAAATATCCTTGTTTACTACTTTACCTGATGATATATCTCATTGATCACTACATTATCGGTTGATATATCTCCTTGTTTACTTTATTACCTGATGATATATATCCTTAATTACTATATTACCTGATGATATATCTCCTTGTTTACTACATGACCTGATAAAAAATCTCTTTGTTTACTACATTACCTGATGATAAATCTCCTTGTTTACTACATTAGCTGATGATATATTTCCTTGATTACTAAATTACCTGATGATATAGTTCCTTGTTCACTACATTACCTGATGATATATCTTCTTGTTTACTACATTGTCTAATGATAAATCTCCTTGTTTACTACATTACCTGATGATATATCTCCTTGTTAACTGCATTACATGATGATATATCTGCTTGTCAACTACATTAATCGATGATAAATTTCCTTATTTACTACTGATATATCTCCTTATTTACTACATTACTTGATAATAAATGTCCTTGTTTACTTCATTATCTGATAATATATCTCCTTGTTTACTACATTATCTGATGATATATCTCCTTGTTTACTACATTACCGGATGATATATCTCTTTGTTTCAAAGGCTGGTTAAATCATAAAGTGCTTCTCCTGGATACTGTAGTTCGCAGGTGTAATTCCCACTGCTGGCATGGATATTCGTAGCCGTTCTGAATCAAGTCCAGGTCTGATTATATTTCAGGTAGTAAAACAGAGGCCGTATCTCTCCAAGCCAAACTAAATCTATATTTACCTTTACGCTTTCCGAAAACAAACAAACACATACAAGAGTACTGATTTTTTTGTTGAACATCACTGCTTCTGTTAAATAACTCAGTTAATTCAGTAAATCAGAATTAAAATATAATATATTAGTAAAATTGATAGCTTAAGAAATACACTGAATTTAAAAAGTGTACTTTTACGAGTTCTTGAGCATAACTAAAAAGATTTTTATAATACAGTACATTATGCTATATCTCCTAGATTGGACTTTAGTTCTTCGGAAAAGAAAATAATATTTGAAAAGCAGGATTTACTGTTATATAACAGATTAATTATAATACATATATCATTTTGATATCACAAATGGATATAATTCCAGTTTTCATTTTTAATAGCATAAATATTTTTCTCTTGTACTAATTATATCATTCCATCATCTACTTCTTCATCGGATTTCATTCAATAGTTTTAAACATGAAAACAGCCCTGACAAAATCATTTTCGTTATTCTGCAATTAATACCACACATTAATAAAGAAAAATAGCACCGAGGCAGAAAAGATAGCTTAATACCTGCAGATATTTATTTAAAACATTGTCGAGGAGCTACTTGTGTACGGAACATTTGATGAAATTACAGCTTGATGTCAAAGATATAAAATCTCATTAATCATATAACTCAGAATATACAGTGAATAAAGTAGCATAAAATGAAATATTGATGCTTTTAAATAGTTTTTACATTTTTTTTAAAGAACGTGAGATTAAAGACGAAACTATCATATATTATTTTACTTCATTTTATAAGTATTTTAGCATAACAAAAGTATAAATTGCAATAAAAATGTAACTGGGTATGGAATAATAATGATATCTATGCCTCCAAAAATCGGTAAAAACTTTTTGTTAAATGTATATTTGTGTTTCGTAATTTGCCTATATCTAAACAATTGATTCTCAACTTATATATTTAATTTTAGAATAGTCACAAATGGAAGAGAAATTAACTACCTATATAATGTTTATACATAAAAAAATAATTTTAGTACTACATTACTTGATGATATATCTCTTTGTTCACTTCATTACCTGATGATATATCTCCTTCTTTACTACATTGCCTGATGATATATCTCCTTGTTTACGACATTATCTGATTATATATCTCATTGATTACTATATTACCTGATGATATATCTTCTTGTTTTCTACATTACCTGATGATATATCTCCTTGATTAGTACATTACCTGATGATGTATCTCCTTGTTTGCTACACTACCTTATGATATATCTCCTTTATTACTACATTACCTGATTATAATATATCTCCATGTTTGCTACATCACCTCATGATATATCTGATTGATTACTACATTACCTGATGATATAGCTGATTGATTACTAGATTACCTGAAGATATATCTCCTTGTTTACTAAATTCCCTGATGACATATCTCGATGTTCACTACATTAATTGATGATATATCTCCTTATTTACTACATTATCTGATGATAAATCTCTTTGTTTACTTCATTATCTGATGATATATATCCCTGTTTACTGCGGTTGAACTATGGCCGATTAGTTAAGGTGCTGTTCTTTGGTATGGAGCTCGTGGGTTCGAATCCCACAGTGGCATGGGTGTTCGTAGCCGTTCGGAATCGGCTTTAAGCTGTAGGTCCCTGTCTCATTAGCCCTCGTGTTGCAAAAAGTAGACCGTACCACTCCAAACCAAACCAAACCAATCTTGTTCACTACATCACCTGATGGTATATCTCTTTATTTACTGCATTACTTAATGATATATCTCCTTGTTTACTAAATTACCCAATGATATATCTCCTTGTTTACTTCATTACCTGATGATATATCTCTTTGTTTCAAACGCTGGTTGAATCATAAAGTACTTCTCCTGGATACCTTAGTTCGCGGGTGTAATTCCCGCTGCTGACATGGATATTTGTAGTCATTCTGAATCAAGTTCAGCTCTGATTATATTTCAGGTAGTAAAACAGTCAAACTAAATCTCTAAAACTCAATCTCTAACTCAATCTCTCCAAGCCAAACTAAATCTAGATTTACCTTTACGCTTTCCGAAAGCAAACAAACACATACAAAAGTACTGAATTTTTTATTGAACATCACTGCTTCTGTTAAATAACTCAGTTAGTTTAGTAAGTCAAAATTAAAATATTATAATATATTAGTAAAATTGATAACATCAGAAATACATGTATACTTCGACTAGCTATTGTGCATATCTAAAAGAAATTTTGTACTACATTTCATAATGCTATATCCCCTAGCTTCACGATTAGTCCTTCAGAAAACAAAATAGTGTTTGAAAAGCAGTGCCTACTTTTATGTAACAGAATCATTATAATACATATATCATTTTGATTTCACCACCGGAGATACTTCTAGTTTTCATTTACTAATAGCATAAACATTTTTTTCTTTTACTGATTATCCCATTCCATTATCTACTTTTTTCATAGGATTTTTATTCAGTGGTATAAGCATGAAAACAGCCCTTACAAAATCATTTTCGTTATTCTGCAATTAATACCACACATTAATAAAAGAAAATAGCACCGAGGCAGAAAAGATAGCTTAATACCTGCAGATATTTATTTAAAACATTGTCTTATAGCTACTTGTGTGCGGAACATTTGAAGAAATTACCGCTTGATGTCAAAGATATAAAATGTCATGAAAGTTAATCTTATAGCTCGGAAGAAACAGTGAATGAAGTAGCAGGAGATGAAAATTTGATGATTTTAAATAAATTTTCCTTTTTTTAAAAGAACATGAGATTAAAGACGAAACTATCATATATTATTTTACTTTCTTTTATATGTATTTCAGCATAACAGAAGTAAAATTTGTAATAAAAATATGACTGAGTATGGATTAATATTGACATCTAGCCCTCCAAATTCTGTAAAAACTATTTTATTTAATGTATATTTATGTTTGGTAATTTTTCAGTATTTAAACCATTGATTTTCAACCTATATACTTAATTTTTAGAATAGTCACAAATGGAAGAGAAATTAACTACCTATGTAATTTTTTTACATATAAAAATAATTTTAGTACTACATTACTTTATGATACATATCCTTGTTTACTACATTACCTGATGTATATCTCTTTCTTTACTACATTACCTGATGATACATCTCCTTGTTTACTACATTACATGTTGATATATCTCTTTGTTTATTATATTACCCCATTATATATCTCCTTGTTCACTACATTATCTGATGATATATCTCCCTGTTTACTAGATTACCAGATGATTTATTTCTTTTTTTGCTACATTACCTGATGATATAATGTTTACTACATTAAATGGTGATATATCTCCTTATTTAGTGCATTACCTGATGATAAATCTCATTGATTCCTAAATTACCTGATGATGTATCTCTTTGTTTACTACATTACCTGGTGATATATCTCCTTGATTACTACATTAACTCATGATATATTTGCTTGTTTCCTACATTACCTGATAATATATCACCTTGCTTCAAACGCTGGCTGAATGATAAGGTGTTTCTGCTCAGTACCGGAGTTCGCGGGTGTAATTCCCGCTGCTGGCATGGGTATTCGTAGCCGTTCTGAATCAAGTCCCGGTTTAACTATATTTCAGGTAGTAAAAAAGAGACCGTAAATCTCCAAGCTAAACCAAATCTAGCTTTACCGTGACGCTTTCCGAAAGCAAACACATACAAAAGTACTAATTTTTTTATTGAACATCATTCCTTCTCTTAAATAACTCAATGAACTCAGGAATTCAGAATTAAAAGATAATATATTATTAAAATTAATAGCATAAGAAATACACCAAGTTTAAAAAGTGTACTTCGACGAACTATTGGGCATATCTAAAAGAATTTTTATAATTCATTTCATAAATCTATATCACCTAGCTTCACCTTAGTCCTTTTGAAAACAAAAAATAGTGTTTGGAAAGCAGTGCAAACTGGTCTATAACAAAATCATTTTAATATATAAATCATTTTGATATCACAACCGGAGATACTTCTATTTTTCTTTTACTAAAAGCATAAACATATTTCTCTTGTACTGATTATCAAATTCCCTCATCTACTTTTTTCATCGGATTTTCATTCGGTGGTCTAAACATGAAAACAGTCCACACAAAATCATTTTCGTTATTCTGCAATCAATACCACACATTAATAAAGAAAAATAGCACAGAGACAGCGAAGATAGCTTAATACCAGCGGATATTTAATTAAAACATTGTAGTATAGCTCCTTGTGTACGAAACATATGAGCAAATTACCATTTGACGTCAAAGATATAAAATCTCATGAAAGTTATTCTTATTATAGCTCGGAAGAAACAGTGAATGAAGTAGCAGGAGATGAAAAAATGATGATTTTAAATAAATTTTCCTTTTTTAAAAGAACATAAGATTAACGAGGGAATTATCATACATTATTTTACTTTGAACATACATAAAAGAACATAAAAGAAGTAATAAATCTGTAATAAAAAGATAAAAATACAGAGACTGTTCACATTTTGTTAGACTATATATGTTGTAGTCACAAAACTACATTGCAAAAAAATTGTGTTTGAAATTTTCTATTTGATGGCCCTTATTCTGAACTACCTTGCGGCACCCTAATTTCCAGGATAATAATGGCTTTTAAAGTGTCAGATGAGTATTCTATCTCGTTCCTCCTGAACAGTTTTCCAATTCTGTAATTGTGGGACGCCGTTTGGATAAGGCAGATTTTAAATGTCCGAAAGCACAAAAATCCATAGGTGATACATCGGAGATTTAATAGGATATCAGTGAATATAACCTTGATACCGGTTTTTTGTTCCATTTCTTTTAGGAAATTTACAGTAGGTTTGATGTGTGACTTAGCTTTGTCTATGGAGTTTTACAGATTATGGCACTGCGGGTAAAGCGATGATATTTCATTCAGAAAAAATGGCAATCAAATATGTTCCTGATAGTATTTGGAGTTAATCTTGAAATTGTTCAATTCTTTATTTTTAACTTGCCATTATAAGAAAACCAACAACAAACATGAATCCCTGACAAAGACTTTCTTTCGATTCTTTTAACCATGTACTTTTTCTACCCTTCTATGATAATAAATGGCTCTGTTTTGTTGCAATAATTTAAATACACTTGTGATTCATCTCTTGTAACACTGTTTTCCCTTTTTCTTTGGATAAATGTTTCTGATACAGAATTCTGCAGCCTGTCCTGCGTTCAGCGATATGCTTTAGAGAAAGACGATGCACATTGCGTTTTTTCGCTTTTTTAATATTTAAATCAATGCTTATCATTTTGTTTACAGTGGACACCGAGAACTTTAATAATTTTGCAATTGTCCTTTGACTAGAGGGGGTTTCTTTTAACATTAAACAACATACATTTGCAATAATCAAAGATGTTCGTTTTTTCCTTGGTACTTGTTTGGAATTTTTGTACCACTTGAGGCTCCAATTTGACCTTTTTTTTCCTTTCTCTTTGACGATATTACCTATCTGCGCTTTAGATATCATGAAACCACGACTCTCACATCCTTTTTGGATAAAGGAATATGAATACTTCTCTTCGGAAAGAGCATATAGCCTTCGAACAACTGCTTCGTTAAAAACGTCATTTTTAATAAAAACAAACATTTCAAGTCGCAGACGATAATTTTGATTTTAAAAACACAGTACAATTGCAGTTATTTATTTTGCAACAATATATTTTTTAATACCGCTAACCAAAATCGTCTATAAAATGTGGGAACAAAATGTGCGAACTGTAGGAGATCAACGAAGAAATTATATATTATTTTACTATGTTTTAGAAGCATTTTAACTCGGTTAATAAAACTCTAATAAAAATGGGAGACCTTGAGATTAACTAAGAAATGATATATATTATTTTACTTTGTATTATAAGCATTTTAACATGTAAATGTAATAAAAGTGTAAGAACATGAGGTTACTGACGAAATTATCGTATATTATTTTAATTTCTTTTATATATTTTATCTTTAAAAAGTAATAAAATTGTAATAAAAATGTAAGAATATGAGATTAACTGCAAATTTATTATATATTATTTTACTCTGTATAAGAGTTTTAACATGTAAATGTAATAAAATTGTTAGAAAAGTGCAAGAAAATGAGATTTAACGACAACATTATCATATAATATTTTACTTCGTTTTATAAACATTTAAACATTAAAAAATAATAAAATTGTAAGAAAAATGTAAGAACATGAGATTACCGACAAAATCTTCATTTATTTTACTTTGTTTTATACGCATTTTAAAGTAAAAGAGTAATAAAATTGTAATAAAAATGTAAAAATATGAGATCATCGATGAAGTTATCATATATTATTTTACTTTATTGTATAGGCATTTTAACATAAAAAGTAATAAAATTGTAAGAACATGAGATTATTAATGAAATTACCATTCAATATTTTACTTTATTTTATAGGCATTTTAATATACATGTGTAATAAAATTATAATAAAAATTCAAAAACATGAGATTAACGACGAAATTAATCATATAATATACTACCTAAACCCGATTCTGAATGACTGCTAACATTCATGGCACAGTGGGATTCGAACCCACGTACGCCGGTACCAAATATCAGCGCCCTAACTATTCGGCCATCGTTCGGCACTATGTACATTTACTGGCGTTAATTATATGGTTAACTTTAAATTTAAAAATATTGGTTAATTGGTTACAATAACAAAATTACTGATAATATATTGAACTGAAATAAACCAAGACTTTTTCGGTACAGTTCCGGTTTTCCTTCTGACCGAAATAACGGTTTTTCCGGTTTTCGGTGCAGTTTCGATTTTAATCTTGATTAAAATATACAACACTATTTAAGTTTAAACGACCTACAGTGACAAAATGACTAATAACATATTGAACTTAAATAAACCAATACTTTTTTCTGTACAGTTCCGGTTTTCGGTTTTTGGTTCAGTTTCGATTTTAACCCCTGATTAAAATATACAATACTATTTTTGTGAAAAAGACCTACAGTAACAAAATTACTCATAACATATTGAACTGAAATAAACCAATACTTTTTAGGTTTAGTTCAGGTTAACTTTCTGTCCGAAATAACGTTTTTTTTTCGATTTTCGGTACTTAGTTTTCGGTTCAGTTTCGATTTTAACCCCTGATTAAAATATACAACATTACTTATGTTTAAACAACCTACAGTAATAAAATTACTGGTAACCTATTGAACTTAAATAAACCATTACTTTTTCGGTACAGTGCCGGTTTTCGTTCTGACCGAAATAACGGTTTTTTCCGGTTTTCGATTTAGTTTTTATTTTAACCGCTGATTAAAATACACAACACTATATTTAAACGACCTACAGTAACAAAATTACTGGTAACATATTGAATTTAAATAAATCAATACTTTTCGGTACAGTTCCGGTTTTCGTTCTGACAGAAATAATGATTTTTCCTGTTTTCGGTTCAGTTTTTATTTTAACCCCTGATTAAAATATACAACACTATGTTTAACTGACCTTTGTTTGTTGTCCTAACAGTAAAGTCCTCATTAACGCACGGGCCGACTGGACCTAGGCTCCGGGTACCCTATTTTTGATCTCCCTATAATTTGGTACATAATTAATAAATTTTAAATAATTTAATTAACAAAATTTTAAAATGTTTTTTGTTAATTCGTCAAGTATTATATTTCTGAAATTATATTTCTGAATTATATTTCTGAAGCATAGATATAATTGTTATTTTATTAATAATTTAATTATTTAATTATTTTTTCTCTTATTAATTTTGTCTTAAAATCTACGCTTACCTATACTATTTTATTTTATTAATTGCAAGTGTTATAGTTTACATCCTTGAGGATATACAGATTTTTGACATTCGACTGTACTACAAAGGTATGTAAACATAAAATCAATATAAACTTTCCTCCAAAAATATTTGTTTGTATCCTGTTTTATAAACTAAATTTTTTGGAGGGTAGGGGAGGGGCGAAAGACTACCAGGCCCTAGGCACAAGTTTGCCTTGATCGGACCTTTCTAACAGTAGAAATATGGAAACATATAGGTTCAAAGAACACATAGCATATACACCTGACACACTTTCTTATGTAAAACCATATCTAGAAAAAAAAACTTGCAAATATTTTACATTTAATATATCAATAAAATGTATGTTTTTCAATTAGTTTTGCTGCAAAAAAATTCTTAGAAATTCATTAACAAAATGTTATTAATTAACTCATATCAATAACCAGGAAAAACCATCAATTTTGTTTTTGAAAAAATGTATATGAAATTTTGAAATGCAACCTCTCTCCGTCATTAATTTGGTTTTAATTAAAAGAAATTAACTTTCTAACTTATTAGCATGCTTTATTCGAAAAAAAAATTAATTATCCCTCTGAAATTCTGTTTAAATATCACGTGATGCCTCGTCCTGACGTTGAGCGATAATTTGTAATTTATTGTAGACAACACTGATAATGTTTTAATTAAAGAACCCAATAAGTTAGACTAATTAGTGTTTTCAAAGTTTCTTTTGAAATGAAATATGATTTAGTGTTATTTAAAAGAATTATGACTCGTAAAGCAAGTTTGAAAAAGAAGGAATTAATGTTGCATATTTTTAATTAATTGAATATTTGAATAAATACTCGATTTGTAACAGATCAAGTTTGGAGAAATTATTTTAATTTTATGAGAAACAGTTGTACGATTAAAATAAAGGGAATTTTATTTTATTTTTTTTCTTTTTGTCTTGCTTGAAAATATAATATACTTATAGAATAGGCTTGAAATTTGGTACTAAACATTAAATATTTCTAAACTTGTGTATTATTTGTTCTAAATGTACCTTAAATAAGAATATTTATGGGTCACTCTTTCTACTCAACATTATAGCCATTTTTATTTATACTTTTGATACTTATATTTTCTTTTAAACCTTATACCATAAAAGTAATACCTTAAAAGGGACTTTTAAATCTTATTTTAACCTTATATTTTAAAAGATACTTTTAAACTTTTGAATTATTTGTTTCAAAAATAATTTAAATAAGAATATTCTTGGGTCATTATTTTTAGATTAGATTATGGCCATTTTTATCTATAAGGAGAATTTTACACCTAAGCAATATTTGTTTCAGAAGTAGTTTAAAAACGAATATTCGTATGTCATTATTTTTACATCCAATTATGGCCACTTTATTTATAAAGAACATTTTAATCCTTACAATTATTTGTTTTACAAGTACTTTAAATAAGAATATTCATGGATCATTATTTATACATTAGATTATTGCCATTTTTGTTTATCAGGAAAATTTTACACCTAAGGAAATATGTGTTTCAGAAGTAGTTTAAGTAAGAATATTCATAAGTTATTATTTTTATACCAAATTAGGGTCATTTTATTTTTAAGGATACTTTTAACCCTTAAGATTATTTGTTTCAGAAGTACTTTAAATAAGAATATTCATAGGTCACTATTTTTACACC
>CM063497.1:77053199-77066935 GCA_032207245.1 Pardosa pseudoannulata | reverse complement strand
TTCGCAACGACGAAATACACGAGGAACTTAAGATTCCTAATATTCCAAAATTTATCTATAAACTTTCCACTAAATTTCATAAAAACTTAAGCAATGAATTAATAAATAATCTTGTCAACTACGACCCCGCTGATGCTTGCAATAGAAGAAGGCCTTTGGCCATTCTAGCCAAAGATCTTTAAATTTTGTGCTGTCTTATATAAAAAATAAAAAATCTACCAAAAAAACCTTAAAAAATGTTATAAAATGTAAGAAAAAAGATTTAAAATGCTTAACTGGCCATACATCACTTATCGTAATCTAAATCATTTTTATTTCGTGGATTTTCTCCTATTTCTTCCCGTAATGCTCTGCGATTTTACGTCATATTGAGGGCGGAGCTTAATTTTGCAATTCATCAATACTTTATTTTGCTGAACTAGGTACGTAGAGGTGTAGCTTGGTTAGTAAACGCCTTGCCCACCGCTCACCTTCATTGCATTGTCGTCGGGTTCAAACCCCGACGAAGGCAAAATATTCAAATCTAAATTAAAATTCTTAAAAATTGTTTTTTGTGATTAATTACTGTTATTTAGGCACTTTTTGGATTTTTAGACCATTTTAATTATTTTTAAAACTTGTATTTTTATTTTTTCCAAATCATCAAAACTTTCGTACCCAACATCACTGCTAAGCAATTTAAAATTTATAACATCAAAATTATAACAATAAAAATTATTAATATAATTAAATATTATTTTTTAGGCCTTTATTTGATTTTTAAAACAGTTTATTTATTTTTAAAACTTATATTTTTATTTTTCCAAATTTTTTAAAATTTTTGTTTTACTCATTATTTTTCAAATTCTTTCGGCTTATTTTGTACGGATGTCACTGGCCAAAAAATATTTTTATGTTTTACTATCCCTAAACTTTCTACTCTCTAGTTTTGTGTTATGAACTCACGAATCAACCCTTCTATCTCTTTGCTCTTTTATGTGTTTATTTTTTCGCTCGTTGTCATTTCTGTGCTCACTGATAGAAGCCTCTGGATTAACGGGCCAGGCCCATAGAATCCAGTTGCATCACCACCTTTGATGCCTTTGATGGAGTTTCGTTTGAGTTCTCTCGCTACCTCGGTAGAGTGAGGACGTCTTTTCTGCTCTGAGTTTCTCTGCGTTTTTTCGGTTCCGGCACTCAATGAGTGACGGCAACCCACCAGCGATTACGGACACGGCCTCCCCTTCGGCGGGACAGCCTACCAGCTCTTTGATGACCCCAACGATACGACCCGGCTCGACTATGGAATTTACGGCTTTGACTAAACCCCTACCAGATGATGATTCGGACATGGAAGCAAGTGATGAAGAGATCCAAGACAGCGCCAACGCCTTTGACTTACATTTCATCCAACTGATCGAAAGAGGAATGCTCACAAAACAAGCGATCCAGGAGACCCTCGCCACTTGCCCATTCGTAGCCAAGCACTTCCAAGGTGAGTCAAAAATTGATAATGAGCGAAAGAAATCTTCCTCTTCTATAAATGCTCCCCAAACTCCTGCCAAAAAAATTCGTAACGATGATTTCAACTTCCCACCTTTGAGACATACGGCCAAGCGCCCTGTCTCAACCGTAAATAACGAGAAAACGGAAACAGCCAACAGATTTTCCAGCCTAAAGGAAAAAACCTTATCTGCACCTACTAAAGTACCCAGTGCTTCTGAAACACCTAAACCTAAGGTGAAGCACATAACTATCGTCAAACTGCCCAATTACCGGGCTATGCTAAACGAAATCTCAGGAAATGGCGCTCGCAAATTCCATGCGAGAGTTGGAGGCGAATTCATTCGCCTAGATCCCCAAACAGAAAACGATCACAGGGCCATAACAAAATTTTTAAAGGACAATCAAATTGAAGGATACATCCTTCCCATCGGAGTTGTAAGGCCCATCAAAGTAGTGATCCGAGGTCTCCCCAGAGATATTCCTGTGGAGGAAATTAAAGAGGAGTTAATCAAAAATGACTACCCAGTGTTAAAAGTTGCGCAATTAATTAAACGTAAGACCCAGCAGCCCATGCCATTATTTCAAATTCAGTTAACTCCCAGTGAAATGGCCAAAAACATTTATGAGCTTGAAGCTCTATTCCACATTAAAATCTCCATCGAACGTTACAGGGCCCCTGCCAGAACACAGCAGTGTCACAACTGCCAATTTTATCACCACTATTCGGAGAATTGCTTGATGAGATCCCGTTGTGTGAAATGCGGCGAATACCACAAAACGGAAGCTTGCCCCAAAGGTGCGGGGAAAATAGATAAACCCAAATGTTGTAATTGTGGCGGAGAGCATCCAGCCTCCTATCAAGGATGGCCGAACGATGGCCGAATGGTTAGGGTGCTGGCCTTCGGAACTGGAGTTCGTGGGTTCGAATCCCATTATGGCATGGATGTTCGTAGCCGTTCGGAATCGGCTTTAAGCAGTAGGTCCCGGTCTCATTAGCCCTCGTGTGCCAAAAGTAGACCGTAGCACTCTACAACCAAACCAACCTATCAAGGATGCCCGAAGAAGTTCCCCAAACCGAAAACATCCACGCCGGCGTTCGTCGCCGCAGCCGCTCCAAAGGCTCTCCCGAGCTCTTTCGCGCATGCGCTCAACGCGACCTCTCCAGCAATTCTCCCTCCCGTCGCTCCTACGCCTGTAACGGCTCCCCCCTCTCAAGTCCATTCAAGCGTTGCTAACGAAAACACTAACCAGTTAAGAGAAATCGCATGCATTCTCCAAGAAATCAAACAGATGCTGGGTATCCAAAATTTTGTCGAAATTATAATCAAATTACGTAAAATTAAAGCCAATATGATTAAAGCAAAAACCTCTGACTTTTGGCGTTCTTCTCTGGTTTAATCCAAGATCCCTCCACAGGTCCGTAATGGCTTTAAATAGGTTTTTATCAGTTTTCGCATGGAATTGCAACGGCATCAAAAATAAGATTCGTGAGTTCAGGGAATTCGTAAACGAGCGCTCTCCCGATATTGTATTATTACAAGAAACCCACCTCCGACCGGGGGATAAACTCAACATAAAAGACTACACCACATAAAGGAATGATTTCCCTAGTCAAATTCAAGCCATGAGAGGTACTGCTATTATTATTAAACGTTCTATTCCCCATCATGTAATCATTCTTCCATGTCTACAAATTATCAACGCTACTGCTATTAATATTAAAATTAACAACAGGTCTGTATTCACCATAATTTCTACTTATATTCCACCATCTCTAAATCCGCGTGAAGTCCTTGACGATTTCTATGCACTTAGCACAATTAATAATGATACAAAAATATTCGGAGACTTAAACGCTAAGCATAGAGACTGGCATTGCACTTGTAATAACTCTTATGGACAAATGATCACAAACTTTTCTGATAATTCAGACTTTGATATTTTTGCACCTAACGAGCCAACACACCACACTAATAATAGCAGCAGCGTTATCGACTTTGCTTTAATTAAAGGTATTCTAAATTCTATCACTATCGAAACCGTATGCGACCTCTCCTCAGATCACAATCCCGTTTTATTAAAAATATTTATTAGTAATAACCCTTATACTTTTAGACCACAAAAATTTATTAATTGGAAACAATTTAAAGATCATCTAAATTCTAAAAATTTTGACCTCCCTAATATTAATAATACTAATGATTTAGATAATTTTATCACTAAAATAACTACTGATATTAATGACAGTGTTACTTTTGCTTCCACCATCATTCCTGACGCAGACAAACGCCACCACGACAGGCACTTAAAATTACTAATTAATAATCGCAATCGTACCAGGAAAGCCTGGCAGAGAAATAAAACGCCGCTTAATAAGAGAATTTTAAATAATGCACAACAAGACCTCAAATATTACATACACGATAAAGCTAATAATCAATGGGGAAATTTTTTAACTTCTTTAGACACTACTGACAATTCCATCTGGAAAGTCGCCAGGCACTTCAAAAATACTTTCACACCTATTCCCCCACTCAAAGATCCGACTTCGAATTTTATTCACTATACAGCGGAGGAAAAATGTAATTTAATCGGCATCACGCTTGCTCAAAATTTCACTCCTAATCCAGGTTCTGACGTAAACACGACCAATGATGTCAACATTTCGATTTCTACTATTCAAAATTTTAATTCGCCTAACACTAGCATTCATATTGATTCGGCTACCCTTATCCAAATTATTCGTAAATTACCAAAACGTAAATCCCCTGGAGAAGATAACATCACTAATAATGCTCTCAAGCATCTCCCCATTCGACAAAGTTATTACTTATATAACATTATTGATTATATATTTTATTTTAATTACTTTCCAAAATGCTGGAAAAATTCTATCGTTGTCCCTATTCCAAAACCTAAAAAGGATCATTCTTCTCCAGATAACTACAGACCAATTAGTTTATTAAACACTCTTAGCAAAATTACTGAAAAATTTATTCTTGCAGAAATCAACAACCATTTTGAAGAACAAAACATTATTATTCCGTATCAATTTGGATTTCGGAAGAATCTCTCGGCTCCTCACCAAATTTATCGCATTACTGAATTGTTGACAAAAATAGATTAAATAAACGTTCAACTGCCGCTGCATTTTTAGATATTGCTCGTGCTTTCGACAAAATCTGGATTGACGCACTCATACACAAACTAGTTAACTATAATTTTTTCTAATAACTTAATTAAATTAATTTACTCATATTTAACGGATCGCACTTTTCAAGTAAAAATTTATACTACCTACTCTTCAAAATTTCCTATCCTCTCCGGCGTACCACAGGGATCACTTCTCGGCCCTACTTTATTTAATATTTACATAAATAACATCCCTGTTCATCCTACTACTGAACTAGCGATATACGCAGACGACACAGCGATATTTTCATCGAATAAAAATTATAAATTTGCCATGACTACCGTCAACAAACACCTAGTCAAAATTTCTGAGTGGCTAGACAGATGGAAAATTAGGATAAACACTAATAAATGCGAAGCCGCAATGTTTACAGCCAAACAGAAAACGACTTACGTTAATTACAACATATATATCAATAACATTCGTATTCCTTGGTCGGATACTGTTAAATACTTAGGAGTAACGTTAGATAAAAACTTAACTTGGAAGCAACATTTTAAAGCTGTTAGAGATAAATACAGAAATACAAAGCGAGCTCTGTATCCCTTAATTTCTCGCCGAAGCAAAATGACTATTCAAAATAAGCTGCTCGTTTACACTTCCTTCTTCTTCTTCTTCTTTAAAAGCTTAACAACCTGTAACAGGTCTTAGCTGCCTCTACAGCTCGCCTCCTCCAGCCCAGTACACTTCCTTCCTTCGTCCAATATTTACCTATCCAGCACCAGCCTGGTTGTATGTAGCAGATACTAACATTAAAATATTAACAGTTATTCAAAATTTAATTTTAAGAGAAATTACTAACTCGCCATGTTATTTTCGCAATCATGAAATCCATAAGGAACGTTTCGGTCCCCGGCGAAGACAAAAATTCTGAAACTTATTAATAAAAATTATTTTTTTACGTTTATTTATCATTATTTAGGCCCTTTTCGGATTTTTAACGCAATTCATTTATTTTTAAAACGTTTATTTTTATTTTCTCAAAATTTTTAACTTTCTCGTTTCTGATCATTATCTCTCTCTCTCTCTCTCTCTCTCTCTCTCTCTATATATATATATATATATATATATATGTGTATATATATATATATATATATATGTGTATATATATAAATGAATTTGTGTCTGTCTGTCTGTACTCAATAGACTCAAAAACCATGCATCCAATCGCTGTGAAAATTTTTATGAAATGTTTTGGTATATCCCTGGGAAGGTTTTTGTAAGTTTTTAACGTTCGAAATCCATTCCTTCCCCCTTTTTCGAGCATTTCGTGTCACTATTCCAAGCATTACTTTCCCCGGTTAAAAGGAAACGATTAAATTTTTAATTTATCGCGTGATAACTAAGTGAAAGAAGCAATATTTCTAGCAATGTGACATCATCTCAAGTAATTGTTTTAAACGTAGTTTTCCTCAGTTAAAAGCAGAAGATTAAAATTTTTAATTTATTACGTAATACATAGTTGAAAATGATATTTTTCTATCGTTATGACGTCATTCCTTTAAACATTTCATTTATTCATTTCTTATTTTATGTTATTTAAACATCGTCTGCGTAGTATCAATTCGATTTGACCTGGAAATTGAGATATAAAGTGATTCACTTCCACTTCTATGTGACGCAAATTATAGCATTTTTATGTGAGAACTAATTTTAAATTTCATTCTTGGTTTTTAAGTTGCAATGAAATGTTTATCAACAATATTCTAACAACAAAAAGTACAAATTTCAGTGACTCTCATGGGCAAATAAAAACCTATCATTTTATATAGTTATCTTCATATTCATATGGTTGTCAATATGAATGTGTGTTTCTGTTTCATACTAAACTATGTGGTTTGTTATAAATTGCCTTAATTTTAGAAAACATTTATTATTACGAACAAAATTAGCACTGTTGCTGTCAAAACCTCTGCTCCCTATTCTATCACGTAATTTGGCAAAGTATATTACGTTGGTAATCAACGTACAGTAGTAATACAGTTTAGGGTTAAACTTATTTTTACCATACAGTTTTGAGCTAATTTAATATAAGACACAAATTCGATGCAGATTTAATCGTTAGCATGTAAACATATATTTTGTTATTTTTATTTATAGATATTAAGAACAGTTTTCATTTTTATGTTTTTTTTATACAAATCTACCCGATAAGTTATAGAGTAACTAACTTAGGACAAAAATCCTTGATACCGCCAAATGAACATATCCCATATTAATGCGTCTTGGATTCAGAGATTAAAATCTGACTGTGACTATCTATGTATGTAAGTATGTTTGTATGTGCGTCTATCTCCTTGCGAACCACTTTACGCAGACGAGCTCCAAAGGTACCAAAGGACGCGGAACGATCCAGGGATGTCATTTCGCCCATTCGCGTTCCGATATTCTAATTAGTTCGAAAAATATTAAAGAAAAACCGAACAAAATGCCAGTTTAATTTTTCGACGAGCTTTCCATTGTTGAGTTGGCGTCTAAATATGGTAGTGTTATTCATTGTTGGCATTATTATCTCCATATATTTGGTATTCGGGAAACACAAAATCGTATCTAAGCTATTTAAATTCAAGTGTAAGTATATATGATGACATTTATATATATAAGACAATTTTCTTATCTGCTAAACGCTAAACAATTTTTTTTTCTATTTTATTTTCTTGGCGAGATTTTTATTTTCAGTAATTAAGAACTTGCCATGTTCTATCAAATTTGTTTTTATTTCACAGTTGCCCTTTTTTAAATAAAAACTAACATATGGTTATAGGTTTTGTTATCTAAAACTCAACTACACTAGAGAAAAAAAATTGGCAAGTGATATACAGGGAACATATAAGTTTTCATTTTAGAAATGGCAACTATGAAATGTTGAGATATTGTAACCACTTTTGATTAAAATTTAAAATGTGATTTCAAGTAATATAATTGTTCTAGGTGTTTTAGTCTGATATACGTATTTCGTTTTATCAATATTATTTTGGTATATTTCTTTCATTTTCAATTCAATTGCGCCATTTATTTATCCAATTTTAAGACTTCACTTTGAACTTCACCTATTCTTAAATAACCTTGGCAACTTTTGGTATATTTCTTTTAATTACGTGTTATAAAAATTAAAATCATTTAAGTAACTTCATTCTTATGATAACACTTTCAAGTAATATAATTGTTCGCGGTTTTTGACCTTATGTGCTTAGTTCATTTTATCAATATTTGGTATTTTTCTTTCATTGTCAAATCAATTGCACCATTTTTATTTATCCAACTTTGAGACCACATTAACATCTATTCATAATTAGACTTAGCAGAATTACTTAAGGTTAGTTACATTTCGGTCAATCGCGTTCAGATATTCTAATTAGTTGGAAATATATTATTTTAAAACCAACAAAAACACTATTTTAATTATGTAGTACAGTCATTTTAACTGTAGAGTTGGCGTGAGAAACAATGACCATATTTTCATTAATGTCGTTGTTTTCGCCGGATATTTGGTAATAAAATTGACATTAATGCAAAACAGCTATCGCTTATCCTGCCAAACCGTTGTTTGTTTGGAAAATTTGAACTGCTGCACATTTTGGTACTTTTGTTAGTGATTTATTATATTCTTGAAGAATTTTTCAAGACCTTACCATTCAAATTCGAGAGTAAATAAATGCATTTATAAACATAAATACATTTGGATGCATTACTTCGCCCAATCCGATGAATGCTTAAACTCTTTCCACTATTAAAATACCGTAATTACAAACAGTTAAAAGTATAGTAATTAAAATATGTACTGAGTGGTCCCATTTATTGCCTATAGTTACAACTATTTGTTACACGCAATAACTTTTTCTCTTTGAAATATCCCAATATCATAATCATTTTATTTTTAATAGCTAAATTTTTTATTTCCTCAAAATATGTAAATCTTTATTTTACTTTCTCAAATTTTTTAAGAAATTAGTATATTTTCTATTATATGTTGGCGTGATTTTTATTTTCAATAATTACAAATTCGCCATGTTCAATCAAATTTGTTTTTATTTCACAATTGCCATTTTTTAAAGAAAAAATTATCGTCATAGGTTTTGTTGTTTAAAATTTAATTTTTATGTATGTAAAACATTAGTACTAAAAGGCATCCAATCTCGGAAATGAATTATCCCATTCAGAACAGTACATATATATTACTCTCCACAGTATTTTGAAATTTGACTCCTACATTAAAAAATGTCGTGGAATTGGGAACTATTATGCAACGGCTTACGGGCAACACAGTGCACTTACTGGGCATTCAGCTATTAAAATAAACTGTTATAATCGTCAACAATCTGAAATATACGAGATTTGTTCATCATTTCTATTAATATGTCTTATCTTTAATAGTGGTTTTAAACCTTTCATCGAAATATTTTAAAACCCAGACCGAAGGCTGGGTGCGAATCAGCTACTTATTCAATAAACAAAAATTTATAACACCTAAACTAAGTTAATAAAAATTTTTGTTCTAATTAAAAATTATTATTTAGGCCTTTTATGGATTTTTAGTACAATTTACTTATTTTTAAAACTTATATTTTTATCTTTTCAAAAATTTTCAAATTTTTTCGATTTTGCTCAGTGTTGTTCTAATTTTTTCGGCTTTTTTCGTAGGGATGTCACTGACCACAAAAATATTTTATGTTTTTCTATCCCTAAACTTTCTACTCTCTAGTTTTGTGCTATGAACTCACGAATCCACCCTTCTATCTCTTTGCTCTTTTATGTGTTTATTTTTCGCTAGTTGTCATTTTTGTGCTTACTGACAGAAGCCTCTGGATTGAAGGGCTCGGCCCCTATGGTCCAGTTTCACCACCACCTTTGAAATGAAATTGTATATACTGAATGGGAATACTCTTCCCTCGGCAACAAATTCGGCACTTAAACAGTCCTTTCGCTACCTCGGTAGAGAGAGGATACGTAATCCTGCAGCGTAATTCTTAGTGGCGCAATGGTCCTCTTCCGAAATAAAACGGACAGATGGAGGAACACTTTTTTGTAACATGAGGAATGTTCCTCTCAGGCCACGTACAAATTATGGCAGACCGGATCTCAGAATCAGCACGTACCCACTCTACGAAGGTAGGGGGCGATCTCACGATGTATATAGCGTGTCGTGTAAATAACAAAGCAACAAAGCAATGCTTTTTTTTATTTATATATATACTTTTAAACTTTTAAAAAATTCTGAAATCTATTTCCTTCTTAACTATTTTAACAAACTCTATCATACAAATTCCAGTAACTTAACATAAATTGAAACTTGGCATATGAATATGGTATATGCTTATTGGTATATTTTCAGTGATAAATAATAAAAATTTAAACTAAAGAAAGAAACAAAATACATTACTCTATAGTGTTATCGTTAGAAAACTGTTTTCAATTCTACGCTATCTGTCCTAATTATGCAGTTCGATGGTATTCAAAATTTTTTCAGATCAAGTTTCAGATTATGCGAAATTATAAATTAAAGTTCTGATGTTTATCATATTTCAAAATCGGGTTTATGAAAAATATTTTGTACTGAAAAAAATTGCTTTTACAAGTTTCCCATAGTTTGTGTAGAAAATTTTCAATTACTGTTTAAAAATTCTTCAAGTCTTTTCAGTGTAAAAAGTGTTTTTCTAATATTAAATGCCCGATTCCTATGATAGAATCCTCTGGTTTTAGGCGTCATTTATATGTAATAGGCTCCGCCTTTATGACATATAACTATATAAACTGTATTTTGGGGAATCTTATCCGGTGCCCCTATCATAACTGTGGAAAGAAATATCCGTATCATTATTACACCAATGCTCAGAAAAATAATATTTGTATGACGGTATGTTTACATGAACTAGAAGGGGTGGAATGCAGCTGACAACACGACTTTGAAGAACATTGTTACAGTAACATTAATTATTGACACAGTAATTATTGATAGAGTTTAATAATTGTGAGCAGTAGGGTTTATAATTATGCACAAAAATCCAAATAAAGTGCGAATAAAAATATTTAAAAGTTATTTAAAGTGCAATAAAAATTTTTAAAAGTTACATTGTTCAATTGCTATGATATTAAAATAAAAAATTAAAATAGAAAAATTTAATTTTTTTAGGAAAAAAATAACACACACACACACACACACACACACACACACACATATATATATATATATATATATATATATATATATATATATATATATATATATATATATATATATATATATATATATAATGGTGGTGGGGGACATTCGCAGGAGCCTAAACTAGAAGTCAAATGTGGCGAGCGTGGTATAAGGATAAAGAAATAATTTAACGACAAGAGAGGAAAAACAATTTGGAAAAGAATTTTAATAATTAAGGATCTCTAGCACATATTCTTAAGTTCCTAGGTTTAACCTACGAGGACCTTTTAGATTTTCCTGTTAAGTCCATCACTTTTTGCGGATGAATAAACTTTTAGATTTTGTCTAGCAGTGACTGGACTCGGAGATTAGCAATAACAGCAACATACTATGGTTATATTTTTCAGTTATTGCTACACGAGAACGAATTTAAAAATAGTATTTTTTATTGACAAATTATACTTACAAATTAAAAAAAAATTTGAGTCGTTTCTGCATATAAATTTTATCTTTTTTTCAATATTTAATTGCCAGATTCTTGTGATGGAATCCTATAAGTATATAGATGTTATTTATGTGTAATAGGCTCCGCCTTTACGATATATTAATGTAGATAGATTTGATCCGAAACACTGGTATTTTTCTGTTATTGCTACATAAGAACGATTTGTAAAATAGTATTTTTTAAATTTACAAATGAACTTAAAATACACAAAACTGATAAATTATACCTTTTGCTTAATACAGCAATTCATTATTTTTCTTTTCCTTCCTTGGATGTGAAGGGGAGTTTCCAACTTAACGTGATATTTTTGACACCATAAAATTACCATACATATCGAGAAGCGATTTTTTAAAACTTTATTTATTTATTCGAGATAAAATATAAACTATTTCTTTTATCGAAATTCGAATTAGTTTTTTTCATAGTTAGTATTTATGCTTTAATTCAAGAGTAGTTCACACATTCCCATCTGTAGATAAAAATCAAACAATGGTATCATATTAATGTATAAGAAAATTTCCTATCATATAATCATTTTAAAAAATGTACAGATCATATGAATTTTTCAATTTTTTGAAATTCAGGCTGTTTTGGTACTGAGAAGATGGCTCATCCTTTTCACAAACAATAACAGCTAGAAATGGTAAAACTGAAATTAAAAATCTCTCCGCAAATGAAAAAACATTAAATAAATCTTCTTACGTTGAAAAAGAAGTAAATTTGATTTTTGTTTAAAGACGGCGCTTACTTCTATAGTAATAACTAATAATAATTTCCACGTAAATGGTAGTACTGTTAAAAGGTTACATAATAATAAAATGAAACCTACATCGGTTATTGAAAAATAATCGATTATAGTTCAGTTAGCCTGGTTCAGTTAGTTTAAGTTCGCTTAGTCATCAAAAATCAACATGGTCACTCGGCTTCTTCCTCACCTCATTGGTATACTTTATCTATTTTAGTCTGTAGTCTTTATTAACTACTTAAAATTGTCCCCAGCTAGCACGGAAACGTTGGATTTTCGTTGGCTACAAGTTGGCTGTTGGTCTTTGGTTGGGTAAACGTTGAAAAGGGGAAATGAAATGATGGTATTTAGTTGGCAAAATCTTTGGTTGGCCATCGGTAATAGTGAAATGTTGGCCAACTGATGGGCTTTATCAAAGTTGTTATGAAACTTGTTTACTTTATAACTTAATTTTATTTATATACTTTTCAAGTTACTTATTTGTGTTTCAGATAACATGAAATTGAATCCAGAGAAAATGTAGAGAACTTTGGTAGATGGAAATGGTGGCCGAATTTAAATAAAAAAAAATTGTAAATAAAAGAAAAATGACTAAAATATGTATATATATTTTGTTTAACTGCTGTTGTGTTGTGCTTTTCTTCAATTATCTATTTTTAGCTCTCAGAAGGGGATATTTTCGTTTTTCTTATTTAAGAAACAGTTTGTATCATTAAAAAAATTTAATATAGATTTCAAAGGAATAAATGGATTGCCGCAGAGTAAGTATTATATGAAACGTGTGGTGTGGACTAAAATAACCTATCTCATTCTTTTTTTATACCTATTTTCTATTTTTTAACTCTTGCAAAATTTAAAAATGACATGTTATAAAAACATCAGCTTATTTCAAAGTAATAGCACATGACCATTCTATATTATACACTATAGCAAAATAATAATAAACAGAAATAATAAACGGTGATATTCCGTTGGCCCATCGTAGTATTACGTTGGCCCACCGTAGTATTGCGTTGGCAATATGTAAACAACCACCATTAGCCAACCATTTACCAACCGTTGGCCAACGGTTGGCCAACATGTCATATCAACGTTGCCCCAACGTATGCAGTACAACGTTGGCACAACGTAACGTTGCTAGCTGGGGTCATTATAGTAACTGCTTTCCTCCCCCGGTTCATTATAAAATGAAAATTTCAGTTCCTTTCAAAATGAATTTTTTCTATTAAAAGAAAAATTCGTTCACTACTTTTCGACCCTATAAGAAACAAAGCATTACAGCAACTTCCCGCTGCTTTTTTGCAGCACTTGTCTGGTTTTTGATTTCTTCGATAATATCAATTTGATTGAAAAAACTTAGAATAAAATTCTAAGAGGATTAGTATAAGCCCCACGTTGTAATCGTAGCGACACAATTAGAAGAGACTTGAATATGAAAATAAAGAAATGTGTTCCAAATATTCAATTATTTTTTTTAATAGCTGAAATAATATATCTAATCAGATTATTACAGAGCTCTCTAATTCTAATTTTAGGATAGAATTGTAGGATGTCGTAGTTAGAAATGCTTTGTCTTCACGTATGTATTGGCAATATAAGTATAATTTATCGTGAATGGGAAACATTTTGGACAACTTATGTTTGAAAATGTATGGTGTTCTATGCT
>CM063497.1:77043199-77048199 GCA_032207245.1 Pardosa pseudoannulata | reverse complement strand
TGTATTCTTCAGTATTCTTATTTCTTTGATTAATCATGTTTATTTAATATTGACACTATCTGTACAGAGATTGAATATCAATTATGAAATTTAGCCCTTTTAATTGATCTTTAAATATTGCACTTTTTCTATAAATTGAAATATTCTGAGAATATTCTGTGTATTAATTGTGTAAAAGCTTACTGCTTTTACATCAAAATGACGATATAGTATTATTTTGCTATTTTTATTTGCTATCAGATAATATAAAATTCAAATAAGAAATATGATGCATTCCTTTTTTTATTAAGAAAACAAAAACTGAATTATTTTTTATTGCAATAATAACGTTTAAAAAATACAAAACTGATTATTATATTAACACAAAAATTTCATTAAAATTATTTCATCTCCAATTCATGATAAGGTAAATTGCACAAAAACTTGGAGCTTTCTTATTTACCCCTTTTTATGCATATAAATGCAAGTTTAAAAATGTTTTTTAGAGATGAAGTATTACTAACAGAGCTTTTATGACATGCAGAAATATAATTGCTATCTACTTTTTCAATAGACACAAGAGGTTAATGATTCCTTGATAAATGAATCATTAATCCTCAATGCTTCTATTAAATCATAGAGAGTAAAAAGAACTATAAATACTAATTAGTTAAAAAGTCTAAGGCACATCCATGAACTAGAGAAAAAATAAGGTAGGCTGTGCTTAGCTGACAGGTAAATTCTTTAAGATGGTTTCTTATTTTACCGATACCAGTGATATAGTCAGAATTTATTTGCATGGGGGTTCAAAAGTCTTCATATAAAGTACCGTGAATAATCAATTTCATAAAAAAAGTAATTTCATTACATACACATGCAAAATACATACATATATACATCTTACATTCATAGGTTTGCGTGAATACGTAAAACAGATCAGTAATTATTTATGTAATTTCATTTTACTTGAAAAATGTATCTTTTAAATTATGCTGTAAGTTTTTAATACTAAATTTGTTTAATATATATATATATATATATATATATATATATATATATACATATATATATATACATATATATATACATATATATATACATATATATATATATATATATACATATATATATATATATATATATATATATATATATATATATATATATATATATATATATATATATATATATATATATATATATATATATATATATATATATATATATATATATATATATATATATATATATATATATATAAATCAGTGGCGTGCGGTAGGTTTTCATGCAGGGTGTGCAGAGAACATGGATTTTCCAATAAATCTTTAATTATTGAGACATCTGAGTTCCCCATTCTGAAACGGGTTATTTATTATGAATATAAATTTAAAGATTACAATAAATAAAATATTTACCTACGAGTAGTCAAGTTATAACTATAAAAACAGCTAACTTATGAGAATTCTACTGGCACTGAAGCAAAAATCATGTTTTTTGTTGTATGGTGTCATATCGGCGTCGAAAAAGCAATCCTTCGGGCTTCCACAAAAAACTTATGTGTTCAGCAAACGTAGCACCTCATGGCGCCCGCCGCTGCGGTGCCTCATCCGGATGCTCATTGGTGCCGACAAACCGAATGTCTATTCCACAAGCAGAGGATATCGCTGCACGCTGGCACAATAGAGCGAACTGTTTCTTGTTCGGTTAGTGGATTAAATTATATTTATTAGTTGTTTTTAACATTTGGAAATCATATATTCTGCGAAAAATATCTTGACAATTTTTAAAAACAAAACCAGGGATATGGTGTTACAGATATAACTTATATACTGTCTGTAAGACACAATGAATGGTAAAATTTGGACTATTCTGTTAAAATTCGTTTCTTTAAAACAAAACAACATTGTTTTTCATCTAAGTTTTTCAATAAATATAACACATCACAAAAATTACTTTACCACACTAAAACATTTCACTTTATATTGATGAAATACTTCTTTTATATTTCCATGAAAACAAAATTTTCCAATATTTAAATTTAAACATTAATAGTTTGCAAAATGGTATGGCCAGTTAATCAGTTAAAAAACCAAAAGCGCTTCAGCACGTAAGTCCCTGCTCTAATACAACGCTTAATAAACCGTACCTTTGGATGATTCTGAATGCCAAGTGCAGGAAAATTAGCTACACTTGCCTCAGTGCCATAGTATGCTGTTCTTCTAAAGTAGCCCATATATATATAACGTGATTTTCAATTTAGTGCGCAGTGCGTGCACATCAGAACTGCTTACGTTCGTTTACTTTTGAACGCGCTACGTAGTGCAGCACCTAGTACTGCAAGCACTGCGGGAATACAAGCAAGTAAATCAACATAATATTTGAATATATTATAAATAATATTTATTATATACCATATAAAGATAGGTAGACATAGATGCAGAAAATTACTGTCCCTCATAATTTTGCCAGGGTGTGCAGTTCACACCCTGCACATATGGACCGCACATAACTGTATTTAAAGATTTAGACATCATTATTGGAGTTATTTTCGTTTTTCGATATAGAGTTTCAGATCCCGATATGAACCCGGAAATTTCAGGTAAAAGTACATTTTCTCGTACTATTTTGTGATATTTGTTTTTGGATTTTGAAACCCAAAAATGACTGCTATAACTCGCCCCTTATATCTTTTTAACTTTACTGCTGCACACCCTGATGAGTAACTCTCACTTTGATCGCTGGGGATTCGGCTAAAGTCCAGATATCTGAAATAAGTTCCAATTCAGTTAGTTTTCGCACTTCGTTTTAAAATCTGTTTATCCACCAAGGATTTAAAAAAAACTCTCCCCGTTGCCACAGCTGACTCCCATTCAATTTATGAATATTTATTAACCCGTCTTCAGTAGGAAACCACTCCTTTTCCCTTCCCAACGAATCCCTCTTTCAATCAATCGGAACAAAAGCATTTACATCTTAAATAACGTCAAAATAACGTCTACCTGTAAACCTCTCTCGGAGCTGCTAGAAGGATTTTTAAGAGAAGGCTTTCTTGCTTGCTTCTCAGCTATTGATTTTGCATTTGCGACTGGTTGCACGTTTCTTTTTTTCCCCTATTTATTTCAGTTTAGTACATTAAAGGAAAAAATAGCACCTCGGGGAATTCCCTCTCTTTTGTTTACTTGCCATGTTCCGTACAGTGTGGAATCTGTAAAATACATCGTGAGGATTTTCAATTCCCCCAAATGTTGCACTTGCGTGATATGTATTCAAACAGTTTGCTGTTACAAACTACACAACTACGCTATCTCAAACGCAGTGTTACTTACTTAAACTTTCGATGATACTGGTGTGACGTCGCTATACCCCATTGGCTTCACAAAGGGGTTTTGTTAAACCTCAGGGCAGGGCGACACTCTGTCTGGGTTTTTGACACTACACCCAAATGTTGCATTTCAGTGATATGTATTCAAACAGTTTGCTGTTACAAACTACGCAACTACGCATTCTCAAACGCAGTGTTATTTATTTAACCTTTCGATTGTGCTGGTGGGACGTCGGTACACCCCATTGGCTTCACAAAGGGGTTTTGTTAAAGCCCAGGGTAGGGTGACACTCAGTCTAAGTTTTTGACACTACACTACAAAGGGTTGTCACTTCGATAACGCCTTGAGATGCCCGAGGTGAATCGGAAGGACAACAAAATGTCAGACAGTGAGGCGCCAACGAAGGAACCAATCAGAGGCTACCAAAACAGCAACGCGGAAAGAAAAAGCCAATGGGAAGAGGCGAAAGGTGACGTCAGGCGGTTTTTTTCGCTGGAGTCCCCAAGACTAAAAGAAGAAGAGAGGTTCGACTGGTGGCGATTGGTTTTTTTTAGAGCTTTTCTCCAGCTTTGTGTGAGATTTAAGGAGACCCAGTTGTACCCCTGTACAACTGTATCTGTCGGCACCTGTCCGCAGATTGTTTTTTAGGTTCGCCTTGAACTTGGGACTTTTAGGTCCGCGCCCTCTGATGACATTTGGAATATTTGTCCATTCTCCATTTTAATCAAGAATAAACGTTGCTATTGTTTCTAAACTGTACGTCGTGTCATAATCACTTCGACACCCACAAGCTACCCGAGGTTTCCATGACGTTACATTATATACAAATAACAATAACAATTTAATCACCTTTTGATACACTAAAAATGTTAATTATGCTATTCAAAAGGAACTGCTTACTCTGCTTATACACAAAAATTTACTGTGGCATTTTTCTTTACGAGCTGAACAGTCTCTTGCAGATCTTGGCTGAATAAATTACAGACTCTTTCCATTGATTCTCATTTTGTTAGTCATTCGTTAGGTAGGTATTAGAACGAAATGTTTCGTGATATTGCATTCTACAACAAAGGTAGTTTTTAAATCATTACTAGGCATACATTAATCAATCGAAATATCTAATCATCAATATTTTTTTAAATTTAATTTGACTTATTATATATACACTAGCATATAGCCATCATATGACGGGATCAGTAAAATTTTTATTATTCCAGAACTGTTAAGTAAATGAGGCAGGTAATAAAATGGTTTGTTTTTTGGCTGAGAATTATCTGGTTCACTCTCAATAGTTTATTTATCGTCATACTCCTCTAGAGTCTCCCGATCCTGTAATGCAGTTTAGAATCACATGGAATTCATTTAGTCAAACCATGTGGTTATGTATAACAAACAAACAAACTTCTTAATTTTTAAATATATATAAATTAAAAGTTAGATATTTAGTAGTCCTCGACTTATATGAAGAATTATTGTTAATACGATGAAAAATTTTCATTACAACAAAAAATAATCGATGATTGAATTTAAAATTATCACTTATATACTTAATCTAATTTAAGTCAAATATAAAAGAAAATTATTTGCTTTATTGTAAGTTCAGCGATAAAACGTATGAAAATAATGCACGCGATATTTAAATAATTTAAAACAAGAAATGATTATATGAGATGGTTAAAGGAATGACGTCATAATGCT
>CM063497.1:77023199-77040699 GCA_032207245.1 Pardosa pseudoannulata | reverse complement strand
TTGTTCTGAAAAAAGGTTATTCAATATAATAATTTAGAAATATACATTTTTCTATCAAAGAAAATTCATACGTTTAAATTTTACTATTCCTTTAGAATAGTAAAATTTCCTTTTTCAATATTGCTGTATACTTTTTTAAAAGTATACAGCAATATTGAATAATTACGTCACTTGGTAAAGATTAAAAAAGAATTCTTTAATATTCTTTGACAGAAAAATATAAGCTACTAAATTACTATATTAAATGATATTTCAACGAGTAACTTTTTCATGATTAAATCAGGCTATTTACTGTTTATTAAAATAAACCGAGAATAAACATTATTGTCTGAATAATGTAATGGAATTGCATATTTTTACCAGTTATTGTTAATGATTTTAAAAAGTTAAAGACCATACAAATAAAAACAAATAAATCTTATTATTTATCAGAGTTGCATTAGGTGTGATCAAAATCTGTATTGATTGGTGTAATTTCTGTTCTATTCAACAGTAAAACTTTTTTAATGTTTAGAAGTTCTTCTACAGTTGGATTTTTTTTTAAAACGCTTCAACTGCTTCTTTACTTACGAGTGGAGAAATATCGACATTGTTTCTTGATTTTCTGTTTAATATTTACAGTTGAAGAAGATTTCCTTATTTTAATGCTTTTACTATGATTTTCTTTGTGTGAATAACAATAATTTAATATGGCATTGAGTTATTTACGGATCTTAATTTCTTCTTCATCTGTAAAATGGCATTCTTTGACGAATGCAGAAATATTATCTAATTTGTTTTGCACATATGTCTGACCATGCTTTTCATACTTAGGAAAATAATGTACTAGGGAAAAATAATGTACTAGGTTAGGGGAATGTGTAGTAGTTCATGCACACCTTCCATTGTTTAACGGGAGGTATGCATCGGTGTATTAAGAACCCTCGACACGAGCTCGAGATTACTTAAATAGGTTTAGTTACTATATTAGTGAATAGATGGCGCCAGTGAATCAATTAATTTTCCCCCCTGGAACTGTAGCACCGGAATTGGCTGTCCCGATCCACTCGTCATGTGTCAACTATTGTTTTCAGATACTACAAGTGTTAGGTCATTTGGATCTACTTAAGATCTGGGACCCTCTGCTATTTTTGGCGATTTTTTTAATGGCGCCAATAGCGCCAACTCCTTCTCGCGGAGTTACCGGAAGGCTGTCGTTTTGAACGGGAGCGGATTTTCGGCTTGACTATAACTGACTTATTTTATGGTGAAATATTATACTAATTTTGCAATTAATGGAAAAAAGTTAAAAATTGAGTAAAATGATATTTATATTAATACAAATTTTGTTTATTGAAGTTAATTTTTTTTAATATTAATTGGTTGTTAATTTTAAACCATTAAAAATTGATTATTTTTGTTTTTTAATATTCTTAAAATATTTCCTGATTTTAAATACACAAAACAATTAAAAATTTCATTTTAAAAGATAAATCAGAAATAAAAAAATAAAACATATGCAAAGATTCTTTTTTAATTTTCAAACAATATTAAAAGGTTAGTCCTTTTTAATTTTTTATAAATAAATTTTTGATTTATCAAAAAAGTTTTTTAACCAAGGGGAGCTCTGCCCCCCTTGACCCCCAGTAAATGTTATTAACAATAATATAAAAATTTATTAAAAATGTAATAAATTTATTTTTTATTATTTTTGTTTTTTAATATTCTTAAAATATTTCCTTATTTTAAACACACAAAATAATTAAAAATTTCATTTTAAAAGATAAACCAGAAATAAAAAATAAACATCCGCAGAGATTTATTTTTAATTTTCAAAGGTTAGTAATTCATTAAAAGGTTAGTACTTTCTAATTTTTTAAATAAATTGAGTTATCAAAAAAGTTTTTTAATCAAGGGGGGCTCTGCCACCCTTGACCCCCCGTAAATGTTATCACAAATAATATAAAAATTTATTAAAAATGGGATAATTTTTTACATATGAAAAATAAAATAAATACACACTAACTGCATCTAGAAAAATAATGCTTAAATCCGCAACCGTTAAAAAAAAAAAAGAAAAAAAGCCATCAAAACCTTCCTTTATTCCACACGAAAGAGTTTACAATTAAAATAACATGAAATATCACTTGAAATTAAAAAAAAAACATACGCACTTACTTTAGCCGTTGGAAGCACTTCCATCGGGTCGATCTTTACGTTCCACCAGATGCATATCATTCTTACACCGAATATTCGTATTTATTACAGATAAGCCCATCGTTCACACACACAAACACCAAACAGAAGTGCATCAAACAATATCCTCATGCGAAAATGGCAAAAAACGAGTCTAACCAGTTTGGATGTTGTGTTAAAAGTACCGTTAACCCCGGAACCAATAAAAATTAGGCGCATTTAAACACAGAACCAATAGAAATTAGGCTCATTAAAACGTAACGAAAGAGTTACATAAGAAGAGCAGGCTCTGAAATGAACAAAAGCTAAAAAATAACACTGCGAGGAGAGGAGAAAGCAGTCTGGGATTTTTCAGTGTTCCCAAATATCCACATACATGTAAAATCTGGACAAATGAGGTGAAAAGGGACGAGAAATTAACCCCCAAATTATCATATAAATCATCTCCTATGGGTTTGTGAAAACCATTTTTCGGTAAGTAAATTCTTGCTTTTGTTTAAATATTACTAATTTAGGACAATTAAAGTATATAAAAATGCATCTATACCTTTAAAAGGACTGTTGATTAACCAGTGCTATTTAACTTTTAAAACTGTTTCTTTTCGAGTATTATCACAAAGTTTAAGTACAATAAATGGTTGATAAAGCATATAAATATCTGAAGCATATAATTATCTAATAAATAACTCGGGGGAGGGGAAGGTTATATATTCTCAAGTTATTATAAATATTTTCTTCAGAGATGCATACTTTCTTAAGTGTATCAATTCACAGTGATATTTTTCGATTAAATTGGTGACTAATTTGAAAAAAGTATAATATTTTTAAAATTCTTAATGATATTACTTTAAAAATTAAATTTTATTTCAGAAACTTTATACAATTTTTTAATTTAACATTAATATTAAAGGTAATAAAACTGTATTGCTATTTAAAAATGTATAAATTATTCAGGAAAACCTTTTAAAGATTTTAAATTTCTTTTCATCAAATTTAAAATATCTAAGAATTGGTTTGGTTTTGGAGCGCTACGGTCTATTTTTTGCAACACGAAGGCTAAAGATTCCGGTCTCACCATAAATACCTCCTCTAATTTTTATTTTAATATATTACATCTATCTCTATTTATAAAAAGCGATGCTACTACATATGTGTGTGTATATGATATATGTATATTTATTTGACTTGTCTATGTCTACAAACAGAAGAGCTGTGATTAGCATAAATAAAATATTAATACATGTTAAGTAAAATTAGATAAATATATAAATGATCTTACATACATTTGGGTTTTAATTCCCTGTATTTCTGCTCAAATAAAATCCAGGTTTTTTTTCCAAAGAACGAAATTATTGGCATCATGTCGATTTTGGGAGGTTGACCGACTTCCTTTGGTAAATCCAGGTAGAAGAGACATTTATAACAAATTAAGATAATTAAGGTATCGAGATCGATGAAATAAACCTTCAGGTTTAAATAAAAATAAATTTTGATAGCTGGAAAATTCCAAGAACTTGCAGAAACAAAATCGGAAAATAGTGCCAGCTTAGAAGCAATAAGAAAATATTGGATATCGTGAACGATGACGTCACAACCAATCACGGAGCGTTTTGATGTCACGTGATTTTCCATTAACTATAAAATTAATTTTTAAAATAATGGACCCAGTTTTTTAAATTTTTGAGAACATTTTTTTAATCTACGAGTCTGGAATTATCAGAAAAATACTAAATTGTTCGAATCCCCCACATGTGCAAATTCCTCATTGCATCTAGATAAAGTTTTAAGAAATAATATAAATAATAATAATTATTATTATTATTATTATTTTACCTTCTACTAGGTTCAAAAAGAAGAAAGGATTAGAAGTCAACACGTGGAAAACGTAAAACCAAACGGAAAGCGATAAATAAATAAAGATAAATAAATTTCTCTAACTTCCCCGATTAGATATCCCATCCCCGTGCTTGAATCACACCTTTTATTTTCCGCTCGACATCGTTCCTGCCTTTCAGGGAAACGCCCCCAAATCTTCCTAATGAGAAATCGATACATTTACCTTTCGTACGACAGGTGCGAGAAGTCGGCGAAGAAAAAATTCCCTAAGCCAACTGTAAAATTCCCTAATGATGATTAGGCACATCACACACACACACGGCATTTTGCAGTATGTGACAAGATTTTCGCCGGCTTTTATTTCTTTCTTTTGTAAGCGACCTGTGGCAACAACGTGAAGTGGGAACAGATCGCGTGTTTATTGATTCAGATAAATGAACTGTTTGAGCTTTTGTGTATGAGGAAAAAGGGAAATCATTCCATGTAAATATTAAAAAAAAATACAGTCGATTCTTAATATCTCAACATTGTTTTTCTCAATATTTAAAAAATCTATTTTTTTTCTCTTTTTTGCCTGAAAATATCAAAAGAAACAGACTTTTTCTAAAGCGATGATTATTTGGCTTCCCTAAAACCTTACTTTTTTTCTGTCGTCTTCATTTTTCTTTATCATTTATATTGTCTATGGAAAGTATCATAACCATCTGAAAATTTCATAAGATTTTGATTAATTTTCACGTTTTGGACATCCTATTCTAAATATGCCATTTTTGGATTTCTGTCTGTCTGTACGCGAACAAACTAACTCGAGTATATTTTGATTTGGAAAAACAGAATTTTTAACGAACATTATAGCAAAATTGTAGTTTTTTAAATCAAGTTTTAAACTCACGGCGGTCGAAAGTTGCAAACCTGTTACTTTCAGTCAGTAACTGACTATTCACATAATTATCTAACTATATGAGAACGTGATAGATCGAATACATTTTCAGTTAGAAAAACAAAGTCTAAAGTACATACATTATAGCAAAATTGATTTTTTTTTAATCAAGTTTTAAGTTACTCACGGCGGCCGAAAGTAGCAAACCTGTTACTTTCAGTCATTAATTGGTTGCTCACATAATTTTCTCAGTGTATGAGAACGTGATAAATGGAATAAATTTTGAGTTAGAGAAACAAAATCTTAAGTGAATATATTATAGCAAAATTGTAGTTTTTTTAATCAATTTTTAAGTTACACACGGCGGCCGAAAGTAGCAAACCTGTTACTTTCAGTCATTAATTGACTTCTCACATAATTATCTAACTGCATGAGAACGTGTAGATCAAAAACATTTTGAGTGAGAGAAACAAAATCTTAAGTATGTACATTATAACAAAATTGTAGTTTTTTTTAATTAAGTTTTAAGTTTCTCACGACTGCTGAAAGTAGCAAACCTGTTACTTTCAGTCATTAATTGACTTTTCACATAATTATCTAATTGTATGAGAACGTGATAGATCCAATACATTTTGATTTAGAGAAACAAAATCTGAAATACGTACATTATAGCAAAATGGTAGTTTTTTTAATCAAGTTTTAAGTTACACATGGCGGCCGAAAGTAGCAAACCTGTTACTTTCAGTCATTAATTGGCTACTCACATAATTATCTAACTGCTTGAGAACGTGATAGATCGAACACATTTTGAAATATAGAACTAAAATCTTAAGTACGTACATTATAGTGAAATTGTAGTTTTTTATTCAAGTTTAAAGTTACTCACGGGTGCCGAAAGTAGCAAAACTGTTACTTTCAGTCATCAATTGGCTACTCACATAATTATCTAACTGTATGAGAATGTGATAGATCGAATACATTTTGAGTTAGAGAAACAAAATCTTAAGTACGTACATTATAGCAAAATTGTAGTTTTTTTAATCAAGTTACTCACGGCGGCAGAAAGTAGCAAACCTGTTACTTTCAGTCATTAATTTGTTACTCACATAATTATCTAACTGTATGAGAACGTGATAGATCGAATACATTTTGAGTTAGAGAAATAAAATCTTAAGTTCGTACATTATAGCAAAATTGTAGTTTTTTTAATCAAGTTACTCACGGCGGCAGAAAGTAGCAAACCTGTTACTTTCAGTCATTAATTATCTAACTGTATGAGAACGTGATAGATTTAATACATTTTGAGTTAGAGAAACAAAATCTTAAGTACGTACATTATAGCAAAATTGTAATTTTTTAATCAACTTTTAGGTTACTCACGGCTATTGGAAGTAGTTATTCATCCGCTACTTCCCGTTACTGATTGGTTTTCTATTATTATCCGGCTTCCGACGCTGGTATATTATGAACTATCACATAAATAATGTATGTTAATTATTTTTGTGAACATTATCACACAATATAATCATATAGATAATGTGTGTCTATCTATATGTGATCTCTATCTGTGAGTGATCTGAATGTATAGCAATATATATATATATATATATATATATATATATATATATATATTTATATACATTATATATATATATATATATATATTTATATATATATATAAATATATAATTATATATATATATATATATATATATATATATATAAATATGTATTATATATATATATATATATATATATATAATATTATATATATATATTATATATATATATATATATATATATATATATATATATGATCCGTTACATGACGAAGAATGTAATAACTTTAGCAAAATTATGGTTAGCGGTAAGTAGACACGCGTGGTCCGGACAAAGCCGTTTGTGTAATAACGTCTCAGTACACTGGATGCATGTTAGGCGGCGGTACATTAAGAACTGTCAGTACGCCGAAGCCAGTGTGTCTGCACCGTTATATGTCTTCTACTGTAAAAGGACTAGAGTAATATTGTTAATCGAGCGATGCTGTAGTGTACATATAGTTACCATATGCAAAGGAATTTATGTTGTTTGGTCGGTTACTTAATGACGACATTTCGGCCCCATCTGGAAACGGATCGGCTGATCCAGGCGGGATTGACCGCAAGATCGTCACCATGGGTTTGGAAGGTTCCGGAAGAATCACGTGAAGGGAACCGGATCCCTATAAAAGAAGATTGGCTGAGCAAGAAGAGGGCTTTTTCTTTAGAGTTCCTTTGAGCCCGTTTATATGTGCCAGTCATGTACTTCTTTTACCGTAAAGGGATTTTGCTTGGAGGGTCGAGAAACCCGTTTACATGGTCAATTTATTTCTTCCCTTCATTTCGCAGGGATCGTCGCTAGAAGTCACGTGATCATACGGGAAGGCAATCATCTGTAAGCGCAAAGGATGATGGGGAAGGAGAGTTCTGCTATTACCCGGGTAGAAAGGTGGGTTCTTTCTACCCCGCAATATTTTCCCTAGCTTCACTAGCTAGGGAAAATTCTTGAAAGGGGAGTACAATTCGCGTATCTACCCTGCATGCTACGCTGCTTTTAGCACATGTAAACGGGGCATTGGAGCTGTTTTGTGGAGCTCGAGAGGAGTCCAGTCGTCTCTCCGATTGCCGGAGCTTGCTTTGCTTTAAAGACCGCCTACTTCTCTGCTTTTGCTAAGAAGTCGACTTTCGACTTTTGGATCTCATTCCCGTTATGTCAATATTTTTTTCTACTTCGTGCATAGAAGTAGGTCGCTGAGAGTGACTCTTACTCTCCTTTTGGATCGTTTTGCATTGAGTTTCCTCAACGAACTCCAGCTTGATATGTTCTGTTCTCCGAAAAATAGTCTTTTGAGAGAGCAAATTAGAATTCAAAAACGAAACATTCGACATCAGCAACAACAACAACTTTATTTTCTTTTCATCTCTTTTTGCGTTGCCACCGGCGGGAAAACAAAAACAGCCGAGCTCGCGACATTCTCTCACCTTTTAATTTTAAGTTAAATCATCATAAATAAAAATCAAAACAATATAAACAATACCAAAATAAATACAAATACTAAATGAATTACGAATTAAATGAGTTCAAGTAAGTGAAGAAAGTCCAAGAAGATATAGCTTTTTGACAGGTCGGATCAATTCTCCAGTTCTCGGTTTTACTTTCACCACGCGTACTTGATTGTCTTTTTGGAATAAATTCCATCACACGACCAATCGGCAATCAGATCTTTTTAAATTGTCCTGTCTTACAAGAAAAATATCGTTGATTTCGATTGGCTAACAATTTTTTTTTTTGTCAAAGGCTTTTGTACAAAAAGATATTCATCTCGGAATCTTGATCATTAAGAGCAGTTTCGATTTTGGCAAACAACTTAGTTAATTGTGTTCTATAGGTCGAACGCTTATTTTTGAGCTTTAGAAACTCCTCCATATCTAATTCAACTCAATATTCAATCAAAACCAAATAATAGTTCACATTTTTCAATTATAGAATATCATAATCAAATAATGAAGTTCAAATGACTCACCTACACTTTCGATTTCAATTCAAATTTTCTGAAATAAATAGTTCAATTTCAATCTAAAATTCCCGAGGTGAGGCACCACAATGTTCTATTCTCTAAAAAAATAGTCTTTTGAGAGAGCAAATTAGAATTCAAAAACGAAACATTCGACATCAGCAACAACAACAATTTTATTTTCTTTTCATCTCTTTTTGCGTTGCCACCGGCGGGAAAACAAAAACAGCCGAGCTCGCGACTATCTCTCACCTTTTGATTTTAAGTTAAATCATCATAAATAAAAATCAAAACAATATAAACAATACCAAAATAAATACAAATACTAAATGAATTACGAATTAAATGAGTTCAAGTAAGTGAAGAAAGTTCAAGAGGATATAGCTTTTTGACAGGTCGGATCAATTCTCCAGCTCTCGGTTTTACTTTCACCACGCGTACTTGATTGTCTTTTCCGGGATAAATATCCATCACACGACCAATCGGCCAATCAGATCTTTTTAAATTGTCCTGTCTTACAAGAACAATATCGTTGATTTCGATTGGTCTAACAAATTTTTTTTTGTCAAAGGCTTTTGTACAAAAAGATATTCATCTCGGAATCTTGATCATTAAGAGCAGTTTCGATTTTGGCAAACAACTTAGTTAATTGTGTTCTATAGGTCGAACGCTTATTTTTGAGCTTTAGAAACTCCTCCATATCTAATTCAACTCAATATTCAATCAAAACCAAATAATAGTTCACATTTTTCAATTATGAGAATATCATAATTCAAATAATGAAGTTCAAATGACTCACCCTACACTTTCGATTTCAATTCAAATTTTCTCAAATCAATAGTTCAGTTTCATTCTAAAACGTCCCGGAGTGAGGCACACCAATGTTCTATTCTCTAAAAAATCGTCTTCGGGAGAGCAAATTAGTATTCAAAAATGAAACATTCGACATCAGCAACAACAACAACTTTATTTTCTTTCCATCTCTTTCTGCGTTGCCACCGGCGGGAAAGCAAAAACAGCCGAGCTCGCGACATTCTCTCACCTTTTAATTTTAAGTTAAATCATCATAAATAAAAATCAAAACAATATAAACAATACCAAAATAAATACAAATACTAAATGAATTACGAATTAAATGAGTTCAAGTAAGTGAAGAAAGTCCAAGAAGATATAGCTTTTTGACAGGTCGGATCAATTCTCCAGTTCTCGGTTTTACTTTCACCACGCGTACTTGATTTTCTTTCCCGGGATAAATATCCATCACACGACCAATCGGCCAATCAGATCTTTTTAACTTGTCCTGTCTTACAAGAACAATATCGTTGATTTCGATTGGTCTAACAATTTTTTTTTTTTTTTGTCAAAGGCTTTTGTACAAAAAGATATTCATCTCGGAATCTTGATCATTAAGAGCAGTTTCGATTTTGGCAAACAACTTAGTTAATTGTGTTCTATAGGTCGAACGCTTATTTTTGAGCTTTAGAAACTCCTCCATATCTAATTCAACTCAATATTCAATCAAAACCAAATAATAGTTCACATTTTTCAATTATGAGAATATCATAATTCAAATAATGAAGTTCAAATGACTCACCATACACCTTCGATTTCAATTCAAATTTTCTCAAATCAATAGTTCAGTTTCATTCTAAAACGTCCCGGAGTGAGGCACACCAATGTTCTATTCTCTAAATAATAGTCTTTTGGAGAGCAAATTAGTATTCAAAAATGAAACATTCGACATCAGCAACAACAACTTTATTTTCTTTTCATCTCTTTTTGCGTTGCCACCGGCGGGAAAACAAAAACAGCCTGAGCGTTTGAACCTCAGTGTGGAAGCCGACTTACTGATCGTCAGCCCGGAGGTTATAGTGTCAGCGTTTCGTACCGGCACTAATTAGCGAACTGTTCCAGTGTTTGAGAAGAACTTGGTACACTTTACCCACGCATTGTAATTGCGTTAACGTTATCTCGGCACGAGATCTCAGAAGATTTAGAATCTACTGAAACCTGTACATAGCTGTACATAACTATTCACTCGAATAAAGTATTTAAATCAGAGTAAACGATTGTCCAGCCTGTATCATTAACGTCTTCGCCTACGCCTATTTCAGGATGTCACAATATATACATGTTACAATGAAAGACCGAAATCTGGAGAATGTCGACTTTCACCGGTGAATGTCAACATTCACATAATCGTTTAGTGTATGTCTGAAATATTCACATGAAATTCATGGTTCTGAAATATTCACATGGTGAATGTTGAACATGTCGGATATTTATATTTTCTTCTCCGTAATACGGTCAAAAATATAGTACTAGCACATGTAACTGTTGAACTTAAAACAAACCGAACACTCTTAGAACAGAAAATAATACCAATAATTAACTTAATTATGGGATAGACGTTGTACTATCTTATTTGTTGCAACACTTTAAACTGTTGTAGCACTTCGAATTACACAAGAGTCGATTACAAATAGATTGCCTCGAATTACAAATCGATTGCCTAACAAAACTAAAAGAGGTACGTTAAATTTACAACTACCATTCGGCAGTCGCAAGAAAAATAACAAAAATAATAAGACAAAACATTAAATTATAAAATACTGCTGTTCGTTTCAAATAAAGGGAAAATAAAACTTACAGTTCAATTCTTTGTTATTTATTTAATTAATAGCAAAAAAGCAATTTGAAACAAAAACGCTTTCTAATAAAAACTTTTTTTTCTCCGTTTTCCATTTTGAATATAAATCTTCATTTTTTAAAAGCAAATGTGAACGTTCAGGTAAAGATATTAATTTTTCAAAAAATAATTAAATTCTTAGATAAATATAAAAACTGCATTATGTACGCTTTGTTACGTATTAATTTTAACAAAATTGGATGTAAAACTAAGATTTTAAAATAAACGTAGATGTAGACTTATAAGGATACGTGGTATCAAGGAGCTAATAGCTCCTAAATACTAATGTGTACATTTAAATATGTGTACATATCCACGGTGTACATTTAAATATGTGGACATATTAAAAAATACTGTTGCTGACTCGAATTTAAGAATGAAATAAAACATTACAAGACAATTTTACAATACATATACAATCCCCTAGATAATAACAGCCTAAGTTATTTGTCTGTCTGTCCTCGAATTTATGAAGTGGTTTTACCTGGAATGGATAGAGGCATCAATATTGGATTCTTGATGAGTTAGGGTTAGTAACATTCAAAGTGAGTAAGGTTTATCTTCGCCTAAACTATCGATCCGGTTCTAAAATAAATTGGTATAAATATGCTTCATATGACTGCGAAAAATATTGTCGTCATTAAAGCTTTCGAAATCCACCCCTTCTCCCCTTTTCGAACTTTAAATGCCATTATTTCGAGCTCTATTTTTTCCGGTTAACAGTAGGCGATTAAATTTATCAATTTATCCCATAAAAATTAGGCAAAAATAACATTTTAATTCTAGAATTATGATGTGATTCCTTTAACAATCTCATTTAATAAATTTTAAATTTGTTTAAACATAGTCTACATTATTTTCCTACGTTTTATCACTGAAATTAGATATTAAGTAAATAATTTTCTTTTATATTTGGCTTAAATAATAGGTTAGGTTCATATGTGATAATTTTAAATGAAATCATAGATTTTTTTGTTGCAATAAAAATTTATCAACATTATTAACAACAAATTCTATCTACCTCCAGGATGTAGTGGAAATCAAAGTTTCATTCCTTTACTTCCATTAATTCCTATGGAAAAAAATTGGGAGGAACTTAACCGATACTTTCGACGTAGCCAAGAAAACTTTCTAAATGAATTCAACGTGATTCTAAACTGAATTCACAGTATAGGGATACTTTAGAAGGCGATGAAGATAAACAAATTATTGAGCCTATACAAGATAATTCTCAGCCAAAACACAAACCATACCGGTGGCCAACCAAACATTTTGCCAACTAAATACCATCATTTCATTTCCCCTTTTCACCGTTTACCCAACCAAAGACCAACAGCCAACTTGTAGCCAACGAAAATCTAACGTTTCCGTTCTAGCTAGGAGGATGTAGGTCTTTCAATACAATCAAGGTACCACGATATGCGTCTGTCACTAGAGTTGAGGATTACAGTATTAGACGGATATTTTGTTTCCCTTTTAAAGGGATTAATATGGTTTTTAACAAGAGCGTTACTTCTGATATATTCCTTTTTAATGACGGGGTCCCTGATACGTTGCTATCTTTCCTAATTTTATTACGTCTTTTAGGAAGAGTAGTTATAAATTACTGTAATTTCCGATAAGGATCTATGGAGACACTAGTTTAGATTCAATAGCATTAATGATAATCCAAGTTAAAATGTCAACAGACCTATCTAGGTCAGTAGCGCAGCTTATATTGTCATTCGGTTGAGGAGTGTCAGCAACTTGTTTGGAAAAATGGCTCAGATTTAAAAAATACTGTGTGTTGATGGATACTGTGTGGAAGGGGCGAGTTTAGAGTTAAGGTCAGAAAAATGGGGATATGATCAGAAGTAAACAAGTCTTTGGCGATTGTCATAAGGGAAATTTAAATTACTCAGAAAGGAGATTTCGACTTTTGAAACTTCGTTAGAATCTCCATACCTGGTGGAGACAGTGGGAAAAGCAATACCAGCACAATTATCGTTTATGAATGTATTAAATATCCGGCTAAGCCTGCAATCTCCTTGTTTCCCTTCCTCCCAACATGACCGTCATGATGCAGGAAAAAGTGAAAATATTGTAACTAACACAACTACTGACCAATAACTAAATTTTACTTAAGGATAAAAATTTATTACTTACCTACGCTAGTAATTTCAGAAAAATACTGAACATATATTTATATTAATTATTTTAAATTTTATTTTTATATTCATTTTTCTTATAAACTTTTAAAATTCTTTATTTTAATTTATCAGTCTCAAAGTGCTAATATTCCTTACCTGCCAAGCCCTTTACTCGGGTTGTAGAGCTTTTCAAATAAAATTCCATGCCTAAGCTTATGTAACTAACGTACTTTCGAAACAGCGATTTATTCTGTGCCATCTTACTATCTCTGTTAGAAGTTGCTGTCTTCAAGATGATGGGTCAACTGGATTAGCTGGGCCTGGACCTCAAATCCAGAGATTTTACAGTAAGTTGAGAAATTGACAACGAGCAGAGAATAAATAAATGAAAGATAAGGATAGAATGGTGGATTCGTGAGTTTGTAACACAGTAACTATTAGAAGTTGCTGTTAAAATATAAACCCAAATATGATGTAAAAAAAAAAAAAAATGTTTGGGAGAAACATAAGGAATTAAATGTAGCAAACCGTGGGAAATTTTTGATGTAATTGCAAACAATGTTAGCTCTCTCCTAAGAAAATGCAAGGGAGTGTAATGTTATCATCGGTGCCTTTCCTTACCGCTACTCTTTCTGATTCTATCCCCATAAATCGGATTCAGCGATAAATTTTCGACTGCACATGTGATAAAAAAGAAAAAAAAAGCAGTTATAATAACCTACACTCATTTTCATCTGTACAGTTTAAATTGCAGTTATTTTTATATGCCTTTTGCTGTATGCTAATAAGACTTTAGCCCCGCCTTTTTAGTTTTTGTAATAAATCTTTTATTTACAATTTTCAAGCCGTTTTTGTGTTACGTTCTCGATAACTTTACATTAAATTTTATTAATTTTACTTTGTACAACTATGTTTAAAAATATGTTATACAATCAAATTTTAATTATGAATTCTAAGTTTATAATTTAATTTTGTTTTTATAAATGTAATTTTGTATTTCCATATATATTTTTTGTTTAAATGAATTAATTTTGTCTATAAATATATTTTTTCTACTTAATTCAGAATTTAAAATTAATATACTAAGCTTTTCGGTTCGTTATCACTAAAGTTTTATTCATCTTCGCATTGTTTTACTGTGGTTTTTAATTAGGAAGAGATTTTATGCTTTGGTCCATCTTTTGCTTCTATACTTCTATTTTCTTTTGTTGCTCTATAGACAGTGGATTCCAATGGTTCAAAATTCCGTATCTCCGAACTTTCTGATAGCTGTCAAAATTATGTTTTCAATCTAAAACAAAATAGTAAATATCAATAACTATAATTCCTATTGAATATTGTACAGTCATTAAATATCTGATTTGCATATTATAATTGTACGCTGTATATTTTTTCATTTAAATTGTGTGTGAACATTATGTTATCATCGGTGCTTTACCTCTCCTTTTCTTTACTCTTTCTGATTTTATGCCCATACATCGGTTTTCAGGTGCATTTTTTTTCTCTTGCATGTTTGATCGAAAGAGAAACAAGTTCTTTTTACTATCATAATTTACAATACAATCCGTTAACTACCTGTTAGAGTATTAAAAAAGGGATATATTTTCATCCTGGATTATGACAATTTTCTAGAATAATGATTAATAATTTATTTATTTTGTAAGTATACACATTTCTTCAATTTTCCTTGTGTTTCAAGTGTTTATTTCCAAAAACACAGGTCCCGCCATTGACTGAGTTCATGCCAGAGGATAACGCTGAGACTGTATCTTTAAAAAAATATATATACAGTAAAGTTAAATTCTGAGAAAAAATGATAATTTAAGTAATATTGAAAGTAATTTTTAGTAATATTATCTGTCATCAGTGAAGCTTATTATCCATGTACAGAATATTCCTGCTGAGTATCCACACTCAACCCTTAGGCTCCGCCCTCTTCCTGTCACACATTTACCAAGAATTAAAAAATGTTTCTTTAATTCTGTGCTTTTCAAAACACGAACGAGTAATTCTAAAATTATTTGATTCTTCTTCTTTTTATATATTATTTTACTTTGTATAATTTAAGTCTAAATTGTAGTGTTGTTTTATTCGCCCTCTGCTGTATGTTAATGAGGCTTTAGCCGCACCTTTTTACTCCTTATAAGTAACTTTCGATTAAATTTTTTGTACAATTTTGGTGTATAGTTCCTGCCATCTTTATATTAAATTCTATTACTTTTTTATATAAAAATATTTTTTACAATCAAAGTCTAGTTATTAATTCTAATTTTATGTCTTTCTTTGATTTTTGTCAATTTCGTTTTGTATTTTCAAGTGCATTTCCAATTTAAAATACTTGAATTAAGACATAAATATTATAATTTTATTTTGTTCAGAATTTTACATCGATTTATCGGTCTTTAGGATGCATAAGAATGAATAGGTCTTAAATCTCATCGTTTCATCTTTCATTCGATGTTTGGCAAAAACAGAATTTAAAAAAAATCTTAAATTGTTGGTAAATGATTAACATGAGGTGGAACCTAAGGTAATTATTATATATATTTTTTTTACCAGAGTTACATTTTACTGTATATATATTTTTTAAAGAGGCAGCATCAGAGTTACCCACTGGCATGCACACAGGCAGTGGCAGAGCCTGTCTTTGTGAAAATGAGCTTTTGAAATTCAAAGAAAAATGAAGAAATATGTATGCTTAAAAATTAAATAAAACATACATAGTTCTAGAAATTTGTCATCTTTCAGTATGAAAATGTATCCATTTTTAAATACGCTAGCAGGTAGTAAACGTACTGTATTGTAGGTTATTATAGCACAGAACTCTTGCTTTTATTCTCGATCATACGTGCAACCGAAAAATGTCCCTGAAAATCAATGTATGAGGATAGAATCAGAAAAGTACCGATGGTAACATTACATTAGCACACAATTTAAATAAAAAATATACACCATGAAATTATTATATCGCGCAAATCAGATATTTTATAACAGTACAACATTCAATAACGATTACAATCATTAACATTTATTGTTTTATACTAGATTCGAAACATAATTTCGACAGTTTGGAGATACGAAATTTTGAACCATTGTAAAACACTCTCTATAAAATTACAAAAAAAGTATAGATGCAATTTAAAGAAAAAAAAAAAAACTTTTTTAAATTCAAAAATATGGTAAAACAAAGCGACGTAATATGAAACTTCATTCTTTTTTGGTAACATTCATCCGAATGCATAGTAATTAATTTAAAATTCTGAGCAACATCGAAATAAAAACTTATTAAACTTACCCCAATATAGTTTCACCGACGTTGATGCCTCGTTCTGAATTTTGAATACCAATTTACTTGAATTTGATTGATTTTAATCACAACTTAGCACTTTAAAAAACTTATTTAAACAAATAATAATAACTATAATTTTCTAATTTTTTTCATGACTAGTGATGTAAAATCAGTATATTAATGTGTCAAACATATCTAACAAATTACTGTTAGTAATATTTTTATATATTTGGTTGGTTGGTTGGTTAAAGCTTAATGGCATTGAATCCTCCTGGGATATATTGTGCCAAACACAAGTTTTTATATATTTGGAGCTACTGCACCTTGGTGCAACCAGACTACAGATCCATGCTGAAATTACCTGAAATTTGCCAGCCTTTATTAATCAATGAAAAAATATTATACTTTAGTAGCTTTATATCTATCACTTTTTTTTTAAAAAAGGAAAATTTATATAAAAAATAAATTTTCGTTAATGTTCAGAACACTGTTTTGGTTGTAGTTTCACGCGATGCGCCGTACAGTTAAGGCGTGGTGTGAATAAGAAGCAGGATTTGACATACATTTTCTGTGCTGAGCGACTACTTTGATCGGTGCTCCTTAGCTCGAAACTGTATTCCACGTAACGGTAAATAGATTCATTGATTTGAGAGTTACATTAAACCATGATGTCTTAAAATGTTAGACATCTCCCTTTTAACGTTCCCCTTTACACTATCCGAACGCAAGGCACTATCCGCGCCACAGAACCTTCTCTGAGCTTTTCTAGCCACCAATTTTAAACTGAACTTAATGTTTAATTTTAACTTACTTATCACTTGTATTCAATTTTATTTTTCTAACTTATCATAAATTTAATTGTACAACTTATTATAAATTTAATTTTACTTCATTCACTTTTATCTTTACTGTCTTGTACAGTATTTTCTTAGTTAAAAAAAAAAAAAAT
>CM063497.1:77013199-77018199 GCA_032207245.1 Pardosa pseudoannulata | reverse complement strand
CCCAGTGGTCAATTTAAGTTAGGGATTAAAAAGGGTACTGCAAAAAGATGAGGGAATTTTTAACCCTTGACTTAAGATTTCCAAACCCCTCAGAATTTTCTCGGGGTGTCTTAGGGGTTTTATTCAAAATGCCTACACTAGTTTCCTGATCCAGTTTACTTTTCCTTACACACACACACACACACACACACATATATATACGTATACATATATGTGTGTGTGTGTTTCTGTGTAATGATAGTTTAATCAAACTAACCAACTGAATTATAACTACATTCTACAAAAAATATCTGTCGATTATACACTTAGGAGGAAAAAATTTGCCGAAAGTCTTTGTTTCTCTTTCAATTCTGGTAACCTTTGGAGACCACGAGAAATCTAATTTCTGCTTAACTTAAATAACCTTAAATAAAACTTAAGTAAAATATTTGAAAGTTAACTTCTTAAACGGGGAAATTTACTATTATAGATATAGTACTAAAATTGGGATCAGGGAATCATTGCTGTAGTTAAGCATGTAGAAAAGCCGTAAAATTTTCACTATTCAGGACTGAAATACCGCAAAAAATTTTAAAACCTCAGTGTCTCAAAAACCTTTCTATATCTATTTTTATTTCATATTTCTCCCGAAATATTAGGTAGGCAAGTTTAACTATCGCATAAATTTTTAAAACCCCAGTATCTCACAAACCTCTCTATATCAATCTTTTTTTTTTCATTTTTCTCCCGAAATATTAGGTAGGCAGGTTTAACTACCACATGAAATTTTAAAACCTCAGTATCTTATAAACCTCTCTATATCTATTTTTTTTTCATTTTTCTCCCGAAAAATTAGGTAGGCAGGTTTAACTACCGCATAAAATTTTAAAACCTCAGTATCTCACAAACCTCTCTATATCAATTTTTTTTTCATTTTTCTCCCGAAATATTAGGTAGCAGGTTTAACTACCGAATGAAATTTTAAAACCTCAGTATCTCACAAACCTCTCTACATCAATTTTTTTTCATTTTTCTCCAGAAATAATAGGTATTCAGGTTTAAGTACGGCATAAAGTTTTAAAACCTCAGTATCTCACAAACCTCTCTATATCAATTTTTATTTCATTTTTCTCCCGAAATATTAGGTAGTTAGGTTTAATTACAGCATAAATTTTTAAAACCTCAGTATCTCACAAACTTCTCTATATCTATTTTTGTTTTCATTTTTGTCCCTAAATTTAAAGTAAGTAGGTTTAACTGTGTATACCGTTAAACAGGTGTGCAAGATTTTGACTCCTCCACGGAATGTACTGACTACAGCCGTATTACTTATATTCATGTATTTTCAAAGAAAATAAAATTAAATTAAAAGCCCGAAATAAACATATGTCACTGTTTAAAAGTCTCCCCAAAGTGTAACTTTTCTTTAGAAGAGATAATATTTTAAAATTACTTCTAATCTGTTTGAGAGGAAATTTAACCAATTCTACCGAGTCAAGTTGAGAAGTGTGAAGCCTCAAGTAAACTTCTCTGAGAAAAGGGGTTAAACATTTAATACTTCTCCAAAGGCACTCTGTCATTATTCATCATTTTCAGGAAAATCAAAAAGAAACGCATGACTTTAAATTTGTAAAACAAAACTGCACAATCCTCCTGCATTACGATGCATAATGCATTTACCTCGCAACAATATATTTTCCAACAAACGGTTATGGCTTAGTGTTTAAATATGCAGATCGCATCGGAGTGGCTAGAATGCGGACCCATTTCTCATGATGTCAGAAATCTGCATTTTAAAGTGATTTCGGTCGTTGTTTTAGACGAGTTATGATAATTTTAATGTTACATAGTACAGATTTTTTTTACGACAATTCTGGAAAATAGCTTTTTCTGTGTTTAATGTTATCAATCCTAATTTGCCTGAAAATATGGCATGTATGTTAAAAACCAATTTGCTTTGATGATCTTACTAACTGGAGATTCGGTCTAGGCACCCCAATTTAACATATAACTGCTAAAAACAAAATTGCAGTAATGAGCATATTTTATATCATAAATCCTGTCCATTAGATGAGTTAATTTTGAAGACGGAAGTAGAAGCTCACTATCATGCATCTTGTCGATTAGATGTGTTAATTTTGTAAATTCAAATTATACGGTAATAGATGCTCACTATCATGCATCATGTCGATTAGATGTGTTAATTTTGTAAATGCAAGTTATGCAGCAATAGATGCTCACTATCATGCATCATGTCGATTAGATGTGTTAATTTTGTAAATGCAAGTTATGCAGCAATAGAAGTTCACAATCGATTTATCATGCCGATGAGATATGTTAATTTTGTAAATGAAAACAATGCAGCAATAGAAGCTAACTATCAGGCATTATGTCGATTAGATGTATTAATTTTGTAAATGCAAGTTATGCAGCAATAGAAGCTCACTATCATGCATCATGTACATTAGATTGTTGATTTTGTAAGTACAAATTATTCAGCAATAGAAGCTCACTATTATGCATCACGTCGATTAGATGTGTTAATTTCGTAAATGAAAATTATGCAGCAATAGAAGCTCATTATCATGCATCATGTCGATTAGATGTGTTAATTTTGTAAATGCAAGTTATGTAGCAATAGAAGCTCACTATCATGCTTCCTGCCGATTAGTTATGTTAATTTTGTAAATGCAAGTTATGCAGCAATAAAAACTGACTATCATTCATCATGCCGAGTAGATGTGTTAATTTTGTAAATGTAACTTATGTAGCAATAGAAGCTCGATATCATGCATTATGTCGATTAGATGTGTTAATTTTGTAAATGCAAGTTATGCAGCAATAGAAACTGACTATCATTCATCATGCTGAGTAGATGTGTTAATTTTGTAAATGCAACTTATGTAGCAATAGAAGCTCGATATCATGCATTATGTCGATTAGATGTGTTAATTTTGTAAAAGTCAGTTGTGCAGCAATAGAAGCTTACTATGATGCATCATGTTGATTAGTTATGTTAATTTTGTAAATGCAAGTTATGTAGCAATAGAAGCTCGATATCATGCATTATGTCGATTAGATGTGTTCATTTTGTAAATGCAAGTTATGCAGCAATAGAAGCTCACTATCATGCATCATGTCGATTAAATGTGTTAATTTTGTAAATGCAACTTATGTAGCAATAGAAGCTCGATATCATGCATTATGTCGATTAGATGTGTTAATTTTGTAAATGCCAGTTGTGCAGCAATAGAATTTCAGTATCATGCATCATGTAGATGAGATGTGTTAATTTTGTAAATGAAAATTATGCAGCAATAGAAGCTCACTATCATGCATCATGTCGATTAGATGTGTTAATTTTGTAAAGGCAAATTATACAGCAATAGATGCTAGAGGTTCACGAGATTTCTGGTCCGCTAGGTAAATAAAAGTCTAAGGAAAATGTTACTCTCTCCGTCCAAAATAAGTTGCTATATTTAAATTGAAAATTTTGTCCCAAATTAATTCCTCCATTTCTAGTAGAGGGGGTCATAAATGACTTCCGATACAGTTTGATAGATCAACACTAATGAAATTATTCTACTGGAACGAATATAAAACGGTATGTGCAGTAGTTCAGAACACTGAAATCCAGCGTCTGCAGATACTCCAAATTAAATCTCTGAGATAATTAAAAAAAATCCCAGTACCCGAGAAATATCTTAATACATAGCGATAGCAGGCAGGGCATGACTTACAGAAAGGGGGGGGGGTAAACCCATTCATCTGCGGCCCCCTCACTCTGCTATATGCAGGTAGTGGCTACGGGGGGATTGCAGGGCCTGATAATCGCTCGGGCACTTAGGGCACGTGCCCTAGGCACGAAAATTTGAAGGGGTACGAAAATTTAGTCGAGTGCTTGAAACACATATTAAGTGGAGAAAAATTGCAAACTTACGCTACCATCGTTAAGTTTTAATAAATTATTGTGCGAGGTAATTGTGTTTGTGATGAACTCTATTGTTTATTATTTACTTTAATTTTACTGTGGAGATTTTAACTCCACAAAAAACGAATAAGAATAAATAGTAATTATTGAATGAGATATGAGAATGAGTATGATTGATATGAGAAAGGTAATTACTTACCTCCTCCCATATTCCGGATGGCAAACTTTCAGCTCAACACACACAAAATCCATTAAAAAATATGACTACTATTTAGAATACGGTATCTTAACATAGATTTAATTAAGAATAACATAACAAATAATAACAGAAATTATCTAATTCGAATACAAATATTTTAGTATTAAGCTTCCGGTTCGTATGGAAGCGACGAATAGTTCTAATACGAATAAAAGTTTTTTCTGGACGCCACGCTTCCCACAGCTTGGCGTTTTTATTCTGTTGCCACTGGAGATTCAACAAGGTTATTTACCTGATAATCAATTCCCTCAACGAACCTGGTGCTTTTTTTATCCTATGGGTTATAGCATATTCATAAGACAGATTATTAGCAACGTACCACTATAAACCATTAAATCATCTCATCAATTTAAATTATTTTTAATTCTATTATTATTTATTTTCGGCACCACAGAGCTTGTGAATGTGACAAGGTAAAAATAAAAAAAGTGGTTCACTCTAGGTCCTTAAAAGTCCTTAATTTTTAGCATGGCTAAACAGGGATAATAATGATTACCTAAAATGAGAATTTGGTGTTTTTGATTTTGAATATTATTTTAGTTCTAATTTCTTAAGTCCTTTTGCTAATTCAATGTTATAATTTTTATATGACTGCAAGTATGATATAGCTAGTTTTTCTTTAGCTGAATTCTCATAGAAGGCTTCAAATCAGCTGATTCCAGTCGTTAGTTCTGGACAAAGGGGGTTCACAGCACTATATTATTAGCGAGATAAGCTTTACATCGCTAACCGACAACACTTAAAAACCCTTTCTCTTACTCTTTTCACATCGATGTCAGGTCGTAGGGAGAAAATAGCGTCATTTTTCTTCCCATGTGACTTCAGAATGTT
>CM063497.1:76958199-77010699 GCA_032207245.1 Pardosa pseudoannulata | reverse complement strand
TAAGAAATCTGCATTATAAATGGAATAATAAACATATCTTAATGTCGTTTTACCCTTTTTTTTGGAAGAGAACGATTTTACGTCTGAAGTTGACAGATCATTTGCAAACGGATGACGTCACATCACGACTATTGGCTTTATTGATCTTTTCGTTGGCTAGCTTTTTGAACGTTTTTCATTTCTAGAGAATTTCAATACATGCATTCTAATGGACTGAGTAGCAAATTGATAATGTCCTATAAACCAACGGTTCTAGTATATTGAAAGGTGAAATTATGATCCTTCCACGTTTATTATCTGTCTTATGGATATAACGCTAACTACAGTTAGTGGTTATTTGATTAACTGGTTCTTACACTGGCTAGCTTTTTGACATTTTTCAATTCTAGAGAATTAGAGTAGATGCCTATTCGGATAAATTGAGTTATACATTAAGGATTTCCTAGAGCTCAGAGGTACTAGTCCAGTAAAGTTACAAATTACGATCCTTCCAAGGTTATTCTTTGTTTTATACATAAAACGCTTAAATAGCAGACATTGGCTATTGGCTTAATTGGTCTTCCCGTTGGCTAGGAGTTTAACGTATTTCATTTCTAGCGAATTCCAGTACATGAATTCGGATAGATTGAATTATACACTGATGATGTCCTAGAATTCAAAGATTCTTGTTCTTTAAAAGCTGACTTAAAAATTACAGAAAAATATAATTGTTTTGTTTCTTGTGAAAAGTTCAATAGACATTTCTTGGATGTCTGGGCGATTGTTAAGCAGTTTTTTTCTTGGTTGAAATCGCTGCAAATAAATTTAGGATATCAGGATGTTCAGCCCTTCTGAAGATCTGAAGGGAAAATTTTATGTAGGGGAGACTGGGGCACCTTGGGACACTTTTCAGTTAAACATTTTTATGAATTTTTTTTAAAGCTAATTAAGAAAAATAAGTATGCATGTATATATTGTCATCATATCTGCTTCTTATAAACATTAAATCTACTTAATATCTCATTTAGTTAAAGAGTAATAAAAGAAATAAAATACCTTTCCAATGTCCTAACCTGCCCCACTGTATGGGGTAGGTTGGGACACTAAATAACAAATACAATATACTGTTCAAATTATTTTTATTAACTGTTATAAAAGAGAAATGGCTAAAAATTGTTCATTCATTCAGCAGTTTTTTAACAAATCTTATATTTGATGCCAGCAAATTCTTCTTTGAATTCTAACAAAATTCACCTTTGGCCTATTGTTTCTTTAGGAGTGTTCAACGTCACACGAATATCAGTTTTTTTTACAAAGGATTTGTCTTCTATGTTAGGATTAAAAAATGACCCCCCCATCTTAATCTCTTCTTCTCAAAAAAGGCATTTCATACTCTCTGGTGTTTTCATTATCAACGTGATTTGCAAATGCAACAATGCTTCTTTTACTTGCAAATTTTATTAGTGCATAGTCTCCTACTTCAAGCTTTCCCTTCTTTTAAGAAACTTTTGATTTTTTTTGTTCTAGTTCTTTAATTGAATGGAAGCTACCATCACTTTTATAATCCATATCCTTGCTGTCACTACTGTTATATAAATCACTTACATTCGGTTTTCTTCAGTTTTATTGGTAGATCCAATTGCTCCAGGTGGAGCCCCTTTCAACATATGTTCTTTAAATATTTTTCTTTTAAAAATCAGCATAGGAGTCACAGAATTCCCAATGGCATTAATAACACTGATCATAGTAACAAGTTGACCACGTTTTCCTGAAGTCATCTGCCCCACTTGTTTGGTTCCTTTAGAAACAATTACTTTAGGAGGAACATGCACAGTTATGACACCAGTTTCGTCTAGGTTGTATATTTGATCTGGTAAGAATTTACTTATTTTAAGAACATCGTCAAGTTTGTTAAAGAATGTGTTAATATTTGCCCTGCTGAAACTTGTAGATCTTGAAAGAGTGGGAGCTTCGGGTTTTTGAAGAGAAATAGATTTAGCATGTCTTTTCATGAAGCCAAGGTACCAAACTACACCAGTTTTTTCTTCCCGAATGAAATTTGCAAAAATATTTTTATTAGAAGCTAGAGCAAACTGAAATGCAAGAGTTCTAACTTCACTTAGTGTTAGCCCATAGTGAAGTTTTGAAGCCTGTAATAAATGACTAACTCTATCTCTTCTTCCTCACTAAAAATTTGGCGACTTTTTATATTTGACTGGTATTTAAACCCTCTAAGCGGTTCGCACGTACAATTCTGTCAAACCGATGATGTCTTCAAACCGGTTTCACGTACAATTTTCGACCTCCAAAAATATTCCGAAAATGCATGTAATGTACATTTTTGCCAGTGTTTTTCCCCATAGAGTTTTGAGATAGGAGGGTCAGGTCGATTGTTTATGGACTGCTCCTCTCTGTGACTAACATTTATTGAGGGATGCACTCCTACTTCCTGAGGCACAAAGACGCTGATAGCTTTTCATGGATTTGTAAATTTCTATTCCGAAGTATTTCATTTTTGGTAACAGATGTATCTCTAATTGCACCACTTAAATATCTTGGATGACTTTCGTAAAAAAAATATAAATAATTCTCTCAAAGAATATTTTTATTTGTACTTTTAGAATCCATTATTTCTTATAGGATGATCTTGGAGACTTGACGAGCTTTATGTGTATTAAAAATTAACAATATATAATATCTATTTATATATCTATTTATAACCGGAAGTAAAGGGACAATAACGAGGGTGGGTTTCCTGTATTCCATTCTAGTCGAGAAAGGGCGAAGGAAAAAATAATAGAACACTTTGGCTACTGACACAATAAAACTTTAGCATATTTTTCTGGAGACTTTTTTTTCCTCGGTGTGTTCCACTAGGAGGGTTAAAGCCTTTTTTGGATTCAGATTTGCTTTTGAATTTAAGTATATGGTGGTTAAGGGTACTTTTGCTTGCACAAAAGATTCTTGTTGCTTCTCTTACTACACACTAGCCAGAAATTTTTCTGCAGCTGATTCAAGCATATTAGCATTTACAGAAGAATACTTTCTGTTTGTTCTTGTTATTCTCACCATTTTTTTTCTGAAAAAAAAAGGTTAATAAATTAATATTTTGACATGTTAAATCATCAATTAAAAATTAGGCACCAAAATATTAATTATTTTGTCTGAATTGATATTTGTTTACACTTTTTAAAGTGTCCCAAGGTGCCCCATTTTACATAGTATCTTTTGGTAACTATTATATAGTTAAGTTTAACAATACAGTTAATTTATTAGCATAGGAATAATAATAAATGAATTTTCTTTCATAACAATACACTTTTTTAATATATTTAAAATTTTTTCAAAAAATTGACTTTTTAAAATGCTTTTTGATGTAATTTTGGGTTATTTAAAACAAAGAAAATGAAATTGTTCCTTACCTATTAGCACTATCTTTATCAAAATTCTTTGAGAAGTGAAGACTAATGTCATCTATCAATACACATGAGCACTAATTCCTGATTGCAAATTAAAGCCTGAAAATAAAGGTGTCCCAAGGTGGGCTATGTCCAAAGGTGCCCCACTCTCCCCTATAATTTTAATGGGCGAACATTTATAGAAAGTGCAAACATGATTAACACTGTTAATAAGCCACAGTCAGTGGAAAGGAAACTCCTTGAGGCACAGTGACCCTTTATGCATCTCAGTGTGATTGAAAAACTTGCTCATCCGCAAAGAAATTATCAAACATCAACCACTATGAGTTGAAAAAAGCAAATGGATGCAGTTTAGAATTCTTTTTCCAGCAAGCAAACATTTCAAGTGTGAGAGCGAAAAATATGACCACACAAAGAAAAAAAGAGCAACCGTACACAAACTTAACGATATTTGGCGAATTAGAGCCAGAGGGACAGAAGCACCATGAACAAACTAACAGGCTTATTCGTTTTGTGCTCCAAACATCAGTGAGCAAATAATGATAATAACTATAATAAAGTTATCATATAAAGGTTTTATGCAATTTTTAATCTTCTGAAAAAGAATTTCGAAAGCGGGTGACACTCATTATAAAAGGTGTTATAATTCTCTAATATAGTAGAATAATAAGAATAACAATAAACAGTTGTTAGTTGGCTCAAAATTTATGTAACAAAATAAGAACACACAAAGAAAAAAGACATCAGCCGTATACAAACTTGGCGATATTTGGCAAATTATAGCCAGAGGCAAAAGCACCATAACCAAACCAACATACTTATTCGTCTTGTACTCCAAACATGAATGAACAAATAATATGATAATAACAATAATAACGTTATCATACCAAGGTTTTATGCAATTTTTAATCTCCTGAAAAGGAATTTCGAAAGTGGGTGACACTCATTATAAAAGGTGTTATAATTCTCTAATATAGTAGAATAATGATAAGAATAACAATAAACAGTTGTTAGTTGGCTCAAAATTTATGTAACATGCTGTGGCCTCACATAGGAAAAAAGAGTAACCGAACACAAACTTGGCGATATTTGGTAAATTAGAGCCAGAGGCAGAAGCACCATAAACAAAAGATAGACTTATTTGTTTTGTACTTTAAACAGTGAACAAATAATGATAACAATAATAAAGTTATCATACCGAGATTTTATGCAATTTTTAATTTCCTGAAAAGGAATTTCGAAAGTGGGTGACACTCATAAAAGGTGTTATAATTCTCTGATATAGTAGAATAATAAGAATAACAATAAAAAGTTGTTAGTTGGCTCAAAATTTATATAACAAAATAAGACCACAGAAAGAGAAAAAAGAGCAACCATACACAAATTTGGCGATATTTGGCAAATTAGCCAGAGGCAAAACCGCCATAAACACACCAACCGACTTAGTCGTTTTGAACAAGCATGAATGAACAAGTAATATGATAATAACAATAATAAAGTTATCATACCGAGTTTTTATGCAATTTTTAATCTCCTGAAAAAATGTTTCGAAAGTGGGTGACACTCATTATAAAAGGCGTTATAATTCTCTAATATAGTAGAATAATAAGAATAAAAATAAACAGTTGTTAGTTGGCCCAAAATTTATATAACAAAATAAAACCACACAAAGTAAAAAAAGAGCAACCGTATACAAACTTGGCGATATTTGGCAAATTATAGCCAAAGGTAGAAGCACCGTAACCAAACTAACAGACTTATTCGTTTTGCACTCCAAACATGAATGAACAAATAATATGATAATAACAATAATAAAGTTATCATACCGAGTTTTTATGCAATTTTTAATCACCTGAAAAAATGTTTCGAAAGTGGGTGACACTCATTATAAAAGGCGTTATAATTCTTTAATATATTAGAATAATGATAAGAATAACAATAGACAATTGTTAGTTGGTTCAAAATTTAGATAACAAGTTGTGGCCTCACATAGGAAAAAAAGAACACAAACTTGGCGATATTTGGGATATTATAGCCAGAGGCAGAAGCACATTATACAAACTTGCAGACTAATTCGTCGTACTCCAAACATGAATGAACAAATAATATGATAATAATAATAATAAAGTTATCCTACCGAAGTTTTATGCAATTTTTAATCTCCTGAAAAGAAATTTCGAAAGTGGGTGACACTCATAGTAAAAGGTGTTATAATTATCTAATATATTAAAATAATGATAAGAATATCAATAGACATTTGTTAGTTGGATTAAAATTTATATAACAAAATACACAAAGAAAAAAATTGATCAGCCGTATAGAAACTTGACGATATTTGACAAATTACAGTCACAAGGGTAGAAGCACCGTAACCAAACTAACAGACTTATTCGTTTTGCACTCCAAACATGAATGAACAAATAATATGATAATAACAATAATAAAATTATCATACCGAGGTTTTATGCAATTTTTAATCTCCTGAAAAGGAATTTGGAAAGTGGGTGACACTCATTATAAAAGGTGTTATAATTCTCTAATATAGTAGAATAATGATAAGAATAAAAATAAACAGTTGTTAGTTGGCTCAAAATTTATATAACAAATTGTGGCCTCACATAGGAAGAAAAGAGCAACCGAACACAAACTTGGCGATATTTGGCAAATTATAGCCAGAGGGGCAGAAGCACCATAAACAAACTAACCGGCTTATTCATTTTGTACTCCAAACATCAGTGAACAAATAATGAGAACAATAATAAAGTTACACCGAGATTTTATGCAATTTTTAATCTCCTGAAAAGGAATTTCGAATGTGGGTGAAACTGATTATAAAAGGTGTTATAATTCTCTAAAATAGTAGAATAATAAGAATAACAATAGAAAGTTGTTTGTTGGCTCAAAATTTATATAACAAATTATGATCTCACATAGGAAAAAAAGAGTAACCGTACACAAACTTGCCGATAATTGGCAAATTATAGCCAGAAGGGCAGAAGCACCATAACCAAAACAGATTTATTCGTTTCGTACTCCAAACATGAATGAACAAATAATATGATAATAAAAATAATAACGTTACCATATTAGTTTTTATGCAATTTTTAATCTCCTGAAAAGGAATTTCGAATGTGAGACTAATTATAAAATGCGTTATAATTCTCTAAAATAGTAGAATAACGATAAGAATAACATTAAAGAGTTGTTAGTTGGTTCAAAATTTATGTAACAAAATAAGAACAAACAAAGAAAAAAAGAGCAGCCGTATACAAACTTGGCGATATTTGGCAAATTATAGCCAGAGGCAGAAGCACCATAAACAAACTAACAGGCTTATTAGTTTTGTACTCCAAACATCAGTGAACAAATAATATGATAATAATAATAAAGTTATCCTACCGAGGTTTTATGCAATTTTTTATCCGAAAAGGAATTTCGAAAGTGGGTGACACCTATAATAAAAGGTGTTATAATTCTCTAATATAGTAGAAAAATGATAAGAATAACAATAAACAGTTGATAGTTGGCTCAAAATTTATTTCACAAATTATGACCTCACATAGGAAAAAAAAAGAGCAGCCGAAGATAAACTTGGCGATATTTGGCAAATTATAGCCAGAGGCAGAAGCACCATAAACAAACTAACAGACTTATTCGTTTTGTACTCCAAACATCAGAGAACAAATAATGATAACAATAATAAAGTTATACCGAGGTTTTATGCAAATTTAATCTTCTGAAAAGGAATCTGAATGTGGATGAAACTGATTATAAATGGTGTTATAATTCTCTAAAATACTAGAATAATGATAAGAATAACAATAAACAGTTGTTAGTTGGCTCAAAATTTATATAACAGATTGTTATCTCACATAGGAAAAAAAAGAGCAGCCGAAGATAAACTTGGCGATATTTGGTAAATTATAGCCAGAGACAAAAGCACCGTTACAAACCAACAGACTTATTCGTTTTGCACTCCAAACATCAATGAATAAATAAGATGATAGTAAGAATGAAGTTATCATACCGAGGTTTTATGCAATTTTTAATCTCCTGAAAAGGAATATCGAAAGTGGGTGACACTCATCATAAAAGGTGTTATAATTCTCTAACGTAGTAGAATAATGATAAGAAAAACAATAAACAGTTAGTTGGCTCAAAATTTATATAACAAAATAAGACCACACAAAGTAAAAATAAGAACAACCGTACACAAACTTCGTGATATTTGGCAAATTATAGCCAGAGGCAGAAGCACCATAAACAAACCAAGAGACTTATTCGTCTTGTACTCCGTATATCAATAAATAAATAATAAAAATGATTATAAGAATAATAAAGTTATCATATCGAGTTTTTATACATTTTTTAATCTCATGAAATGGAATTTTGAAAGCGGGTAAAACACATTTTTCCATTAGCTTCTCGAAAGAATGCGGCATTGATTGATTATGGACAAACACGTGTTCTCTTTTTAGCCAGTAAATATCTGATTTTAATTTCCTAAAACTGCTTGGCACCAGAGGAGGTGGGAGTAAAAATGTAAGAGGAATTCATGATTTATGAATTCACTTTAACGAGCAAAGAAACACATTTCTCAAAAGGCTTTCTCCAAAAATATTTAACGGATAAAGAAAGTCAAAAAAGGTGATAAATTACGCCCATATTTTGCCTTTATCGTCATACTCACTCGATGACGTAATGAGAACTGTGTGTAGATATCATCTGAGTCGCTGGTAGTCGTATAAACCGGGAATTCTTAAACTTTTTGGGGGCATCCTCTCCTTTACAGGAAGAAAATATTAAAAAAATCCCTATTCCAAAATAATTAATTAATACAAAATATTAAAAAATGTTGTATAGTACCTATATGTGTTTAATCGGCCGATTTATCTTTTAAGAAACACAAAGTAGCAAAATAAAAACGTCGTCAAATCTAGTAAAAAATTGTCATGAAAAATGTTAAAATAAATCATAAAAAATAACCAAAAATTTTAAAAAAGAGTAAGATTATTAAGGCTAATGGAGTTTTAAATATATGTTAATTCTCCAATTTCGTTAACACCAGTCTTAAATCTCCACGTTCAGTGCAGTCTCAAGATAGCTGAATCTGAATGACTGAGAACTGTGTGTAGATGTCATCTGAGCCGCTGATAGTCGTATAAACCAGGGGTTCCCAAACTTTTTGGGAGCACCGTCACCTTTACAGGAAGAAAATGTTCAAAAAAATTCTATTCCAGAATAATTAATTAAAACAAACTATTAAAAAAATGCTGTATAATATCCATATGTGTTTAATCTGCCGATTTATCTTTTAAGAAACACAATATAGCAAAATATAAACGTCGTCAAATCTAGTAAAAAAATGTCATGAAAAATGTTAAAATTAATCATAAAAATTAACCAAAAAATTTAGAAAAAAGAGTAAGATTATTAAGGCTAATGGAGTTTTAAATATATGTTAATCCTCCAATTTCGTTAACACCAGTGTTAAATCTCCACTTTCAGTGAAGCCGAACGATGACTGAATGGTTAGAGTGTTCGCTGATCTTCGGTAAAGGACTTCGAATCTTGCTGTAGCATGGATGTTCGTAGCCGAACGGAATTGACTTTAAGAATTAGGTCCTTGTCTCGTTTGCCCTCATGTTGCCAAAAAGTAGACCAAAGAGCTCCAAAGCAAACTAAACCACACCAAGTTCAGTGATGTACCTTATCTTAGTCAACTAGCTTCTGCTCTGAGCAGTTCAGTAAAATACGATGATAGAAATACAATTGAAATCTCTGTACTCCAGCCTAGGGGTAGCAAAACGACGGCCCGTCTGTAGTTTTAGTTTGTTCAGGGAGCCTTAGCTCGAAGCTGCATCCCTCATCATAAAGTTGATAAGATTCATTCAAGATGAGCATCAGGATTTGCGGGTTGCATTAAAAGTTAAACAATTATTAAGATAAGAAACTACATAAAGGTAAAAAACATTTTAGCCCTAGATGGCAATATAAAATAGTAAAGTGGGTAAAGTAATAAAGGAGTTAAAAAAGATTAGGAAGTTTACAAAGGATAGAGAATTTTTATGCTGATGCAAGCATCAATTTTATAAAAATTTCAATAATTTTTTGGGTTTTTTTATTATATACAGTGAAAGCTCTCCGAGCGGCCACCCTTCCGTACCGAGAATATTTGGTCGCTTAGAGGGGTTGGCCGTTCTAAAGGATTTTATTTACTATTATAAGATAATTACTATAATGTGTAATATAAACAAGTCTGACATAAATTTCTTATGTAAATGAAATTTAAAGCTTATCTGAATAGAAAATAGTACTTTATTACATGCTTCTTTACAATTTTTATTTATTTATTTTTTAAGGCTACAATTTGTTTCTGTTTGTTCTGTAGTCTTCGTAATCAAATTCTTTTTTGAATTTGTTGATTGTCTTTCTTCTGCAGTTAAATAATTCAGCTCACTTTCTTGCCGATTTGCCATTTTCATATTCACCCAGAACTTCAATGCTCTGCTCGATATTTACAAAAACGCATATCGACATCGTTGCAACTCAGATCACTGACCAACTATTGAAATGAAACTGGCGTGAATGACATTTTTGCTGACAGAGATGCAATTCTTCCTTAACTTTACAGATTAGAATTCCAAACAAAGGTCCTAGAACACCTTTAACACTTGATTGTCCAGTTCCTGTCTTAGTTTCTATGGACAGTGCAATAGAGATTCCCTATCTGAAGAGTATGGGGAGAATACAAAAGAGATAACAAATTTAATCTTTCTTAGAAAGGGGAGGGCACAGGAATGGACTTCTCAAGTTATTCCTTTGTCTTATATCCGACCATAAACCTGACTTTGAGTTTTTTCACTCAAAATTAAAGCATGGAGTGAGTAGAATTTCCCGAAAAATGAAAGGGGCAATCCCACTTTGTGGCCGTTTAGAAGGGGTGGGATGGCCGCTGATACAGGCTATTTTACCATTAGATCTATGAGTCGAAAACTCCGTGCCATGAAAAATTGGCCATGTAGAAGGTGGCTGATATACAGGAATGGACGCTCTGAGAAGTTTCACTGTATATAATATATATATATATATATATATATATATATATATATATATATATATATATATATTAACTAAATAAATAAAAATTAAAGGAGAAAGTTTAAAATGATAGCGGCATTGTGGAATCCACGAGACTTATAGTTTAAAAAATATCTTATTTATTATGAGGAATAAAATGTTCAGTGAGCCACAGTGGCTCAGTTGGCAAAGGCAACGATCTCGTAACTGGAAGGGTTTGGAGGTCGAGCCGGCTTAAGATCCGCCGTGTTCGTGTTCGTAAAGGTGACTGGGCACGTAAAATAGGTTTATGATCTTGATGTCCTCCAAATTCTCAAACAATACTTCTGGGGGAGGCAATGTTTGCCTATGGGTCTTCTGTTTGGTCGACGCTTCTAAATTACGAGGACCCACTTGAGCAAAAGTCGTTGGCGCTGTTCATTAAAGGAAAGGAGCACCCTTTTGCTTTAATACGAATAGAGTATGACTGAAATTGTGCTTGGTTTGGCCAAGTGACATCAGAAACTAAAACAACAACAAATGTTTGGTTGATTCATTGATTATTTACATAGACATTATGTACATTTCTATGGATAGTACGTCAATTGACCATCCCCTTTGACTACCTTAATGCTCCAGTTTGCATCTGAACTCGCTTCCGCCTCCATGAAAGTTTTCAACACCCTTTGACGATTTCAGTGTTCTCGAGTGAAGAGTTAGCGTGAAGAAGGATCACAGTCACGATAAAATTGGAAATTACTTTTATTCTTTCTGGAGTAAATACGGTTATATATACAACTGGATTCTAATTCTCCCCAAAACCAGTAAAAATGTAGAGTATTTTCGGCTGGCACTGAATTACCACGACTATCATAATCGGGAAAATAAAAGAGTAAATAACCTCACAAATGGGGAGGGACTCTTCAGGGTGCAATGCAACCGAATCTATACCCTTTCGGTATCCGAGATCCTGCCGCTCCTTATATGAGCGGACTTTACGAGTCTCCCGAAAGTAATCACTAAAATGGTGGCTCTAGTCAAAAGACGCGAAAGCCTCCACGAGGTCAAAGTACCTACGTAAAAAAATATTGAAAAGCCCCGAGTCGCAAAATTGTAGGCTTTTTGTACCTGGGGGTCAATTACAATCCCGCCAACCGTTTTTTTTTGTTCAGTTACGATTCCAGTTACCTGAGAACTCCAGCTAAGTTTACAGCTAGTTGTTTTAGTCTAATTCTAATTCGCTAGCTGTCTCGAATCCGGAATTACCGAGGATTCCTTAATGTGATCAATCAGGAGCGTAACGCCTATTGAATCCAACTGTCAACATCCTGGATGCCACGTTATTGTAAACTAGTAAACAGGTGGGATTTCCGATCAGCTGATTTGGTGCGTGCTCTGAACAAAGGGGTGTCTTCACAGCCCACTAAGGGGAGGGAGCTACTAATCCTGTTGGGAAATTATGGTGAAAACTTAAGATCTACATAACTTGAACACAGGGTTGGTTAGATTAAAACCCTTTGGAATCCAAGAGATTTTCGTTTTACCGGGTATCAATCCTCTCCCACAACAAATACGGAACACAAAAAGCAAATAAAACAATGAATAAAACAAAATTAAAATAAGTGATAAAACAAAAATAAAACTTAAATTTTTCTAATAAAATAAGTTTAATATATAATAAAAAAAAAAAAAACTTTAGTTTTCAAATGCAGTTAGAACAGTTTAATTAAACATTTAAAAATTTGTTTCATTAAATGTCTAAAATATGAGTGCATAAATATGAATAGACTTTATTTAAAAATTTCTGTTTTTCTAGTCTTTAATTATTTAATATTTCATGATAATAATTATTAAACAAAGAATTTTGATAGATCTATAAAACACCTAAAGAAGTTAATTTTGACTGACTCAATTTTTTTTACATGTTTTAATACTGAGTGCGAACTGCAACTAAATTCACTTGGTATGAGCAAAGTTAAATATATTCGTAAGAATATTTCAATATTTGAAATTGTCGATACTATCTTTCTCTTTCTAAATGGCAACATATTAGATGGGAACGTTAAATTTTGGTTTCGCAAATTTAAGTTTAAGTTGGAATCATTCATTTTTCGAGTCTTCAGTATCAATGTTGTCCATGTACCATTTTTTAACAATGTAGTATCAATTGATCATCGTAGCCGCCAGCTGTATGTTTAAAAGCCAAATTAAGTTCAAGTGAGAACGGAGAAAAGATTAAGTTTTCAATCAAGCCATAGCAACCAGAAAAGATATAGCCCATAGTAACTAGAGCGGGCATATAACAGTTCTGAAGATGTTAAGGCAAACCGGGGAAGTGCACTGAAAGGTTAAAACACGAATGATCCAGCTCATGGAGACCTTTCATGAGTCACCGTCTGTATGATCAACACCTGCTCTCTTTTAAGGTATCCGTCTACGTTAAAAACGTCATTTTTTGACAAAAATCATAATTTTTTTTTATTTCTCTATTGTAAAATTTCAAATGTTAGGCTTCTAAACCTGTTTTTGTTTTGTCTCTACGGCGTTTTAAAGAAAAAATACAGCTCTTTAAAAATCAGTGACAACTGTTAAAAAAAAAAAAAAAAAAAAAAAAAAAAAAAAAAAAAAAAAAAAAAACGGAAGTAGCGACTTTGGAACAATAAGTTTTGATTTTAAAGCCTTTTTAAAGAGCATTTTTTGGACAAAACTTTCTAAATTTTCATGAAGATTAGTTTAAACAGTTTTCTAGTATTTTTAATAATTAGCAACTTGGCAGTTAGAAAGTTTTGAAGCAAGAAAGTGTGGGGAATTTTAAACATGTAGTTTAATTTTTTAATAGTTAAAGTTGCTTTCGTGAACTTCAAATGCGTTTTTCTCAGAACGGTATTTTTAATAAAATGTTGAAACTTGACATGTTTATTTCTCAATAAGTTCTTCAAATACTTTGTTGAAAATTATTATGAATACTTTTGATAGTATTTACTAGTGAATGACCTAAAAGCTTTAAATTTGGATAAATTTTAATGATGTTACACTCATAGTTAGATATAAAGGTAATGAAAATTCGTTAAAAATTCAATGTATATGATTTTGAAGGACCAAAATTTTTTACCAAATGTAAATTAAGCAAAGATTTTAGGTGATTCACTAGTACAGTGTATAAGAAATGTGTTGCGTCAAAAAATATTGAAATAATTTAATTTATTAAAAAATTAGACCTTTTGAAAAAAACTCGATTTTTTTACTAAATTTTCTTCATTTATTAGAAATTTTATAAAAACTTCTCCAGGAATAAATTTTTTAAGAGCAATTCTCTATGATAACATAAAAAATAAATCTAAAAATGTAAAAACATTAACTAGTTTCTACGTTTAAAGAAAAAAAGTTCTCCGAACTTAGACGGATACCTTAATTATTATTGGCTAAGTTTTGGCGTAGTGACGTTAAAGCAGGGGAACTACAAATCTCCATCTTTTCTAAATAATGATGCAGACTCAGTCTCTCGATCGAACTAATGTTCAACGCTATTTCCAGCTATCTGTTTAACAAAAAATTTAATCTAGAGCGTAATGCAAAATTAACTTAAACATAGTGTACGACTTAGTATATACTTTAAGTATATAATCTGCAAGGAATTTTTAAAAATCCGTTTATTCATGACGTCTTTACGTACACACATATGACACACTTTTCTGGCATGCTAACAACTGATTTTCCATAGGATGTTTAACCCTCCTAGTGGAACAAACACATCGAGGAAAAAAAGTCTCCAAAAAATACGCTAAAGGTTTACTTGTCAGTGGCCAAAGCATTCTATGATTTTTTACTTCTCCCTTTGTCGACTAGAATGGAATACGGAAAACCCACCCTAGTTACTGTTCCTTTACTTCCGGTTATAAATATATATATATAAATAGATATTATAGATTGACAATTTTTAATACACATAAAGTCTTAAGATCGTCCCATAAGAAATAACTGATTCTAAAAGTACAAATAAAAATATTCTTTGAGAGACTTATTCATATTTTTTTACGAAAGACATCCAAGATATTTAAGTGGTGCAGTTAGAGATACATCTGTTACCCAAATGAAATACTTCGAATTAGAGATTTATAAAACCATGAAAAGCTATCAGCGTCTTTGTGCCTTAAGTGGTAGAGGTGCATCCCTCAATAAATGTCAGTCAAAGAGGGGTGCAGTTCCTAAACAATAGACCTGACCCTCCTACCGTAAAAGCTCTGGCAGAAATGTACATTACATCTATTTTCAGAGCGTTTCTGGAGGTCGAAAATGGTATGTGACAACTGCTTTGAAGACATCATCGGTTTGGCGGAATTGTACTTGCAAACCGCTTAGAGGATTAAACTTTATATTAAGAACTATTATGATAAGTTTAGTATCTAGTTTCGTACCTCACTTTTAGATTGCATTTTGCTATATATATAGCAAAAAGTTTCAATATAACAGCCATTAAAGTTGCGCCAGCTACTAAAATACTTCACTAAACCAGATGTCAATTCTTTTTTGAAAAAAATGAGGATTCTTGCTATGTTTATTTAATTTCGCCACCACGAATTGTTTTGAGAGGTTGCAACAGAAACAATGTGTAAAACTCTTTCTCATGAGAAGTTATCCACATGATTTCTGCCTTCTTAAGATGTCTTTTTTAAATATTTATTAATGTCCTGCTGTTTCTTGCCAGTGTCAGACGATTATCTGAGTTGAAAAAATGGAGAGAGAGAGAAATAATGGAGGGTGGAGGGAGAGGAAGGGAGGGGGGAGAGAAAAGAGAGGAGGAAAGTGGGGAGAAGGAATAAATGTTGAAGGAAAATTAGGAAGATAAGGAGTGAAGGGTGTGTGAGAGAAGGAAAGAAGGGAGGAAAAAATAGATTTTATTTATTATAAATGAAGGCGATAAAAAGCGATTGTGTAAGGCTACAGAAATCTATACCACACCAGGATTCGAATCCACGACCTCCGGTACTAAAGATCAGCACCTTAACCATTCGGCTGTCGATATGTGGCAGAAGAAAAGGAGATAAATAAAGTGAGTGGCGGAGAAAAAGAAGGGAGAGGAAAGAGGGAATGGGATGTGGGGAAAAATGGGAGCTAGAGAACTAAAAGGGAGCAAGTAATGGAATCGATTCATTTGACTTGAAATGGCAAATATTATCGCCAATAATACAGCCAAGTCACCAAATTCTGAAATTTATCACCACATTTGAGGATAAATTCCCAAATTTATAGGTATTTCACCAAATTATACGTAAGTAAACAGACACACACATATGTATACATATAAAAATTAATACATAGGCATTTGTGTATGTATATAATGTAATAACATATATGTACCCCTGGAATTCTAAAGAATATTCCAATTTTCGGTTCGACGTACATATGACATAATAAGTATATACTGCATGTCAAATGAAATGTTTATGTTTTGTGTGTGTGTGAAAGGGAGCAATAGTAAAATAAATAAAGAACTCATACTTTTTTTAAAATTATTTATTCAATCAATTTCACCAGCTTTCATTCTACAAAAGGATTAACATGCAAGTCGTCAGAACAAATCTGTTCGAAATACGGAGGTTTAAAATACATGAATGGTTTACATAGATATCCTACACACACATATATGTATATACATATACTGATGACTATGTATCAGGGTCACTTGCATTAAGTAAATTACTTAATGAAAATGACCATGTGTCTATTTTAAGTCTCTTGACTTGAAATAGAGTCATCAGTATATTCATATATATATATATATATATATATATATATATATATATATATATGTGTGTGTGTGTGTGTGTATGTATGTATGTATATACACATACTGATGACTATTTGTCTCTCTCACTTGCATTAGGGTAATTATTTAACGAAAATGTGTAACGCAAGTGAATTTATTGACTTGGTGATATAATGTATCCAAGAATATCGCTAAGTTGTCAAATTTTGCGATATTACCAGCTTTGGCGATATATTACCAGCGTTTGCAATAGTCTTTCGTTTATAAATATTAATGAAATAAATATGCCATTTTATTGCATTCGACTTGCATTTTTTAGAAAATTTCAGAATTTGTAACGGGTGAAGGATATTGTGGAAGAAAATGGGGTATTTGGCAAGTGCACATCGACAACGTGCAACGTACTTTTTTACCCAATCGCACGTCATTAGAAGATGGTTATATCAAACGCTTAAAATACACAGATCATATCCATACAGAATTTTAAGATTCATTCAAATTGTGCTTTGTTAGATGTGGGAATGTTATAAGTTTACTTTTATGAGCTTATAATAAGTAAGAGCTTATAAATAAGAGCTAGAAATAAGTACTTATAAGTAAGAACAGAGACACGAAGTCGTTAAAAAATTATATACAAGAAAGTATAAGAGAAGCCCTATTCCTTAAAATTAGTAATTTAAAATTAAAAGGAAAAAATCTTTCAGAAAACGTCATTAATGCCGCCATTTTTATACTAGGTTTCTTAAAAGCCATGTGGTGACGTCCATGTTTTTTCTTGGTGATCTTTCAGAAAGCGCCATTTTCTGTCTCCATTTTTTTTTTTTTGGCGATTTTAAAATTTTTTTTTTTTTTTTTTTTTTTTTTTTTTTTTTTGCCAAGATCGCCAAGACAAAACATGGCAGCCGGAATAAGAGAAGCCCTATTCTTTAAAATTAGTAATTTAAAATTAAAAAGAAAAATTAAAATTGCAAAATGCAAGGTTTAAAAATATAACGTACTACAAAAATAAAATATTTGCAGTTACTATAGTAAATTACATACACAGTACTACAATAATTAATTCAGAATATTTACAAGTTTAGATAAGATAATAAAAACACGATACTTGAATAATTAAGAAAAATTAGAAATTACAATACGAGATACATTAAGAAATAATTAAAATTAAATTTATACTATACGAGGATTGAGTCGTAACAAGAGTCTATGTGGCGCCATCTATTAGCATGGAAGATTGAAAATGTTATTTCCGATTTGAAAAATACAATGCAAATATCATAATCCATTTTCGGTTTTAGGTAGTAAACAGACCAGTGAAGAAGATGAAAAACAATGAATTTATAGCAAATCTAAGAGAAAATTTGAAAAATGCATTCGCCATTCCGTTGTATATTTTTATATTAATTTTTATATGTGTTCTAGTTGAGGAGTGTATGTTGTTTTCCTCAAAAGTAATAGATGGCGCCATCATAGTAGTAAGCAACATGTGGTTTTTGCACCCTGTGACAGACATATCCTCTAAGAGGACGTGCGATTGGTCAAAAAAGGATTTTGCACATAATGAATGTGCACTTGTCAAATACGTATGGGGATGTTTCGAATATACGGGATGAGTGGTACACGAAAAGGAACTGAGATAGCTGATGGTACGCGTGATGACAAAGGCTGAGATCTGCGATCCTTGAAATTCTCCTTCATAGAATATTATTCGTAAGGTGGTGGAAAAGCTAAAACTCTTGCTGAACCTTTGTAGCACCATGCCGGGAGCGGTGATTCTTTATCATGGAGATGGAACTGTATTAAGAGAACTTCATTGTCCGTCAATATGCCGCCGTGATTGCTTGAAAAGTCAGTAAATTGCTCTAGCGTGATGTTTCCGAACCTGATAAGTCCCAGTATGTTATACTTAATCTTTTCTGATACGGAGTTCTTTTCCAGCCATTTTGCAGCGCTGTCTAAGACTTCGATTTCTTCCACTCCCAGCCTGTCTAACTTGAAGACACTGGTGACAGCCTCTTGCGAAGCCTCGAGGAAATCAGGAGAACTTAACAATTCTTTAGTGTGTTTGGACGCATGGTCAAAGTATTGTCTAAGAATCATGGGATTTTGCTTCTTCACCGCTAAATTAAAGTTCGGCCAGAAAGGTTTGAGGGTCACTTTGACAGGCTTGTGTAGCTTCAGGCAAGCCTGTATCAGATTCAAACTGCCATATTTTGCAGCAGAGTAGAACACTCTATCGATCAAGCCGTTTCTTTTGAGTATAATTTCAGGTCTTGAGTCATCATAGAAATACCTTAAAAAAAGGAAAAAAAATCAATTTAATACATAGTTCCCACGGTTCTTAAAAGTCCTTAAGAACTCCTTAATTTTAGCTTTCATTTTTAAGGGCCCTTAAAACTACTTAATTTTTGTCAAAGGTCCTTAAAAACTCCTTAATTTTTAAATTGGAACTTAAACAATTTATTCGTCGTCATATGATTTCCTATCAATTTTCGCCGTACTCTCCAAACTTTTTGGTTTTGTACGTTCGGAGTTAAACTTGCTCCAAACTGGTTCTAATTAAGAATGCCAGTAAAGGTAATAAGTACTGGTCAAAGAATATATAAAATACTTGTTAATTTTCATAACATTCTTTTACATTTTCTAGCCAAAAGTGCAGTATTAATAATAAAGAAAATCCTCACATACATATGTTTTCAGTGTATAATTCACTGTAGTAATTCAAAATTCCTTTCCTTGATATCCTTATATTGTTATGAAAATACTTTTAGTTTATTAGTACTTTTTATGGTCACAAGCTAGAAAACTTTTTTTGACAAATAATCTTTCGCATACTGAAAAGGTTTATAAAATCAGCTGCCCTTTCCTAATAGCTAATAATCATGCAGATTTTAATTAAACGAAGCATGAAGATTGGGGGCAGGGTGTGGATATTTCAGTTAATTATGGAAGTTTAATCTTCTTTGCATTGGATTTAATTGATAAGTCTAAAACTTTCTTCTTTCCCAGGAAAAGTCGGGTATAATCAGCTAATATATACATACACACATATATATATAGTCATTTTTAAACACTCAAAGTACTGCTTATAATATATTTTATTCACAATTTATTTTTTATTTGATCACTCAAAAAACTTTAGATGTACATTTTTCAAAATGTTTCTGTCAAATAGGTTTATCTTATAATAATTTTTAGATTTTTTAAAAACTTAGTTCTGAAATATTGTAGGACATTTATTGAACATGCCTTGTCTGGTTCATAATTATTAAAATATTTCCTTAGGAAATAGGGTTTATGTCGTTATGCCATGTATTTCAAGTAGGTTATCATAAAAAATTACTTTGGTCCTTAGAAAGTCTTTAATTTTTGTTCTGGAAAAAAAGTGGGAACCCTGTAATATAAGATTAGACAGTAAAGAGGAAGTAGTTATGTCCTAAGATTGTATTGGATTTGATTCGACATTTTTCATTTAGTGGTGTGGCACGTTCGTGATACCACGTGGGAGAATATAGGTATGTTACATTTGAATTGACAACTCCGAACTAGTTGGTAAGGGCGTCTATTGGGCACTGAATCCTGATAATCATGGGGGAAAATCAGTAAAAAAAAAATTTTTTTGAGTTGTCATAAAATATCCACTAGCAATTTTCACCGTACCAAACTGCAAACCGTACAAAATCATGAAATGTATAACGTAACGGGAGCCCACCAATATCTATCCAATGAAGTAATTAATATGACGCGATTTACATGCGTGAAGATTCAAAGAATTGTGTATTAAAATTTCACAAAATTTTTATAATAGCCAGAATAACTTACCAAATCAAATAGCTGAACTTCCTGACTTTGATAATAATTGACCATCTAACTCAAGAGGATGCTGATTGCTAACAATAAAAGACTTACCTTTACATTCCACCACTAGTTCTTATTACTTCATTTTGGATTTGTGTTACATGTTGTAATGAAATTTAAAAATGTTTGATTTCATATTATGAATAATATTGAGAAATGAAATAGTGTATCACACAGTGTGTACTAATCATATATTCTTTTCAGGGTACTAATAAACTATCTTGTATTGTTACAGATAACAAGATACAAACCAGCCCTCAACTTTTGCCGTAACTGTCATCTTCAAAATTATTCCTTTATCAAAATTTTAAATTTTATTTACTTAAAGACAACATCTTAATTTCTAACTACCTTTAATATCAGGGATAAGGCCGTCTAGATAAGGAACACCATAACCAATCGAGCACCGAACCAGGCCCATATGACCGTGAGATCCTTCAGACGTCTCCCAATGGTGGTGGGTAGATAGCAAGTATTGAGCCACCCCACGGCATTGGTTACCCTTGAAGTAACCGGAACGTGTCCATCGCGCCGTAGGCACAATCCTCAAGCGAAAGCAGAAGAATGGCTCTGAGTTGAGAATTTTGAAAGACTACTGGATGCTTAGAGGGTCTCTTGAGGTCGGAATTAGAGAGGAAGGCGCGAACCAGGCAAATCGAAAGAGGAGCCAAAAGAGGATGATTTTGCTCGTTGCACCTTAAGACCGGAGAGCCTAGTGTCAGCAAAGCAGAAATGCATACTGTTGCCTCACTAACGGACGGTTATCGACGTCATACGATTCGTGAGGTGGCCAGACAAACAGGATTTGCTCATACAACTCTGCTGCACATTCTGAAGGAACGCCCTGGCATGAGAAAAATTCTGCACTTTCTGCAGAACGGCCCTATCACTTTGCATGACAATGTTCGGCCGCATATAACACAAGCTGTGACTGATTTGTTCGATCGATGGGGCTGAGAAGTGCTTTACCATCCACCTTACTCTCCAGGTCTAAGCCCTTGTGACTTTGTCTTAATTACTAAGATGAAGGAACCACTTCGTGGCATTCGCTTCAGAACTGTTCCAGAGATTCTTGCGTTAATAGACCGGTTCATTCAAACTATCAACAGAGCAGGCGCTGCTACAGGTGTTTTGGGACATCCACATCGTTGGAAACTGTTGATACACTATGCGTGCGACTATATTGAAGAACTGTAAAACATGTGACATGAACCATTTTTGTATTCCATATAAATAAATAGTTGCCACTGTTTAAGTTCCAACACTCGCATATATATATTTTAAAAAATCGAAAACTCTGAATGCTTAAGACCTTAACAAAAGCAATGCCAAATAGTTTAACAGTGTATATAGTAATTCACCTACAAGCGTTACTTACATGAGCATGTTTTCGAATCCCTTCGGGTCGTGGCCTGGGATGACTATTTCGTTATGAGGGTAGGCGAGTGGAGAGAAAAACATTTTTTCAAAAACTGGACTGCCGACAGCCAAAATGCTCCTGTGGGCTTTCACATGTTTCTGTTCAGTACCGACGATAAAGCAGACGTCTGTGTACTTTTGTTTCAAGTACATGAGCAGAAGGTGCGAACTGCTGATGCTTTGGGACGTCGACCCCTGGACGCTTTCCTGAGCTTCTGAAGGTTTTTGGGATGTCTTGTCGCCTGGAGAAAAAACAAAAATTAACATTCCATCGGACACACTTAAATTGTTTGAAGGAGAAGGCAGGTGTCGTATTTTTTACGGAAGAATATTTTCTTTATGTATGCTGATACGAATGTAGACATGCCAATATTCCTTGTGTAAGGATTGAAATTTTAACATGCTAATTACAGATTATACATAAGTATATATCTTATTGGTTTCTAAATTAAAATATTTACACAGTAGTAAATTGTAAAAGGTAAATTAAAATTTATGCATTTAAAAATTTATGAGCAGCTTTTTTAGCGTTAACAACTTATTTTTCAAAACAGTGCTTCTTATAGCAACATTCACATTTCCATTTTTATATTATCAGGAATTTTAGAGTTTTTCAACTGAAACTTAACTTAAATTCACTTCGGTTTTTCTGCACAGTACTGACAACTTTTAAGATGCAGGATTACTGTGTGAAAAGAGTACTATTCAGCATTATTTTTTTGCAAAACTTTGTTTTCAATTGCTGCATTGTAATCTTTTAGCTGTTTTAAAGATTTATTTTCACGAGTGGATCGGGACAGCCAATTTTTGTGCTACACTTCTGGTAGAAAATTGCTTGGCTCACTGGCGCCATCTATTCACCAATATATTGACTAAAACTACTCAATTAATTCGGTAGTTTTTTTTTATTATTTTATTTACATTTTTGACAATATTTTCAGTCAATTTTCTCTTTTCTCCTTGTTATTTTTTGTCACCTGAATAATAAATATTTTATTTTTATTTTTGTTAGTTTTTGTCGTTTTCAGTTTATAAAATTAGTTTTTGCTAAGAAATGAGCTTGAGAAGTGCTAGTATTCCTAATATTTTATTTTAATAAGTTTATTAATTTTAATATTTATTATTATTTTCATATTTTAATATTTTATCTTATTTCTAATATTCATATCTAATATTTTTTATTACATTTTTTACAATTTTTAAAATTGATTTTCATTTTTAACTTTGTTTTAAAATCTTTTTATATTATTTTTTTAAATTTTAAAATCAATTTTTAGCATTATAAGCTTTATACTTCAAGCTGTCTATAATGGGCAGTGAACAGCCTGATTTTTAAAGATAAAAACACTGTTTTGAAAAAATGTTATTCAATATAGCAATTTAGAAACTTATATTTTTCTATCAAAGAATATTCATAAGTTTAAATTTTACTATTCCTCTCAGAATTATATAGCAATATTGAATATTCTTTAATAGAGAAAAATATAAGCTTCTAAAGTACTATATTGAATATTATTTCAATGAGTAAATTTTTTATGCTCAAATCAGGCTATTTACTGTCCATTACAATAAACTGAGAACAGACATTGAATAATGCAATGTGATTGCGTATTTTTACCAGTTATTGTTAATGATTTTAAAAAGTAAAAGATCATACAAATATAAACAAATAAATTTTATTTATTTGAGCTGCAATATTTGTGATCAAAATCTGTATTAATTGATGTAATTTCTGTTTCATTCAACAATAAGTCTTCTTTAATATTTATAATTTCTTTTCGTAATCGACACGAGCTCACGATTACTGTAAAAGGTTTTTAGTTAATAGATGGCGCCAGTGAACTAAGCAATTTTCTACCGGAAGTGTAGCACCAAAATTGGCTGTCCCGATCCACTCGTTTACTTTCCGGAGCAATCTGAAAAGTTTCCGGAGTGATCAAATTTTCTCATTTCTCCGGAGCAACTCCGGAGTTACATGGTTTCCGCGCACCTGGAAAGTCAGGGAAAATCATGGATTTAGACAATGGATTAATTTTGTCATGGAAAGTCTTGATTTTTCAAGTAAAATGAGTAAAAGTCATGGAAAGTCATGGATCCGCTAAACTATTGATTAAAAAAAAAACGCATTGAATTGTTTAATTCTATTTTTACTTGTCATTTGGCTGAAGTTACTGAGTTTGGTATTTATGTATTATCCTATTGACCCTATTGCCAAGTAAAATTTGTTCACCAAGGAAACTCAAAGAAAGAAAGCTTAATGGGTGGGTAAATGTATATTATTCTGGTTTTTTCTTAAATTGTAGATTAAAATTTTATTAATATAATAATAATTATTTTTAATAAAAATTAGTTAAGATTTTTGCACAAAATATAAGTTTATCTCTAGGGATATTGTATATAAACATTATAGGGTTATATTTGGCTATTATTCATGGTCACCTGGATAATACCAAAGTACCCTGAATTGAAATTGGAAACATTTTGATTGAAAAATTGCTATATGATTAAACTTAGTATGTAGATATAACAATTTATGTTTATGTATGAGAGTTTATTAACACTTATAAAGTAAGTTTATAGTTTTTCATGATAAAATTCCTGTAATTTCTCTAAAAGCATATATTTTATTTGTATGTACATCAGAAGTTTTATTATACTTTATTATACTTTAACGAAAGCTTTTTAAAGTCATGGAAAATGATCTGCTAAATCAGGGAAAGTCATGAAAAGTCATGGATTTGAAAAATTTTATTTTGGCAGATACCCTGGGAGTAATTGGAATATTTGCGAATGGAAGATTATTTTCATGGTAGCAATAAGAGGCAAGTTAGAAAGCAATATATATATCGACTACAAAAACATTACATTTATTATTATTTCTCAACTGCAAAACTATCTTTGTAAAGTCCTTGTGACACGTCAATCTTTACACCTTGTAAAAGCAACATATATATATTTCTTTTTCTTATCTGGCATTACAACCTTTTACAAGCCTGAGTCTTAGCTACTACAGTCGCCTAATACCAAACCTCTCCAGTTCTGGAATTTTCAATTCTTAGTCTTTTTCAATTCTTGTCGTTGATCTTTGTCTCTTTTGGTCTTCTTCTTCTATTGTTAAAAAAAAAGTTCCAGACATGCAGAGGTCCAGACAGTTCAATCAAGAGATGCGGAATTTCATCATTTAACGAGCATTGTACATAACAAAATATGGCACACTTAGAACATTTGTAGAGCATGCAGAAAACTTGGGGAATTTTTGGTTATTATCATACATCCCTTTCATTTGTAAGGGTAATACTTCTGAATGCATAGTGATTTAAAACTGAATGAATTTTTTATACTATCCAATCGGTCACCATTCGGAGGATATTGCTGATTAATTGAAGGTTAACTACAAAGATAACTTTCTCGATAAAGACGAAATAGATATTGGTAACTAAAATACAGTGAAACATCTCGTGGTTGAGACGTGAGGGATATTGTTAACAAAAAGACAATGAAAGCCAATCTGAAACATGATGGCTATTGGTATAAAAACTTAAATGAAAAAGGATAGAGACGTGTTAGACCTTAATGAAGGAACTACAGTGACAAACACATTGATAGAGACACTATGAATGTAAGTGAACAAAACCCAAAGACGTTTTCGTAAAATTTACAGACAGTGGTGCAAAGTTACCGTGGAAATCTTTGGATAGATACAGGGTATTTATTGATTATATGATTATGAAAATCAAAGAGATAAATATATTGTGAATGTTAGCGGGGAAACTAAAAAGAAAATTCTTCTGTTTGACATTGTTATCAAAACCTCTATGAAAAATATCAGAGACAATTTTGATATTGATGAAAATACTACAGTGACAATTCTACTGATAAAAACATGATTCATATGGATAATAATTTTAAAATGACATAGTTTTGGCATAGATGATAAATGTAGATGACATTTGATATGATTTTTGATAAAGACGTGATGGATATGTGATAAAACTACAATGACATCGTGATGGACATCGCTATAAAAACTGCAATATAAAATTATAGAGGTACGTTGGATATCGTAATATAACTACAGTGACAACACTGCTAATATAGACGTGTGGGCATTCTGAGACAATCCTACTACATAGGCATTTTTATACGTGGTATGGGCTTCCAGGGGAACTCATCCTTTAGGTGTGTACGGGGTTCGCGATCCCGAAGTACCTTAGTGATCTTCTCCTAGAATTCTTCCTGGTAGTCACGAGCTTACGTCTGTAGTGTTTGCTCCTTACCGTGTTGGACCACATTGAAATCGGACCATAACGGGCCTCTCGTAGGTCAGCGGTGGCTTGGTAGCCATTTATGGGTCACTATTGCGGCACGGTCATCATTAGTTGTTGCTGTATGTCTTTGGACGGGTCAGCGTAAAACACACTTATACATGGTATGGACCTTGTAAGAACAGGAAACAATGATTATCTTTTTGATAGAAATAAGATTAGATTGGTGAACAAATTTAACGGATAATACTTCTAATAGCGATGCGATGAATACTGTGGACAAAACTAAAGTTTTACTAAAATAAACCTTTTTGTAAATTGTATGGATATTAACTGAGAAAATCTAGAATGACAAACATTTTGTTGGACTCAATAAATATTAGTTGCAAAATTATAATGACAAACCTTTTAGTTGAGATACGGTAGAACACCGAGATTTCGTTGAGCACCAGGCTGGTAACGATGCCAAATTCGGATCTGCATGGTACATCATTATCTTCAAAATATCGTCAGGGTCGATTACGTCAGATTTATTGGCAAGGATTTGGCACAAGTCCACGGGCTCCAGCTTCTGAAACCTCACGCATCTCAGCATGTCCTGCAAAAACTCGTGGACGAATGGTAAGTTCTGGTTTTTCTCTTTCCAGCGAACAATGGCATCGAGAACTTCCTTTTCGGATGTCTTGAGCATGTCCAAGTCGAGAATCGCCATCAGAGTGGATGGCGAAGCTTTGACCAGAGATTTAGCTCGCAAGACTGCCTTGCTGTTGGACTCGGCGAACCTTAGAAGTCTCTCGGTGATGTCATCGAGAATTAAAATGCGGGAGAGTTCGAGAATCTTCCAGAAATCATCCTTTGTGATGAGGGAGTATGTCAGAACATCATTTAGAATTTCTTGCTTCAGTTCCAATTCCGCTTCTCGTATAACAAGTGCCTTGGCAGAGTGGTAAGCAGATAAAAGAATGCTCCTATCTACATATTTGCGTGGGCTCGGGGGAACACGGTACAGCATCCTATAATGATACATTTTTTTTTATGAAGTACGGCTAAATGTATTAAAAAAATCTGTTTATTGATAAGTTTCAACTGCATTTAAATTTAGAATCGTTGCATATTTTTTATTATAATTTAATGTATAGAGATGAAAAATATTCTTTATAACATAACTATTTAGAACATCAACAGCATATTATCCAAATATGTTAAAAATATGTTTTTAAGTAAAAATCAGTCAAAATTAAGAGAAACATTTTTAAAATTAACAAAAAATTGAGGTTTCTAAAAATATTATTGTGCCAATAATTCCATCAAAATCGCCAAGGGGTACTGTCTTCTGGAGGAATACCCTATATGAACACGTTATGCTGGTATTACAGAGAGCAACTGTTGTAGTCAGTAATTCCTGGCGACATAACGCGTGTACGTTTTATCGCTATTACATCCTCAGCTGATTGTGGGGTTGCTCAAATTCAGCTTGTTTCAACACCATTATTATTTCTGTGATTGTACCATAATCAATCTTTACTATTAGCATATAGCCCGTCATATGACAGGAGTAATAACATTTTTAATTTTTCAGAATAGTAAAGTAACCTATGAGGTAGGTAAAAAATGGTTTGTTTTTTGGCTGAGAATTATCCGGTACACGCTCAATAATTCGTTTATCTTCATACTCCTCTAAAGTCTCCCGATACTGTGAATGTAGTTTAGAATCACATTGAACTCATTTAGTCTAACCGTGCGGCTATGTATAAAAAACAAACACACAAGCGAACAAACTTCTTAATTTTAAAAGATATACAACTTAAACGCTAGATATTTATTAGTCCGTGAAATAGACTCTTAGACTTTTATGAAAAGAATTTGTTGTTAATACCTGTGATAAAATTTTCATTTCAACAAAAATTAATCGATGATTAAATTTTAAGTTATCACAAATGTACCTAATCTATTATTTAAGCCATATATAAAAGAAAATTATTTACGTAATATCTAAGTTCAGTGATGCAACGTATGAAAATAATGCAGACGATATTTAAATAATTTAAAATAAATGATTTAATGAGATGGTTAAAGGAATGACGTCATAATGCTAGAAAAGAATGTTATTTTATCTATTTATGTGACAAATTGATGTATTTAATCGCCTACTTTTAACAGGGGAAATTAGGGCTTGAAAGAATGGCATTAAATGCTCAAAAAGGGGGGAAGGGCTTTGAATTTTGCTAACCTTAATTCCTCAAGAATCCAATATGGATGGCCCTATCTATTCCAGGTCCAACCGCTTCATAAATTCGAGGACAGACGAACAGATACCTTAGGCTATAATTATATAGGGCATTCTGAGCATTATTTTGGTGTACAAAGGATGTATTTTGGCGTATGTCTCGAATATACATTTTCCCCTAAATTTTATTAATTTTATTAGACACTGAAATTTAAAATGTCCTCTGGTTTCCAGCACAATAGCCGAAATTTTGATTGCTTTTCTTTCCCTCAATTATAGTTCATCTAATAATCTCAAAACAAGTTGCACCTTATCTCTCGATAGGGAAAGATCACCTAAATTCTTCTTTTTGACACTCTTCCTTAATTGGTTACACCCATTTATGTATTAGTTCTGTGTAGTGTGAAACCAACATACACTTTGTAAATGCTTGACTGGAATACTGAAAAGAAATTGCCATTGTAAGGAATGTGCACCCACGACTTTGTGTGCTCGGCAATGACATTGGCAGAATCGCCCCATTTGACCCCTTTCACATGGCGTTTCTTGGGGGAAGTAAGAAACGGGCCGGCAAAAGGGGCCCGATAAGGATTTTCAGGGTTGTGGTTTTGTTTTTCCAGGGCCTCAGAGAAGGAGGTTGTGCTCTCTTCAGTGGGGCTCAAGTTTCCAGACCCCCCCCCCTCGAAGAAGGGAGGAATCTGCAAGGGTTCAGCGGAGTGCAGAGAGTGAGGGAGTCGAGATAGGGCCGGCAGCCGAGAAATATCTCTCTGCGCTGATGTGGAAAGAAAAGACGAAGATAGGTCATTAGCTAGGACTGGCTCTGAGACTCACGATGATATGTGATTTTCTTTAATTTGTCTTTAAATGTTGTGTAAATAAAAATGTTGTTTCGTCTGTAAGAGGTTTCCGAGGAATTATTTTAGAAGATATGCATCCCAGTGATCACTGTCGAAAGATACCTGCCCCAGTACAGTAGGCGGGCAGGTCAAACGCAAAACGTAGCGCACCGGTAAAAAGAGTGTGCGTTACAGCCATTTTATAAACATTGCCATTTTATATTATTTATTTGACAAATATGCGTTTCATCCAAAATCGAGAAGAGTAGCACTAAAATGTTTTACGTTAGACAGAACGAGCAGTTTCTGGCCATGTTGTAAACAGCTGAGGGAATGGGGGGGGGTAATTCCGCGTACATCAACAGTCACAGGAAGGAAATTTTCTCTGATAGCTTTGGCTATTATGGAATTCAAAGGGCATGGCTAACGAGAGCTATTGCGGGATCCAAAGGGTTAACTGAAAAAATTACAGTCCTGGTACCCACCATGTTTTTAATTGTGTGAGGCAGTAGGTTCTCTTTCAACCGGCACTCGACCAATGGGGCAGGGCTCCAGCGAAGTACCCCCCCCCCCATACACACACACACGCGCGAAAGCTTTACCGAAATCTGCAGACTTCCGCCAGACCTTTCTAGATCAAACACGATTTGGCCTGTGGTTCTTTAGCGTCCTTTTGAACACGCAGTGGTGTATGGGCGTCGTGCCTTTTTTTTAAACCGATGGTCCACCACGTAGAATTTCATGGTCGGTCATGCGTAATCTTAGGGTACGTTCCATCTAAAGAAAATTAAATCATTTTAAGCTTTTTGCTGCTGGACAGGGAGACAGGAACAGCACCAAATTTCTACACCTCAATTCCCAGGCGGGCAGGAAGCCGCTGACTGTATTATGTGGGTGTGTTGAAGGACCACGGCAACAAATTTTCATGCCTTCACATTGGATGTGATGAGGCGATTTAGATCAGTTATATAATTTATTCATTCATACAAGAAGTAAAATGCTCGGGATCTAAATCTGACCTTATCACATCTTTGTAAAAGACAGAGAACCATAAATTTATATTCAACGGATATTGTTGTCTTGTACGGTGGTCTCGGGCGGGGTTTTGATCCCAGTCCCAGATTAGAATCCCGTCTCCGTACTTGACATTAAATAAGAATGTACCTTTGTGGAGTATTTATGAGTCCCTAAGGGACAGTGCCCAATTAGAAGGGATAAGGTTTTCCACGTTGGCGGTCTCAAGGCGGGGTTTAAGCAGACCAATTAGATTCTTACAACTATCCCGATTGGATAAGAGGGGACAAGGATGAAATTAATAAAATAAGAAAGATCGAAAAAAAGAAAAGGTGAAGGTGTTCGATGGTCGAGACGAAGAGAAAAGTCCGACAGAAGAGGTTCGGAAGTCGAGACAAGGAGAGAGTCAGACAGAAGGTATTCGATAGTCCAGATGAAGAGAGGAGTCCGACGGAACGAGTTCGAGAGTCCAGCCAAGTCCGACAGGAAGTGTTCCTGCATCAAATAGCACGGCCGCACCCCAAAAACTCAGGAGGAAGCCCCTGACCAGACCGACGAAAGATTCATAGATACTCATCAACCAGCAGTGTTCCGGGCACACCATTTTAACTCCCCAAAGGTACCCCCTTTTACATACATTTTGAAATTGAGATTAGGTCCTCTCTCTTATATTTACATAATTATTTAAGTATTAAAAAATTATTGTCAGAACTAATTTAGAAGATGTTGACAAAGCATAGTTTATGAAAATTAGCATCAGTTTGTATGTACATAGGTGTATATATATTATAATAAATTTACTTTTTTATATGAAGCTAGTTTCGGATGCTGTTAATTTAGCTTTGTCTTTTAGATTATTTTCATATCTGATGTCTGTAGTTTCACAGAACCTGTGGTTAAATTTAGTACTAAAATACTTTTACACAACGCAATCAAAATAAAATCCCACTATACATTTGATCACAGGTAAATACTCAAATAAAAACGAGGACTACACGACATTGGATAGTGGAGAAACTTTTCGTTACTTCAAAATCTGTAATTTTTTCCCTCATATGACGTTACTAGGTGCTGCTTGTAGAATAATTGCTGTATGTAGTATGGGCATTAGGATACCACTTACTTCAGAACATAAGACAAGCCTTGTGGATGCATGGGAGGCATTTTTTCATAATAGAAATCTTGAGATCCCTCTCCATAAAATATTTCCTCAAAGACGGGGCTGTAATGGGCTAGGATGTTTCTGTGAGCCATAAAGACGTACATTTTGCCACCAAAGAAGAGAGGAAGACTCACATCCGTGAACAGCTTGTTCAAGTAAACGAACTCCAATCTTCCATTCAGTTCCTTTGACCGCCATTCCTGTTCATCTGAAAAGACACATTAAAAAATGGAATATTAAACTTTTCAAAGGGGCTCTCTGTAAAGGATTAAAGATCCTGTGGGGAATATTGTTTTGATGAGCCATGAAAATACAGTACATAACTCGCCAATTCAAAACAGACTTAAATATAGTTTCCCACCTTCCACCTATAAGGCAGTAAAAGAAATTCTTACTTTCTCTAAACAGTTGAAAGTGTTTCTAGCTGCTCATCAAGGCCCCTCCACACTATGGTCCACTTCAAGCCATTACCACCGTTTGGAGGAGGTATGGCTTAACGTGGTCGATGGTGGCAGACGATAAAATAGCCTTGGCAGACGATGGCTTCGGAGGCGGTTTTTCTCCAAAGATCAAAGGCAGCTAAATGCGCAAATAAAGTGCGCACTAGACCCTATGGACGAATCAATGCTCTCGGCTCATTTAGTGGCCTAGCCTGTGGATGCAACCCATAAAACATCCTCCAAGGTCACCATCAGGAAGTGGTGAACAATTGGCCATAGTGAGGAGACTACATCAGAATTAAGTCCAGCGCACATGTGCTGTCCCGGCCACTTTGAAAAGCTTAATTGAAAAGCAAAGTAGATAACTTTCATATCCCAAAATGGGTTTTAAGGCCTTGTCGCACGCCAAACTGTACACATCGAGAATCCATGAGATTCACTTTTACGGTACCTTCTTCTGGTGAAGTAAGCGTGGATTTCTCATGCGATAGTGAAAAACTTTCAACCGACTTAAAGATTTATTGCACATTAACTTCAACGATAATAAAGTCGGTTGAAAGTTTTTCGCTACTACACGAAAATTCCGCATATTAGTCATCAGGAAAAGGAATCGTAAACTGAATCCGATGATCTTACAACGCATACAAGTTAATGTGGTAAACTGCTTGTAATAGCACACTGTTCTGGGGCGCTATACTTGCGTGGGATCTGCTACTTTACTGGGGCAGGTATGTTTGTAGACCGTTGCTGGGATGCATAATTAAAATAAATCCTCCAAAAGCTTAGACGGGCAACACACATTTATTTACAAGACTTATGAAACATTAGAGTAAAACAAAATGTTATATTTTGAGCCCCGGAGTCTGCCTAAAATCAAAAAGGATTAACCGAGCATTTTTATATCCAATATACAATTCTCTATCTGCAAAACAGAGAGATGTCTAAAAGTCGCAGGGCCGAATCCAACTGCCCTGTTGCCGATCTTCTCTTACTTCCTCGGGGGGGGGGGGGGGTCAGCATTCTCGCAATTTGATTCCTGCGAAAAAGAGAAGTCCTCCCTTCCAGATGTACTGCCGGCCTGCAAAAACACAAACAAGCGCACTCGAAAAACCTTATCAGCTCCCCCTTTGCCGGCCGGCTTCTTATTTCCCCTAAGAAACGCGGGTTGAAGGGGTCAATGCGGGCGATTTTTCAGATATCATGAAAGGCACACATATGCAAAACACAAGTCGTGGGTGCAAATTCCTTACAATGCTTTTACAGTTGAAGAATGTTGAAGAATGGAATAATCTAAATGTTTTCACTGAAACCTGTTCGGTGGATGCATTCAAACACTTTCGCGCCAACAATCTTCAGCATAAAACCTTTTCTATTGTAATTGAATGTATTTTATGTTTGCCTGCCACAAATGCTCCAGTAGAAAGAGTATTTTTTATTATGAACAAATTGTGGACATCTGAGAAAACCCAGTTACAAATTTCATTTCAAAATGCGATGTTGCTAATTAAAGTGAATATAAAAAGACGTGCCAAGAGTTTCATTCTTACTTGAAATCGTCACCAGCTATATTAAAACAAATTTGTTCTTCTGATAAATATAAATATAACTAAGCATTTTGGGAACCTATATTTTGTGATTCGTTACTTTTAAGCCAACTAACTTTTTCTGAATAAATAACTTTAAAAAAGTGTTTCTTTTTTTCATTGACTACCTATGATTTGACCTAAATAAACCAATGTCCTGTTTTGAGTCAAAAAATAAATGCCCACGTCAAGCATGCCCTAAAAATTCAATTTTACGTTTTAAGAACTGACACTTTTTAAAATTAATCTGTAATCCGTACTCTGAACCTCTAGTAAATACTTTTTGTAGTTCTTCTGAACATTCATTTAAATTATCAAATGTCTCGTTTTGAGTCAAAAAATAAATGATCACCTTAAGCATGCTCTAAAAATTCAATTTTAAGTTTTAAGAACTGACACTTTTTAAAATTAATCTGTAATCCGTACTCTGAACCTCTAGTAAATACTTTTTGTAGTTCTTCTGAACATTCATTTAAATTATCAAATGTCTCGTTTTGAGTCAAAAAATAAATGATCACCTTAAGCATGCTCTAAAAATTCAATTTTAAGTTTTAAGAACTGACACTTTTTAAAATTAATCTGTAATCCGTACTCTGAACCTCTAGTAAATACTTTTTGTAGTTCTTCTGAACATTCATTTAAATTATCAAATGTCTCGTTTTGAGTCAAAAAATAAATGATCACCTTAAGCATGCTCTAAAAATTCAATTTTAAGTTTTAAGAACTGACACTTTTTAAAATTAATCTGTAATCCGTACTCTGAACCTCTAGTAAATACTTTTTGTAGTTCTTCTGAACATTCATTTAAATTATCAAATGTCTCGTTTTGAGTCAAAAAATAAATGATCACCTTAAGCATGCTCTAAAAATTCAATTTTAAGTTTTAAGAACTGACACTTTTTAAAATTAATCTGTAATCCGTACTCTGAACCTCTAGTAAATACTTTTTGTAGTTCTTCTGAACATTCATTTAAATTATCAAATGTCTCGTTTTGAGTCAAAAAATAAATGATCACCTTAAGCATGCTCTAAAAATTCAATTTTACGTTTTAAGAACTGACACTTTTTAAAATTAATCTATAATCCATACTCTGAAGCTCTAGTAAATACTTTTTGTAGTTTTTCTGAACATTCATTTAAATTATCAAATCGTCCATGTAAATAAATACAGTTTCATCTTTTAATAATTTTCGTAAGAAGGCGAATATGTAACTTTGGAACATATTTGGACTGTTACATAACCCCGTAACTTATCCGGTCCCTGTTTTAGGTGACACAAGGAAGAATCAGGTGTATCTTGATTAATGAATTTATTTACACTACTGCTATATACATCATTTCACAACATAAAAAAAAACAATTTCCGATCACAGGTAAGTGATTAGTACACGTAGGCCTGAGTAGAGACGGGTACCTAAACTAAATTCAGTCTCTGCCGAAATATGGGTGATTAGACGGAAGAAACAATTCGTAGCTCTCGTGAAAGTTTTCTGAAGTACTGGTAGGATATCTAAGCACAGTTAGAGTTCCGAAGGAAATGCAAACAATCCTGAAGAGGACTATATTAGAAAAGGAAACAAAATGCACAGGGTATCGTTTCAATCTCAGCAAGAGATATATCCCAAGACGGGATAAGACCCTCCGATGGAGAGACTGGCCGAGGCGACCTCCGAGTTAGCCGGTGCGGGCTACTCCTTAAAGAAAAGATCCCAAGGTGGGATTATAGCAAAAAACTCTCCGGTAGAGAGACTGGTCAAGGCGACCTCTGAATTAGCTGGTTGCTAGCTATCTAACTTCTCTAAAAAAACAAACCTTCTCTCGTCTCTTTCTAGGGGAAGGGCCTCTAAGAGAGGGGCCTCACCCACAATTTCATTATTGGATCACTTAGCGATGACCTCACCTTCGATCAACTGGATCGGTCCGGGTTAAACAATCATCGGCCGCAAACCCAGGGGTGCCTGGAATTCTTAGCGGCTACATCTAAGTAGCGGCAAATCCTTTGTCATTAAAATGATCATATTTTTGGCTGTCAGTGAAGGTACCTGGTTGTCTGGTATTTTATCCCTTTACTATAGGGCACAACAGTGTAGACGTCGTGGTGCCGGGGAAAACAATCATTTTGTCTCCTCTCAAAGCAAAGTTCTTTGATGTCGACACACCGCTAAATCACGCCGTCACAACCCAAAAGGTACTTTGAGAAATTTATAAATGTCAGTATGGGCCATGAACGCTGTGTACTTAGTGCTATTCTAATCTATGTCTACGTGGAAAACCCCGGTTTTGAGTTCTAATGTACTGAACACTTCTGCATGTTCCAAACTGTCCAGAATATCAGATATCGGTGGCAGAGGGAATTTATCTTAAACAATTTTCTCATTTAACCCCTTCCGGTAAAAGGACGAGTCTAGCTCGTCATTAGTTTTTCATTCCATACCGCCCAATGACGAGCTACACTCGTCATGCGATTAAAGTTACTGTTAAATATGATAATTAATTTAGTTTAAAATTTCTAGTGTACTGAATTTGGCAACACTTTTATCACTTGTGAAAATCACAAGTCACTATTGCATATTGTTTACTTAGAATTTCTTGGTACAAGTCATTGCCTAATTAATGAGTCAGAATAAAAGAAAACCTACTAAGAAATGCCGTGTGTGTTACAAGAATCAAATTAAAAGTGAGACTACTTGGCGGTGTAAACAATTAAGAATTCCTTTGCACTTTGTTTTGAAAAGTACCACTATCTTGAAGACTATTATCTGTATCACTTATTAATGTTTTGCTTTGATATTTTCTTAATTTTACTGTTTCTGATATTATTTAACACTATGTAAAAAGTGGATTTTAATTAAGAATATGTAAGAATTGTAAAATGAAACAAGTTTTTTAAATAAAAATTAAATGGTTATTTCATGCACAGTTTTTCATTATTAAATCATACCGGAAGGGGTTAATTTTCGATAGTTAATACAAAGCCTGTAAGAATTATCTTTCTTTTTGCACAAATACTACCGGAGCAGCATAAATCGAACTACTCTGTTTAACACAATGACGGACAGTAGGAACAAGTAAAATTCGAAAATTAACACTATATATTTTTGCAATTTTTAGAATATTAGAAGTATAGTTTTACTCTTTCTGCTTAAATAAACTGAATTTTGATTAATTCAACACCTTTAATTAGGTTTCGGGTATAGCCGTCATAGGGCCAGAGGACTGTAGACACTAATGGGACGATGGCGGCTATAACAGTAAAAATTTAATAGCGTAAATGACAAGTTTAATGACTCAAATAAGCAATTTTTTGTGTGCAACAAAGTATTTTTGGGAGTTTTACACAAAATGCAGGGCCGTAACTGTTAGATATGGAAATTCAAATGTATCAGCACTTCGGAACCTATGACGTGAAGTTGAACAACTGCGGGACTGTCTGGCTGCTGAATAACTGGATATAGTATTAAAGACGGGTGAAGGCTAAATCTAAAAAACTGGCCTTTTGGTTTTTTTCGTTTCCCCTCTCCCCTGGCTTGCAGGAAGTTCCGGGAAATCGTTACATCCTATTCCTCGTCGATAGTTAAATTACAATTTGTTGAGCTAAATACCTATGTGCATGTATAAGGTACTGTGAATTATTCTTTAGGTTTTATTATGTTGTGCAAAGAGCGTCATGTGTGAAATTCTTCCTAATTTATTTATTCTTTTACTATTTATTTATTTATTTATTTATTTATTCTACTTAGGTTTTAGTTAAATAAATATATTGTTTACTTTAGAACTAATGTATTATTTTTTTACAATACATGATATGTTGTTTTTAAATAGTTAATGCACTATGACTCCACTTCACAACCCACTCGTGGGCTGATATAAAATATTACAGCCCAACAGTAACTAGGGCGTGGCAAAAGGTAGCATTTGCCACAGGCGCATCAGTCTTAAGGGCGCTGTACTGTGAGGAAAATGGGGTTCGGAAGAGAACGATTCGCCCCATGTAGAAATAAGGAAAAGTTGAAAAACATTTTTATAAAATCCAATGCGTTTAAAAATTATTTTTTGAATTTTAATGAATTTTCTTATTTTTTAAAATTCTTCTAGGGAACCTGTTTGTACTGGTAAGAATCTGTAACTAAACCTGTTATAGATTCTTACCACTGTTTACTAAATACTCCTAATATGCCTTTATATAATTCCGGGTATTCGTTTTAAATTTTGAATTTATTAAAGTTATTAAAACTAAATTTATATTCAAAAATTTGCCAATTTTTTATGAAAATTCAACGTCTAAATAAAAAATTATTCAACCAAATAAACTCTTCAGTTTATCAATAAAATAATATCCCTAAAGTTTTCAAAAATATCTTTTAGTATTACACTCATGTCCATAAATTAAGGATAATTCAGAATCACACAGAAATTGAGCTCTAAAATAAAAATTTCACCTGTAGAATTATCACACACATCTTGAAGAAGAATATGCAAATTGCAGGAAACCATCAGATGGCGCTTATAGTACGTCACAATGACGAGAGTGTATGAAAGGGGTATATAAGGAATGGTAGCAAAGAAGTAAAATTGTTCATAAGCGCTTTAAAAGCCTTTCAGTGCAATAACCGCATCGTTATGGCACAAAGGAAGCATTTGGATGTTTTTTTACGTGGTAGAATTATCGGACGACTGGAATGTGGACGTACCCAGCTGGAAGTATCCGAGGAACTTGGAATCGCCCAGAGTGTCATCTCCAGGCTTTGGCAACGATTCAAACATGATGGTAATGTGAGTAGATGTTACAGCACAGGTCGCCCCCGAGTTACTACGCCGAATGATGACCGGTATTTGGCAGTTACTGCCAAAAGAAACAGACGGAGCACAGCATCAGACCTGTCTCGTCAGCTCTTTTCAGCTACCGGTACGACAGTTTCAAGGCAGACCGTGTACAGACGCTTAGGGAACATTGGTCTATATGCGCGTAGGCCTTTCAGATGTGTTCCCCTTACCGCAACTCACTGTCGCCTGCGATTATGCTGGGCTAGAGAGCATGCATTGTGGACACCGCAACAGTGGTTTTGTGTGATGTTTTCCGACGAGTCCAGGTTCAGTTTACATTCTGATTCTCACCGAACTTTCATATGGAGAGCGCCAGGTACCAGTTATCACCAAGAGAACACCATTTAACGACACCGTTACGGTGGTGCAGGATGGCTCGTTTGGGGAGGAATTATTCTTGGTTCCAGAACTGACATGCATGTTCAGAGTGTAACGATGACAGGCCACATCTATCGGGATGTCATTCTGGAACAACATGTACGTTTGTTTCGGGGCGCCATGGGTCCTGAATTTCTGTATAGGGATGACAACGCCCGACCTCACCGTAAAAATAAATAAAGGACAAAAAAATAAATTCAAGAAAAAACACGATCGCAGTACTCCCATCATAACCATGTCCATGATGAAGCAAGTCGTGTAACAGGTGGAAAACGAAAATTCAACGTAAAAAATTGTTTCCAAAACATGACACTACGTTTCTACTTGTACGCCGGTAAATGGATATTTGTGCCGTTCTAGCCGTAGTGTCTAAAAACGACCGTTTCGTTTTGGACGGCTATTTCCGTCATGCCACATAGTAAACGGCAAAAGAAGCAAGTGTCCGTCAACGTGTTAATTATTCCATCATTGGGCCATTGATCAATCTGATGTAGCCTCCACACTATGGCAAATTGTTCACCACTTTTTGATGGTGACCTCGAACGATGGTTCACGGGTTGCATCCACAAGCTTCCCCAATACATGAGCCAAACACGTGGATTCGTCCATAAGGTCTACTGCGCACTTTAGTAGCGCATCTGACTGCCTTTGATCTTGGAGAAAAACCGCCTCCGAAGCCATTGTTCGCCAAGGCTATTTTATCGTCTGCCGCCATCGACCACGATAAGCCATACCCCCTCCAGACGGTTGTCATGGCTTGAAGTAGACCATAGTGTGGAGGGGCTTTGAACGTCATTGATTTTCTGTTCCAAAAGCGAATCTAAGGGGATTGAGAAATCGGTATCTCGTGATTCAACACTATTTTCATTTTTTAGTCGTGTTTTGATTTTAGTTTAATAAAATCGCATAATTCGTTCTTTATCATAGTATTAGTAACATGTGATAAATGTAATTCATCGACGTTTATCGTAACAGCCAGCTGGTCAATAAAAATATATTGCTTCCACTCGTTGTTTCATCTGCGCCTAATGGATAATTTGCGGAATCATTAGAAAAACAAGCATTCAAAAATTCTTTCGATTCAGAGATGTGCTGAGGTACTGGTGTGGATGAGTCACTATTCGAGCCTAAAATGTTCCTCCAGTCTAGACATCCGGTCTGCGACTGGAGTGAAAAAACGCTTTTTTGATTCTTTATTGCTGTTATTGTTTCGCTTTCTGAGTATTTCAAATCCATTCTGAGTTAGGGAAATATCAAATAGTTTGATTACGTTGATTCCTAATACAGTAGAACCTCGGTATAACGACCCTTGTGGAATCAAAATCATATGGTCGTTGTAACGAATTAAAAAAATAATAAAAAAAAATTGAGCAACGAAATGATGCAACAGTACATACCTAGAGAACACTTCTATTTATTTGTATTTCCATTACTGAATTTTTGAAAAAGTCTTTGATTGACGCCTGTTTCAAGTTCATTTGGGAATTCTTCATTCAAATTCATTCTTCCACTTCTTCTGTCAAGAACTGCATCAATCTAGTAATATTACCTTCGTTTAGTTTTTCACGCTTAGAATAGATAATCCAACGGCAACAAATATCATTGGGGGAAGCACATATAGTTTTTGGCACTAGAATTCTACCGTATGCTTCAATATTTTCGCCAAAAGCAGTTAAAGCTTGCATTCTTCTATTACATTCTATATAAAGATCATTTAAATGTGTAGGAGATGGGTCTTGAATAACATTTAAATGTTCTAAGAAATCTAAGTGTGACTGAATTATTCGATCTTTATTTCCTTTCATTATCACTGATTCCACATCCGTTAGATTTTGAAGGAAATCTTCAGAATTAAATTGTCCTTCAAAATATTGACGCAAGGCATTGATTGCATTGAAAGCTTCTTTTTCATTCACTTTTTTAAAAGCTTGGACGATTTCTTCACCGTCGTCGGAATCGAATTGAAGTTGCACCAGTTTGGTTTGGTTTGGTTTTGGAGCGCTACGGTCTACTTTTTGCAACACGAGGACTAATGAGACCGGGACCTACTGCTTAAAGCCGATTCCGAAAGGCTACGAACATCCACTTTATAGTGGGATTCAAACCCACGAATTCCTGTTCCAAAGGCCAGCACCCTAACCATTCGGCCATCGTTCGGCGAAGTTGCACCAGGGTACAATAATCTTGAAATAGCCCACTTGCTTATGAGTTCTGTGGACTAAAATTGGCTGTCGCTCTAACGAAAAATAATACTCTTGAGGTCGTTGTAATGATTCAAAATTAACATTATTCCTATGGTAGAATAATTGGGACTTTAAGATGGTCGTTGTATCGTGGGGTCGTTAAAAAGAGGTTCTACTGTATAACATCATTACATAGGGTTCATACAACATAGATATCAGCCTCGACTAAGTAGCAATCAAATAAAATGTTAGCTGAAAAATAACTGAAAGGTGAAGTTTATTTAACTTGAATAGCAACCAAAACTACGTTACTTTAATTTTGAAGAACCAATTTTGGTATAGAACTAGATTGAAGAAAGTGGTACTGTACTGCCTTTGTCGATCAACAACTCTGTAGAATAACTATTTACCGTGACAGTTTTAATTACTTTTTCATCAGTTTTAAGGTTTCGAACTAAAGTTTCTTTTTATCCGTGTCCTTTTTCTTCTTTGCAATCTCTACCTCGGTGACTGAGCGTTTAAATCTGTAGCATTTTAAACCATCAGACTTATTGTTGCAATCGACCGCCTTGCGTTTGAAATCGTTGCACTTATAGCATTTTAAAAGTTTATTTGATTTAGAATGATCACAATTAAATGGTATCTGTTTATTTCGATCTTTAAGTTGGAATTCAACTAAGTTTCATTGTTTTAAATTTATTTCTGTCCGTCCTTGTTTTCCCATAAACTTTAAGAATCTGTCTAAACTCAGGAATTATATTGGATCCGTAAAATACAAGTTTGTTTATCACTGAGTACGGAATTCCATCTATAACAAACTTGATCAATGAAGGAGTTTGTATGTTATCTCGAGAACAAAGCTCTTTCAATATTCCCTATATAATAATAGTCTACGTTGGACCTGGAATGGATACAGCATCCATATTGAATTTTTGATGAGTTAGGGTTAGCAAAATTCAAAGCGAGTAAAGTTTATCTTTTTCTAAACTATAGATCCGATTCTAAAATAAATTGGTGTGAATAAGCTTCGTATCACAGCGAAATATACTGTCATCTTTAAAACGTCGGAAATCCACTCCGTTCCCCTTTTCGAGCGTTTAATGCCATTATATCAAGCCCCATTTTAAGAGCAGGCGATTAAATTTATCAATTTATCACATAATAAATACATAAAAATAACAATTTTTCAGCATTTTGACGTCATTCCTTTAACTATCTCATTTAATCATTTATTTTAGATTATTCAAATATCGTCTGCATTATTTCCATACATTTTGTCACTAAACTTAGATATTACGTAATTTTCTTTTATATTTGGCTTAAATAATACATTAGGTACATATGTGATAGTTTCAATCGATTATTTTTGTTGAAAGATGATTCTCAGCCAAAAAACAAACCATTCTTTTTTTACCTGCCTCATAGAGTAATTTCCAATTCTGGAAAATTAAAAATTTTACTGATCCCGACATATGACGGGCTATATGCTAGTTAAAAAATAATAGTCTAAATATCCATTTGCCATTAATTTAGGATTTGAACCCACCTCGTGCAATTCGGCAGAATTACTAACTGCATCTAATTCAGATTTAAGTATTTTCCTTAACTTTTCCCAATAATTAATTTTAGTTTCACTTTGAACAAATAATTTTGCCTTACCTTATAAAGATCATTTGACAAAAACCAATTTATACAAGTCACTTTATTTTAGTGAGCTTATACAGGGTATCTGCCAAAATAAAATTTTTCAAATCCATGACTTTTCATGACTTTCCCTGATTCAGCGGATCATTTTCCATGACTTTAAAAAGCTTTCGTTAAAGTATATATGAATAAAACTTCTGATGTACATACAAATAAAATATATGCTTTTAGAGAAATTACAGGAATTTTATCATAAAAAACTATAAACTTACTTTATAAGTATTAATAAACTCACATACATAAAAATAAATTGTTGTATCTACATACCTAAGTTTAATCATATAGCAATTTTTCAATCAAAATGTTTCCAATTTGAATTCAGGGTACTTTGGTATTATCCAGGTGACCATGAATAATAGCCAAATATAACCCTATAATGTTTATATACAATATCCCTAGAGATAAACTTATATTTTGTGCAAAAATCTTAACTAATTTTTATTAAAAAATAATTATTATATTAATAAAATTTTAATCTACAATTTAAGAAAAAACCAGAATAATATACATTTACCCACCCATTAAGCTTTCTTGCTTTGAGTTTCCTTGGTGAACAAATTTTACTTGGCAATAGGGTCAATAGGATAATACATAAATACCAAACTCAGTAACTTCAGCCAAATGACAAGTAAAAATAGAATTAAACAATTCAATGCATTTTTTTTAATCGGTAGTTTAGCGGATCCATGACTTTCCATGACTTTTACTCATTTTACTTGAAAAATCAAGACTTTCCATGACAAAATTAATCCATTGTCTAAATCCATGATTTTCCATGACTTTCCAGGTGCGCGGAAACCATGCTTATAACATCTTCAAATTCATCAATCCATTTATCGATATTTTCATAATCATTTTCAGAGAAAGGAACAATTATATTTTTTTCTTTCTTTTTTTAGAGCGCTACGATCTATTTTTTACAACACGAGGGCTTATAAGACCGGGACCTACTGCTTAAAGCCGATTTCGAACGGCTACGAATATCCATGCCGTAGTGGGATTCGAACCCACGAACTCCGTTTCCGAAAGCCAGCACCCTAACCATTCGTACATCGTTCGGCACAATTATATTTTCAATGTCAGAAAAATTTATATTTGATTTAAAAAATTCTTGAAATGGAAGCTACGTAGTCTACTTTATGTTGATGTTCTGAGGGTACTGGTACTATAATTCTCATCTTGGATTTTAGTTTCAATATTATTAGACACAATTTCAGTTTGAGAGTTATCAGTTTCCTTTATTGATGTTTCAACTTATTCAATGTTATATAACCTAATTTACAATTTTACAGAATTTACATAAGGTCATTTAACAATGTTGTTTACAAATTCATAAGATTATCTCAAAGCAAACACTCATTATGTATACTGTATGTATATATACATGTCTGCTAAGAATCATATACGTTAAATAAACAAATTCAAGCTTGTTTATATGTTTGCTAAAATTCATATACGTTAAAGATACATATTCAAGCTTGTTTATGTACAATTTCATTCATTTCATAATTTTACATACATTTCGTGTATTATATTTGCTTTCAACTAGACACATCGACGAAAAAAAATCAGAAAGTTAAATGACGCTTCATTCACAAACGAAAAGAACATAAGAAACTTACAGTAACTCTTTAATGCTTCCGCCATGATATTCCGTAAAGGTTATCCAGATGATTAAAAAACGCAGACATGTTAATCCTTACGTGATGAAATTTCCATGATGAATGCAAGGAAAACGCCTTTCACCGTCGTTATCATCGGATGACGTCACGACAGACGATAACAGGTAAACGAGTAATAAAAGGTAAACATTACGTTTATATGTGAGTGATATGCCGATTCTACCTCTGGAGAGTTGCGAAATGTGACGATTCGAAACTAAAGCAATTTCTTGCAAAGCTACAGTGATTTTTTTTTCACTGATATCTCAGTGCAGGTGAATCGCTTACTACTGAAATATTTTTAATCGCAGTTCTTTTTGGTTAAACCAGAAGTATACAGAGGTTGTTCGCACATTTTTCAGACGATTTTGGTTAGCGGTATTAAAAAATTGTTTGTTGCGAAATAAATAACTGCAATTGTACTGTGTTTTTAAAAGTCAAAATTATGGTCTGCGGCTCGAGAGTTTTGTTTTTATTGAAAAGGACGTTTTTAACGAAGCAGTGGTTCGAAGGCTATATTTAGGGTATTTCCGATATTACGTTATCCAAAAACCATCTGAGAGTCATGGTTTTGTGATATCTAAAGCGTCGGTAGGTAATATCGTCAAAAAGAAAGAAAAAAAAAACGTCAAACTGGAACCTCAAGTGAGACAAAAATTTTAAACAAGTATCCAAGGAAAAAACGAACATCTTCAACTATTGCAAAGGAACGTTGTTTTTATTGAAAAGGGAGTTTTTAACGAAGCAGTGGTTCGAAGGCTATATTTATGCTCTTTCCGATATTCCGTTATACAAAAACGATGTGAGAGTCATGGTTTTGTGATATCTAAATCATCGGTTGGTAATATCGTCAAAAAGAAAGGAAAAAACGTCAAACTGGAACCTCAAGTGGGACAAATATTTTAAACAAGTATCCAAGGAAAAAACGAACATCTTCAACTATTGCAAAGGAACGTTGTTTTTATTGAAAAGGGAGTTTTTAACGAAGCAGTGGTTCGAAGGCTATATTTATGCTCTTTCCGATATTCCGTTATATATAAACAATGTGAGATTCATGGTTTTATGATATCTAAAGCGTCGGTAGGTAATATCGTCAAAAAGAAAGAAAAAAAAACGTCAAACTGGAAGCTCAAGTGGGACAAATATTTTAAACAAGTATCCAAGGAAAAAACGAACATCTTCAACTATTGCAAAGGAACGTTGTTTTTATTGAAAAGGGAGTTTTTAACGAAGCAGTGGTTCGAAGGCTATATTTATGCTCTTTCCGATATTCCGTTATATATAAACAATGTGAGATTCATGGTTTTATGATATCTAAAGCGTCGGTAGGTAATATCGTCAAAAAGAAAGAAAAAAAAACGTCAAACTGGAAGCTCAAGTGGGACAAATATTTTAAACAAGTATCCAAGGAAAAAACGAACATCTTCAACTATTGCAAAGGAATGTTGTTTTTATTGAAAAGGGAGTTTTTAACGAAGCAGTGGTTCGAAGGCTATATTTATGCTCTTTCCGATATTCCGTTATATATAAACAATGTGAGATTCATGGTTTTATGATATCTAAAGCGTCGGTAGGTAATATCGTCAAAAAGAAAGAAAAAAAACGTCAAACTGGAAGCTCAAGTGGGACAAATATTTTAAACAAGTATCCAAGAAAAAAACGAACATCTTCAACTATTGCAAAGGAACGTTGTTTTTATTGAAAAGGGAGTTTTTAACGAAGCAGTGGTTCGAAGGCTATATTTATGCTCTTTCCGATATTCCGTTATACAAAAACGAAATGAGAGTCATGGTTTTGTGATATCTAAAGCGTCGGTAGGTAATATCGTCAAAAAGAAAGAAAAAAAAAACGTCAAATTGGAACCTCAAGTGGGACAAATATTTTAAACAAGTATCCAAGGAAAAACGAACATCTTCGACTATTTCAAAGAAACGTTGTTTAATGTTAAAAAAAAATCCCCCTAGTCAAAGGACAGTTGCAAAATCATTAAAATGCTCGGTGTCCACTGTAATCAAAATGATAAACCTTAGATCTGAAGAAAGCGAAAAAACGCAATGTGCATCGTCTTTCTCTAAACCATATCGCTGAACGCAGGATACGCTGTAGAATTCTGTATGAAAAACATTTATCCACCCCCCCCCCAAAAAAAAAATGGAAAAAAATGTCACAATAGATGAATCATGGGTGTAATTAAATGATTGCAACAAAAAGAGCCATTTATTATCATAAAAAGGGAGAAAAAATAAGTACATGGTTCAAAGAATCGAAAGAAAGTTTTTTAAGGGATTCATGATTGTTGCTTGTTTTTTTATATGATGACAATTTAAAAATAAAGAGAGTTAAAAAAAATGTAAAGATTAACTCCAAATACTATTAGGAACATATATTATCGCCAAATTTTCTGATTGAAATACCATCGGTTTACCCGCAGTGCCACCAATCTGTCGCCATCAAAACAAAGCTAGCAGTCACACATCAAAATCCACTGTAAATGTCTTAAAAGAAATGGAACAAAAAACCGGTATCAAGCCCATACCATTCATTGATATCCCTACTAAATCTCCCGATGTATCACCTATGGATTTTTATGCTTTCGGACTTTTAAAATCTGCATTATCCAAACGTCGTCTCACATTTATATTTAAAGCTGTTCAGGAGGAAATGGACAGAATACTTTCTGACACTTCAAACATTATTCAAAATTACGGTGTCGCAAGATAGTTCAGAATGAGGGCTGTCAAATAGAATATTTCAAACACAAGAATTTTATGTAATTTAGCTTTGTGACTACAATATACATTGTCTAAAAAATTTGTGAACATCTTCTGTAGCATTCACTAAAGTTGATTAATTTCAAAACTTATTGCATTTAATTTCTTTACATTTTATCTATGTGGATCTCTAATTAGTTGCACTCTCTAACTTTTATTTTTATTGGTTCAAGGCTATATGTACCACTGGAGTTACCTTCCACTTACATTTGGTAATTTGACCTTTTGTATCTTAACAGTCTTTTTTAAATTATTAATATTTATTTTAATTGTCCCGATTAGATTGAATCAAACCACAGGCTACTGTTTGAACAGCATTTTGTCGTACGCATCAAAATTAACGTGGACACTGGACAAGCGAGAATTCCAACGTAAGAGCGGCTCTGTACCTCATTAAATTATTAAACACTCTCTCTCTCTCTCTCACACACACACACACACACACACACACACATACACACATATAAATATATGCATGTAATAAGACGGAGTTCTCAATGGGTTCAAGGCTATATATACCACTGAAGTTACCTTCCACTTGTATTTGGTAATTTGACCTTTTGTGTCTTAGCGGTCTTTATTAAATTATTAATATTTATTTTAATTGTCCCGATTAGACTGCATTAAACTGCAGTCTACTGTTTGAACAGCATTTTGTCGTACTCATCAAAATTAATGTGGACACTGGACAGGCGAGAATTCCAACGTAAGGGAGGCTCTGTACCTCATTAATTTGTTAAACCCCCCCTCTCTCTCTCTCTCACACACACACACACACACACACACATATAAATATATGTATGTAATAAGACGGAGTTCTCAATGGGTTCAAGGCTATACATACCACTGAAGTTACCTTCCACTTGTATTTGGTAATTTGACCTTTTGTATCTTAGCGGTCTTTTTTAAATTATTAATATTTATTTTAATTGTCCCGATTAGACTGCATTAAACTGCAGGCTACTGTTTGAACAGCATTTTGTCGTACACATCAAAATTAACGTGGACACTGGACAAGCGAGAATTCCAACGTAAGAGCGGCTCTGTACCTCATTAAATTGTTAATCTCTCTCTCTTTCTCCCTCTGTCTACACATATATATATTTTATAAAATATGCATGTAACAAGACGGAGTTCTCAATGGGTTCAAGGCTATATATACCACTGAAGTTACCTTCCACTTGTATTTGGTAATTTGACATTTTGTATCTTAGCGGTCTTTTTAAAATTATTAGGGGAGAGTGGGGCACCTTGGGACATAGCCCACCTTGGGACACCTTTATTTTCAGGCTTTAATTTGCAACCAGGAATTAGTTTTCACGTGTATTGATAGATGGCCTTCCTCTTCACTTCTCAAAGAATTTTGATGAAAATAGTGCTTATAGGTAAGGAACAATTTCATTTTCTTTGTTTGAAATAACCCAAAATTACACCAATGTGCATTTTAAAAAGTAATTTTTTTGAAAAAAAATTAAAATATTTAAAAAAAAGTGTATTGTCATGAAAGAAAATTCATTTATTATTATTTCTATGCTAATAAATAAATTGTATTGTTAAGCCTAACTGTACAGTAGTTACAAAAAGATACTATGTAAAATGGGGCACCTTGGGACATTTTAAAAAGTGTAAACAAATATCAATTCAAGCAAAATAATTAATATTTTGGTACCTAATTTTTAATTGATTTAACATGTCAAAATATTAATTTATTATCCTTTTTTTTTTTTTTTTTAGAAAAAATGGTAAGAATAAGAAAAACAAACAGAAAGCATTCTGCTGTAAATGCTAATATGCTTGAATCAGTTTCAAATATATGATTTGTTAAAAAATGTATTAACTTGAACAATTTTCAGCTATTTCTCTTTATAACAGTTAATAAAAATAATTTGAACAGTATTTTGTATTTGTTGTTTAGTGTCATTACCCCATACAGTGGCAGGTTGGGACATTGGAAAGGTATTTTATTTCTTTTATTACTCTTTAACTAAATGAGATATTAAGTAGATTTAATGTTTATAAAGAAGCAGTATGATGACAATATATGCATGCATACTTATTTTTTTCATTAGCTTTAATTTAATTTTATATAAAATAAAACATGATTCACTGGTTGTCAGTACAATTATAAAAAATTCTAAATGGATGTAATGTACATTTCTGCTAGTGTTTTTCTTTGATTTTGATAAGTGACATCGATTTTTTTTTGAACTCACCTGCTCTCTGAGGCACAAAGACGCTGATAGCTCTTCATGGCTTTGTAAATCTCTATTTCGAAGTATTCTTTGTGGTAACAGATGTATCTCTAATTGCACTTTTAAATAGTGGATGACTTTTCTAAAAGAGATAGAAATCATTCTCTTAAAGAATATTTTTATTTGTACTTTTAGAACCCATTATTTCTTATGGGATGATCTTCGAGACTTGACGAGCTTTATGTGTATTAAAAATTAACAATCTATAATGTCTATTTATATATCTATTTATAACCAGAAGTAAAGCAATAGTATCGAGGGTGGGTTTCCCGTATTCCCTTCTAGTCGACAAAGGGTGAAGTAAAAAATCATAGAACACTTTAGCCGTTGACACAATAAACCTTTAGCGTATTTTTGGAGAATTTTTTTTAATCGGTGTGTTCCACTCGGAGGGTTAAAAAAATTCATAAAAATGTTTAACTGAAAAGTGTCCCAAGGTGCCCCGGTCTCCCCTAATATTTATTTTAATTCTCCCGATTAGACTGCATTAAACTGCAGGCTACTTTTTGAACAGCATTTTGTCGTACTTATCAAAATTAGCGTGGACACTGGACAAGCGAGAATTCCAACGTAAGAGCGGCTCTGTACCTCATTAATTTGTTAAACTCTCTCTCTCTCTCTCTCTCTCTCACACACACACACACAGACACATATAAATATATGCATGTAATAAGACGGCGTTCTCAATGGGTGGTTTCAGTCATGGCCCGTAAAAATGACCGTTTTAGTTAAAGACCTTTATTAAGATAACGTTGGAGGACGTGTTCCCACTTCATTATAGGGACAGGAGAAACTGAAGGGTCAAAAAATGAAAAAACCCTTAACACCAATGTCAATATCTCAGTCCAAATCTGTGGGGAAATCGCTAGAAAAATCTGCCTCCGACAGCGTGCATCTCCTTTTTGTTTGGAAATTTCCTAAATGGTCCGCTAGGACAATGTAAGTTATAACTGGTCAGTCCCTTTCTCTGAGGGCGTAAACTGTGGCCCTAGTGGTCAATTTAGGTTAGGGGTTGAAAAGGGAAATGCAAAAGGACGTGGGAATTTTCAGCCCTTGACTTCAGATTTGGAAACCCCTGAGAATTTTCTCGGGATGTCTTAGGGGTTTTATTTAAAATGCCTACATTAGTTTCCCAATCCAGTTTACTTTTCCTTAGATGCATATATTATCTAACGTTAGAATAGAATTAAACAAACTAAACAAAACAAAACAAAATTGAACAGACTTGAGGGTAAAACTAAAAAATTTTCAAAACAATTACTTTAGTGAATTAAAATTATTTAAATACTAGAACATAGCCCGTCATATGACGGGATCCGTAAAATTTTTAATTTTCCAGAATTGTAAAGGTACCCTATGAGGCAAGTACTAAAATGGCTTGTTTTTGGCTGAGAATTATCTTTCTACAAAAATAATCGATTAAAATTATCACTAATGTACCTAATCTATTATTTAAGCCAAATATAAAAGAAAATTATTTAGGTAATATCTAAGTTTAAGGATAAAACGTATGAAAATAATTCAGACGATATTTAAATAATTTAGAATAAGAAATGATTCAATGAGATGGTTAATGGAATGTAGTCATAATGCTAGAAAAAACATTATTTTTACCTATTTATTATGTGATAAATTGATAAATTTAATCGTCTGCTCCTAAAATAGGGCTTGATATAATGGCATTAAACGCTCGAAAAGGGGGACGAGGTGGATTTCGAACGGTTTAAATATGACAGTATTTTTCGCTGTGATACGACGCTTATTCATACTAATTTATTTTAGAATCGGATCTATAGTTTAGGAAAAGATAAACTTTACTCGCTTTGAATTTTGCTAACCCTAACTCATCAAAAATCCAATATGGATGATATCCATACCAGGTCCAACCGCTTCATAAATTCGATGACAGACAGACACATAACTTATGCTATTATTACATTACGAAAAGAAAGTTTAAGTCATAAAAAGTTGAAAAAATAGTAAAAATTTATTTTAAAAATAATAAAACAATTTTGAAAATGATAAAACAACTTTAGGAATAAGAATTTAAAAGAAAAAGCAGAAAATATTAAATTAATTAGACATTTAGAAAAGTTCGGCTGTTTCGAGGACAGAACCGTCAACCTGAAAAGTACGATGATGAAACGGGCAAACCCTCTATCGAACGTGCTAGACCTACATATGGTGAAGGAACTAATTAGAGTATATGAGCGTCGAGTAAACACAGTCCAGTTTAAATGTTACTCTCCACCCTCGCTGCTCCCTCTTATTCTGTACTAAATTCATATCAAGAATGAATTTAGTATAGAATAAGAGGGAGAATAAGACTTGAAATAATAGAGTTAAACGCTCGAAAAGGGGGGATGGGGTGTATTTCGAACTCGCTTTGAATTTTGCTAACCCTAACTCATAAAAAATCCAATCTGGATGCCTGTGTCCATTCCAGGTACAACCGCTTCATAAATTCGTGGACAGACAAATTAGGCTATTATTATATAGGGGATAGGTTTAACCCTCTAAGCGGTTCGCACGTACAATTCCACCAAACCGATGATATCTTCAAAGCAGTTGTAACGTACAATTTTCGACCTCCAAAAACGTTCCGAAAATGGATGTATTGTACATTTCTGCCAGTGTTTTACTCCATGGAGTTTTGAGGTAAGAGGGTCAGTTCCCTACTCCCTGAGGCACAAAGACGCTGATAGCTTTTCATGTCTTTGTAAATCTCTATTTCGAAGTATTTCGTTTGCGGTAACAGATGTATCTCTAATTGCACCACTTAAATGGCTTGAATGACTTTCGTAAAAAAATATAAATCATTCTCTTAAAGAATATTTTTATTTGTACTTTTAGAATCCATTGTTTCTTATGGGATGATCTTCGAGACTCGACGAGCTTTATGAGAATTAAAAATTAACAATCTATAATGTCTATTTATATATCTATTTATAACCTGAAGTAAAAGGACAATAACCAGGGTGGGTTTCCCGTATTCCAATCTAGTCGACAAAGGGTAAAGTAAAAAAATCATAGATCACTTTGGTCACTGACACAATAAAACTTTGGAGTATTTTTGGAGACTTTTTTTCTTCGGTGTGTTCCACTCGGAGGGTTAACAAGATTTGTTATCTGCCTTATAGTTATCACAGGCAAGACACATAGAATCAAAAAGAATATAACAGAACAAGCAAACGTAAACAAAACAAAAGCTGAGTTTCCTCGAGTTACAGAAATCACAAATTGAGTTGTTTCGAGTTCAGAAGCAACAAATTGAGTTGACCAGCCCCTTTTTATTGTTTTCCCCTAGCCTCCGGCCGGGCGATGGTCACATCCAAAAGAACATCCGAACGAAAACCGGAACTGAACCGATATATTTCATTTTAGTTGAACCGGAACGAATAAAAAATTACAGTTCGAAGACCTCATTAAAACAGATCCATTTTATTTATCCACTGTCGTTTTAAATCTCAGATGATGCCATTGGTAAAAAAAGAAAATCTATCGTCTAAGTTTTATATTATAGATAACACCTATTAGGGTTTGTAGAAATTTCCAATTATTTTGAACATTTCCCTAAATTGAAGTCTGTTACGCAGAAATTCAACTTATGGCTTAATTTCCCAAATCCTCAAAACCCATTTATTACTTTTCGTCAAAGATTTATTTGCCGCGACAGCAGGGAGTAAAAAAGTCAATATT
>CM063497.1:76930699-76953199 GCA_032207245.1 Pardosa pseudoannulata | reverse complement strand
CGGAAGCATTTCTCAGCTTTTTGATGAGCTTACAAACAGATAAGTTGGGATTTGGCGCGTGGACATGGAGCGGTCAACACCTTCACGCATAGCTCCTCCACGAACATTGAAAATGGCGCTTGTTGTTTTCCGTAAGAACGATGAGTTAATAAAACTTATTATTATCAAGAAGACTGTGTTCTATTCGCCTTAACTCTGCACAACGACTTAACACACACACACACACACACACACACACACACACACACATATATATATATATATATATATATATATAACTTATTATTATCAAGAAGACTGTGTTTTATTCGCCTTAACTCTGCACAACGACTTAACACACACACACACACACACACACACACATATATATATATATATATATATATATATATATATATATATATATATATATATATATATATATATATATATAACTTATTATTATCAAGAAGACTGTGTTTTATTCGCTTTAATTCTGCACAACGACTTAACACACACACACACATATATATATATATATATATATATATATATATATATATATATATATATATATATATATATATATATATATATATATATATATATATAGAAATGCACTGATTTGGCATTTTTGTTAAATTAATAAAAATAATATACAATAATCATGCTTCAGGCTTTCAACTAAATAAAAAATTATGTTTTATAAAATTCTTTTATAAAATTATTTCCTAATAATAAAGTATTTAACAAATTCGATCTAAATTGCCGTAATGGACAGCGGTTTAGTTTTCCCAGCCATTGAGTCACCAATATAACAGTAATCTGGGCGCCAACGTGGGCAGGAATGTCGAGGGGCGAAGCCCGAATTTGTATTCGTTTCACCCCTTCGAATAATAAATGACCAAACAGATGTGGTTCCACACACATAAGTGAACTTGGACAGTCACAAAATGATGGGGGAAAAATTATATTTCATTTCCATACTTGTAATCTACATTGCACCACATGCCGCAAAATAAGCTGTCAATAAAAAAAAAATAATAATAATAAACACGCAACGAAATCGTCTGCTTTGGGAAAGTCAATTCATATCTACCGAAGCAACCACTCTTTTAAGTCAACACATTAATAACCCATTGCTTCATAACACACAGGTGGGCGGGAGCTGAAGATAAAGTCTGGTTAAAAGAAAACACGAAAATGTTTCAAGAAAAAAAAATAATACAATTACGGCGCCACACACACACATACACGAAACATGAATCATCACTTTCTATATATATACTTTCACCCGTTCGTTCTTTTTTTTTATTTATTTACTTATTTTTGGGCTTGCCTGATTATATTCGGTTAGTCCGTCCATGCACGTGACATAGATAAATACCCAGGAAGGGGGTAAGGAGGGATGGAGTGTGGGGGTGATTTATCTGGATCGGAACAGGTGTTCCAAGAGTTTTGTTTATACGTTCTTTCAGACTGGAAAAGAACGCGTTCTGAATGAACGATGGGCCAAAGGGAAAATTACGACGCCGTCACGGCAACGCTTGAGTTTATGTTGTCGGAAAGACGCCTATGTTCTTTTTTGGAAATTTTATATTACATTTTTCTTTTTTTTTTCTGTAAGCTAACGTGGCTACTTTTGATATTAAATAACCCGTTAAAGTTACAGTACATTATCATAGATATTTTATTTCGTGTTTAACCGCTCCGTTATGAAATTTAAAATAGTCAAACACCTGGTACAACGAATTTCAAGGCACCAAATAATTTTATACGTTATATAGAAACTATTAATTAGAATAGTATATGTAAATCTAAATTAATGATTAAATCATTGATAATAATGATGATGATATGATGACAGATTACATCATTTGATGATGATGTAATCTAAATTATTATTTATACATGATCTAAATGTATAATTCATTAATTCCTAAGTGTATTCAGTGGCGATGAAAAGTCTATTAAGGATCTTTAACCCTAGAAAGATAACCTACCTATGGAAGTTTAAAAAGACAGTCTATTTTAACATAAAATATAATTTCTGATATTCCTTTATATAACAAAAGAGTAAATTAGAATCTCAACTGTCAAAGCGTATATATTATCAATTTCATCGTATATGTTTGAGTGCATATATTTTAAATTGTGTATGTAATGTTTGTGTCAATTGTAATGTACCACAATGAATGTTATTGTGTTATGGATATATGAAAAGCATTAAGAATTATCTGTATTTTCACTAGCAAAATGTCTTGAAGTTATAAAAATAATTATTTATTACTTAAAAAATTTGAAAAAATCTTCTTCAGACGTCGATTTGACGTAGGTTATCTTTCTAGGGTTAATGAATTGAATTGGCTGAACCGATTAAGTTTTAGTCAATCAAATTTTAAGTCTACTTTTAAACATATTACCTTAGCGTTTACCGCCATTATTTCAAATCTTATTTTTCCCGATTAAGAGCAGGCGATTAAGTTTATCAGTTTATTACATAATAAACAGGTAAAAATAACATTTTTTCTAGCATTGTGACGTCATTCCTTTAACCATCTCATTTAATTATTTAAATATCGTCTGCATTGTTTTCATATGTTTTATCACTGAACTTAAATGTTACGTATTTTTTTTTCTTTTATATTTGGCTTAAATAATAGATTAGGCACATATGGGATAATTTTAAACTTAATCACCGATTATTTTGTGTTGCAACGCAAATTTTATCACCGGCACTAACAACAGATTCTATCTACCTCCAGGGTGTAGTGGAAATGATAGTTTCATTCCTTTACTCCCATTAATTATTGTGGTAAAAGAATTAGGAAGAACTTAACGATAATTTCGACGTAGCTAAGAAAACTTTGAATCATCTTTCTAAATAAATTCATCGTGATTCTAAACTGCATTCACAGTATCGGGATACTTTAGAGGAGTATGAAGATAAATAACTTATTGAGCATGTACCAGATAATACTCAGCCGAAAAATAAATCATATTTTTACCTGCCTCATAGGGTATATAACAATTCTGGAAAATTAAAAATTTAACTGATTCCGTCATATGACGGGCTATATGATAGTAGAACAAATATTACACAAACTCAGAATGCGCTGGCAGCGAAATCTATCTTATACATTACAATCTCCCGCGCTTAATTTGGATATGTGAGATAATTAATAATGCAATTGATAACATTAGAAACAGGGTTTTGAACAGTAATTTTTTTCGTTCCGGTTCAACTAAAAAATACATATCGGTTCAATTCCGGTTTTCGTTCCATCAAAAATAACGGCAGAGGTGCTAACTTCCAAAAGAGAAAAATCTGTAGTTTATAGCAGTAACGGCATTTTTTAGTATACTAGATAAAAATATAAATTCTAAATTAGAAACAGGGTTTTGAACAGTTATTTTTTTCGTTCCGGTTCAACTAAAAAATACAGATCGGTTCAATTCCGGTTTTCGTTCCATCAAAAATAATGGCAGAGGTGCTAACTTCCAAAAGAGAAAAATCTGTAGTTTATAGCAGTAACGGCATTTTTTAGTATACGAGATAAAAATATAAATTCTAAATTAGAAACAGGGTTTTGAACAGTAATTTTTTTCGTTCCGGTTCAACTAAAAAATACATATCGGTTCAATTCCGGTTTTCGTTCCATCAAAAATAATGGCAGAGGTGCTAACTTCCAAAAGAGAAAAATCTGTAGTTTATAGCAGTAACGGCATTTTTTAGTATACGAGATAAAAATATAAATTCTAAATTAGAAACAGGGTTTTGAACAGTAATTTTTTTCGTTCCGGTTCAACTAAAAAATACATATCGGTTCAATTCCGGTTTTCGTTCCATCAAAAATAACGGCAGAGGTGCTAACTTCCAAAAGAGAAAAATCTGTAGTTTATAGCAGTAACGGCATTTTTTAGTATACTAGATAAAAATATAAATTCTAAAAATATTTCTTTAGATGAATCAAATTGTTCGAAATTACTTAAAAATGTCACAGTACCTGAATCTTCGGTAGCAGACTTTTCTATCGATTCCGTATCTTGATTTGTTATTGCTGAGTTGAGACGTTCATTGCTCTTAGTAATTCCTTGTTCATGGGCTTGAAATTGAGCAGCATCCATGTTAGTTTTTTTTCTTTTTTAATTCTACCTTGTCACAAATTCTGTTGGGTATTAGAAAAGAGGCACCGCTTATTCACATGCAGGAAACTACATACATTGGAAAAATAGAACAAGTATGGGTAGAATCTCAGTTCCGGGGGCCCGCCACCATGTTTTTGGCTCTATGTTTGTACAAGTGGTCGCCAAGTTGTCGCCAAGCGATGTTTACAATTTGTTCTTCGTTTTGTATTGAGTTTATACCGGATTTTAAAGCATATTTTGAACAAAACAAGGTTTGAAATTTTACTAAGATGAATATAAATTTAAATTTCCGGTTTTAATGTATTTAAACCCGCTTTTGTACTGTTTAGTGAACTAAACAGTGCGGAATTTCTGTACTAGATACAAATTAAGCAAAATATAAACATAACTTGATTATATTTAGGCAAGTTATACTTATATTTGGTTATATTTAAAAAATACTGTTGCTATTTAATGAAATTATTTTCAAACTATCGAATAATTATAAAGTAATAAAGTACGTTACAAATATGCTTTTAGAAATTTAGCTTAAAACCGGAAAGAAATGAACGGAGTAATTGTTTTAAAGAAATTATTTAAGACTCTAAAGGAACGCCACTGGCGCCGATCATTTTAAGCTACTAATGTAAATTTATAGCCAGAGCTTTACTTATTTCCGCGATATACAGCAAGTAATCAGTTGAGTTTAAGATTGTGCATATTAGCTTTGCTTACCTTGAGCGTATCTAATAACACACACGTATTTTTTTGTAGTGTGTGATCGTATTTCGAATAGACCACGCGTAGACCGTGCATTTAAAAACAAAACCGAAATGATTTTTCTTTCAAAACCCTTCATGATAAATGTAAAAAAAGAATAATTTAACGATGAATGGGAACATCTATATTGTTTCTTTTATTACAAAGGAATGTATTTGTTTGTAATAATAGTGTTGCGATTCCCAAGAAAATTAATATTGAACGAAATTTTAAGACCATTCATACCAAGAGTGACATCCAAAGAACTCTGAAATTAGAAGAAAAAAATTATTTCTTTAAATCTTATTAATAACCAGCAAAGTTTTTTTACTAAACCACTGCAACAACATAAAGCAGCAACGATGGTCATATAAAATATCGCATTTGCTAGCTGAATAAAAAAAACCATTTACAGATGGAGATAGTGAAAGAAGCCATGTTAGAAGCTGCTGATTCACTTTTTGAAGAATTTAAAAATAAGAAGAAATATTTCAGCTATAAACATGTTGCAATCCCCAATTATAAGAAATTAGCTGAAAATAGACAAAGTTTCACATGAATTATATGTATCATTATGCATACCAAACAAAATAAAGTTATAAAATATCTGTTTTTTTTATGCCTATTATAATGATATCGAAAATACGTTTTATTTATTGCGCGGAGCAAACACCGACCCCTGAAAAACACTTTTCTCACCATCAATTTTAAGCTAAACTTAATTTTATTTTGAACTTTCATTTATTTTTTCCCGGAAGCTAAAACACATTTCACTTCGAAGCCCTGGTTTACACAGTATTTCTTTTAATAATAAAAAAAATTATAAAACTTAAAAACCACATAAAAATCCTTTGCTATCCTTAAACTCTCTATTTTTATCTATCCCTAATCTTTCTTTTAGTATTTTATATTTTATTATTACTTAGTAAATTTTTGGACCTAGTATTTTATATTTTTATTTTTGTAACTTAAATACCTGCATTTGTTATTGTATTGATTTTAAAAGACTGGACACTCTTCATTAATTTAATAGTTTAATAACAGGGGATAAGACCTTCGGCCAAAGAACCCCAGTCGTCAACCCTCCAATTAGCTCTAAAGAAAATGAGGTGGGGGATAAATGATTTTTCTTATCCAATGGAGGCAAAAGCCCCACTTGACCTCACTATTAACAATTCGCGAAATAATAGAATTAAAAAAACAGTGTAATAAACTATAAAATAATATTTAAAAATATTTCTTCTTTGTTTGGTATTAAAATTAGGTACAATTTGAATAAAAAGGTTTGAAAAACATAAATGTGAAATTTAATTAACATTGTACTTACCTAAATTAGGTATTCTACGTATTTCGAGGATACAACTTATTTACTAATATTTGGCAGTACAAAAAACATTCTTAAATACATTAAAACCTCAAGTTTGGCCAAGTTTTCATTTGTATTGACTTAGCAACATTTCAAACCTTTTATTGTTCAAAATATGCTTTGAAAATCGTGTATAAAAAATTACCACAAGGGCACGATCGAAATGGACAAAGATGCAAAATGGACGCTAGAAAATCCAAATTCAGAGGTCTTGAAGTATTGTTAGTTACAAGAACCAATAACGGTAAGGTATTCTAATCACGTGTTATTTCCCCCATTACCCTAAAATAAAGGCGCCGTTTGACATCCCCCCTTTTTTTCGGGGATGGCGCAAGAGTCCGAAAAGAAGAGAAAGGTTTACCAGAAAACTGTGTTCTAGAATTTGGTGATATTGCCCACGCGTGCTCACTGAACTGGGACCTCCTGAACTGGCTTTAAAGGCTTCAAAGGTGATGTGGCAACTGGACCACATGGGCCGAGCCCTTCAATCCAGAGGCTTCTGTCAGTAAGCACAAAAATGACAACGAGCGAAAAATAAACACATAAAAGAGCAAATAGATAGAAAGGTGGATTCGTGAGTTCATAACACAAAACTAGAGAGTAGAGAGTTTAGGGATAGAAAAACATAAAATAATTTTGTGGCCAGTGACATCCGTACGAAAAAAAGCCAAAAATATTGAATAATAATGATCAAAATAAAAAAAATTAAAAATTTTGAAAAAATAAAAAATATGTTTTAAAAATAAATTGCATTAAAAAATCCGAAAAGGGCCTATATAATAATAAATAAACATAAAAAACAATTTTTATTAATTTAGATTAAATTTTAGAATTTTCGTCATCGCCGGGGATAGAAACCCGATACGGCCCAAGTATTATATAAACGCGGAATGCTCCGGCAGCGCCCCCTATCTTATACATTAAACGTTCCTTTATGATTGAATTTTATGCAAGATCTAAAGTGATGCTCTAACTTAACATTACTTTCTGAACAAAATAAAAGTTACACACTAAAAGGAAAAATTGAGATCTCCTTACATGCAAAACACCTTTATAACTAAGTTTATAACAAACTAATCCGAATTGTTGCTTGTTAGGGGCACCTGGGCTTAATTCGAATCCCGAATGATGAAGATGAGAAATTACTCTTCAGGGTGTGCATCGTAAAGTACAAGATTATATGAAGGATGAAAACAATTTAAATGCTTATAGTCTTCAGATGAATAAAAAAACAATATGAGAGGCCCTATACAACTGATGTTATAATTAAATGAATAAATAAAGAAATAAAAGAAAAAAGAAAAGAAGAGTTTTAAGAACTTTAACTAAAGAATTTATTTATTTTTTTTTGGTGGTTGCAAGCATTATAAGTTTTTTATTATATATATATATATATATATATATATATATATATATATATATATATATATATATATATATATATATATATAATGATGATGATAAGAGTAGGAAGTTTAAAAATAAAGAAGGATAGAAGAAAACTTAAGGAGAAAAATTAAGGATAGATGATTATGGGAATTTTGAAGGGAATCACTGATTTCTGGTCGGACACCGTTTCTAGCCAACCAAAATACTTAATCTCCAGGATAAAGATATAGCATCCCAATGGATTTCCAGTCCATTTAATTTTCAATTTCAGTGAACTTGTGAAAAAGTTGTACACGAATGAAAATTTAATTAAACAGCTTAATTAAAAGTTGTTTAATAAACAAGATAACACTATTTCAATTAAAATCAGGATAATATATCCATTTCACAAGAATGTTTCCACCAAAATACTTAATCTCCAGGATAAAGATATAGCATCCCAATGGATTTCCAGTCCATTTAATTTTCAATTTCAGTGAACTTGTGAAAAAGTTGTACACGAATGAAAATTTAATTAAACAGCTTAATTAAAAGTTGTTTAAAAAACAAGATAACACTATTTCAATTAAAATCAGGATAATATATCCATTTCACAAGAATGTTTCCAAAATTGTGCAAATTCAATTTACTATATTATAAACTAATTGAAGTTAAATATTTTATAATTTGTAATCCTAAAGTTTTAGTGGTATCTAACATTTTAAAATTAAAAAATAGATAAAATGTTAAGAAATTAAAAATTAATACAAAAATTATTTAATTAATTTTTTTTTCAGTTACTGCACATATTTATTTTAAATGTACTGCTTTGTATAACAAAATTTAATAATTTTTATAAAACTAGGCCCTTATTAAAACTAAACTCTCCAGAGGTATCTTTTGGGAAGTTGGAGGACATTAGGCCCAAATTTACGTGGTCTAGCCGCCATTAATAAATACGATTTCCATTTAATAAAAAAAAAAAGAAAAATTTTTGGTTCTTATAAGGTAATTAATTCTATTTAATATAAAAATTTAATTTCTAATTTTGATATTTCAAAAGTGTGGTAAGTATATTTATATTTTTCCACTTGTATATATTTAAGTTTTTAAAATGTTTTCCTCCAATTAATAACGCTAAATATTTTTTTTATAAAATTAGCCCTTATTAAAAATAACCCTTGTAAAATAATAAAATTCCTTGTAATATAAATGTTAATTTTTAATTTACATTATTTTTAAAGTCATTTCGCGGGAAGTGGATTATTAATTTTTTCAATTGGTGTGTATATTTTATGTTGTTTTTAGGTATTAAGGTAGAAACTAAATAATTTTTATGAAGTTAGATGCATATTAAAATAACCCTTTCACCATCAGAAATTGCAGCAGTTGATATTTGACAACGCTTGCAGTATGAAGTTCCTCCCCATTTTCTGTTGTAAAAAATAACACGCGTTGTTCCTCTTTCTGTTTCCAAAGTCATTCTCATACGGGCAATTAATTTTCATCTGGACAAAGTTTTAGGACTTCCAGGATATAAATCAACATGATTGTATGGGTCCAATCTGCAAATTCTGAGATTTCTTTCAAAGATCATAAACTGACAACGAGAGACAAACACTAAAAAATGTTAAAGAATGGATGGATTCGTGGAACAGATGCATTATAGTCGCCGGTCCGTCCGCCATGTTTTTTTTTTTTGGCGACCAACAGAAAAATGCATGATTTGAAAAGTCGTCAAGTAGAAAAACATAGCGGCGGTCACGTGGCATATTTGAAACACAACATTAACAAAACTAAACTTTAAAAGGAAACAGATTAACAATTTAAAGTATTATTAAAATAAAATTAGCATAATAATCATCATTTTTTTACGTTTAAAAAAAATAACAGATTAGTAATATTTAATATATGTGTCAACAGAGTAAACACAATATATATCATTTTAATAAGCACTAATATTATGAAGAATCTAACATGTGAGGGGGGGATTTCCCCCCCTTGTGCAAAGAACAAAATGAAAATGTTCCAAACCAATTAACTTATATATCCTGATACTTTTTAACTATTTCAAAACCGAAATAACTGCACCCGTCATAACTAAATTAACTAAATCCCAGAAAATGATAAAAACAGAAACAAATGTTCCAAACCAAAGCATCTTGTTTGGCTTAGAATATTTTGATACTTTTTAACAATTTCAAAACCGAAATAACACCCGTCATAACTAAATCCCAGAAAATGATAAGAACAAAAGGAAAATGTTCCAAACCCAAACATCTTGTATGATTTAGAATATTTTGATATTTTTTAAGAATTTCAAAACCGAAACAACTTCACGTGTCATAACTAAATTAACTAAATACCAGAAAATGATAAGAGCAAAAACAAAATGTTCCAAACCAAAGCATCTTGTTTGGTTTAGAATATTTTGATACTTTTTAACAATTTCAAAACCGAAATAATTGATACTTTTTAACAATTTCAAAACTAAAATAACTTACTCGTCATAACTAAATTAACAAAATCCCAGAAAATGATAACAACAAAAACAAAATGTTCCAAACCAAAACATCTTGTTTGATTTAGAATATTTTGATATTTTTTAACAATTTCAAAACCGAAATAACTTTACTTGTCATAACTAAATTAACTAAATCCCAGAAATTGATAAGAGCAAGCACCAACCCCTTTTGCGGTTAAATTTTCATGTTTTTCCCACATTTAGGACAAACATAACTACCCTTTAACAACCCTACCTCCCTTAAAAATTTTTGAAATAGCTCTTTTTTACTAACCAAATACATAAAATAAACTCAAATTCGGAATTCCCTCATCCCCACAAACGTGCCGTTTAAAATGAAATGCAAATCCAACCTCAGGTCTAAGAATTTCCTGATATTTCTTCACAATGCTACAAATAGTTAAAACAGAAATAAGAACATACGCCATAACTAAATACCAAAAATAACCTACCTACCTACGAGACAACCTACTACTGGAACGAAAAGAACATTTAGTACAGAAAATTTACATAGATTTCCGGGTAATGACGTCAAAAATCACGTGCACCAATAGGATGCAAGAACATATAGAAGCTTCCATATTCCCCTATCAAAGTTAGCGCATATACAGCAACCTAGTCATCGCCCCCAAAATCGCCAAGTTTGGCGAGAAAAAAACACGGCGGCTATAATGCATCTGTACCGGATTCGTGAGTTCATAACTCAAGATAACTTGAAATGCATTTCAAGGCTTTATCAATGATCGAAAAATTAAAATTTGGAAAAAATAAAAATAATAATTACCACGCATTTAATGTTTTTTAATAAATTTTTAATTAATTTTTTACCTTAATTTAATTACTTTACCACCTTAATTATACCTTGAATATTATAATATAATTTACTACATTAATTTACTTTAATTTTCGGAACTGGTAATTTGATTTCTTTTTTAATGTATCTTAAGTGTTTTATTTATTTTCCCTTAAATTTTGCTTAGTAATAACTGCAAAGGCCACATCCAAATTTCTATGCAATGTGAACATTGCAAAGAAATTTGGATTTTCCTTTGACGGCATTAACGTTTATTAAAAACGATTAAAAAAAGAAAAATTAGGAAGATTGTTAAAATAAAATTTTATTTCGGGTGAGAAAGGTTTTCTGGTTTTTGATTGGTATTGCAAAAAGTCGTTGCTCCGCTGTAGGATGAGCCAGTGTGAAGTCATAAATTTGTGATTAATGAAAATGTTTTAAAATTGAATAGTAGAGGGATATATTCAAGTTGCTTGTGTTTTGCTCTTCAACAAATAAGTAAGAATTGTCAATTCATGACAGTATCATCGGAAGAAATATGTTGCATTAGTTGACGATAATGCATGTACAGCCTCAATTTTCGCAAAGACATTTTGGAGTTTGTTCTAGGCTAAAAAAGAATATTAATGCAGATTCTAACGAAAATCAAATGGACAATGAAGGTCCTGTTTCCACACCATCCGAAGTGTAGAACATCATGAAAAGTATGCGCAATGAGGAATTTGCACATGTGGGGGATTCGAACAACTTAGTGTTTTTCTGGTAATTTCAGACTCGTAGATTCCAAAAATGTTCTCAAAAATGTAAAAAACTGGGTCCATCATTTAAAAAATTAATTTTAAAGTTAAGCGAAAATCACGTGACATCAAAAAGCTCCGTGATTGGTTGTGATGTCATCGTTCATGCAGACCAATATTTTTGTATTGCTTTTAAGCGCGCACTATTTTCCGATTTTGTTTTTGCAAGTTCCTGAAATTTTCTAGCTATCAAAATTTATTTTTATTTAAACCTGAAGGTTTATTTTATCGATCTAGATAGCTTAGTTATCTCAATTTGTCATAAATGTCTCTTCTACCTGGATTTACCAATCAGACAACCTCCCGAAAATTGACAGCATGTCAATGTTTTCTTTCTTGGCAAAAAACCCGGATTTTATGGGAGCAGAAATACGAGGAATTAAAACCCAAAGGTGTGTAAAATCATTTATATTTTTTTTCCAATTTTACTTAACATGTATTAATACTTTATTCATGCTAAACACAGCTCTTTTGTTTGTAAACACAAACAAGTCAAATAAATATACATATATCATATACATACACATTTGTAGTTGCATCGTTTTTTATAAATAGAGACGGATGTAATATTAAAATAAAAATTAGAGGAGGTATTTTTTGTGAGACCGGTCTCATTAGCCTTCGTGTTGCAAAAAGTAGACCGTAGCATTCCAAAACCAAACCAAAACAAAATCAATTCTTAGATATTTTAAATATGATGAAAAGAAATTTAAAATCTTTAAATGGCTTTACTTAATTATTTATACATTTTTAAATAGCAATACAATTTTATTGCCTTTAATATTAATGTCAAATTAAAAAATGTATAAAATTTCTCAAATTAAATTTAATTTTTAAAGTAATATAATTATTAAGTATTTTAAAAATATTATACTTTTTTTTTTCAAATTAGTCACCAATTTAATCGAAAAATATCACTGTTACATTTGATACATAAGAAAGTCATCTCTGAAGAAAATATTTATAATACCTTGAAAATACATAACTTTCCCCTCCCCCGAGTTATTTATTAGATAATTATATGCTTTAGATATTTATATGTTTTTCGATATTTATATGCTTTATAAAATATTTATTGTACTTGAACTCTGTGATAATACTCGAAAATTAGCAGTTTTAAAAGTTAAATAGCAGTGGTTAATCAACAATCCTTTTAAAGGTATAGATGTATTTTATATACTTTAATTGTTCTAAAATAGTAATATTTAAACAAATGCAAGCATTTATTTACCGAAAAATGGTCTTCACAAACCCATAGAGATGATTTATATGATAATTTGAGGTTTAATTTCTCATCCCTTTTCATCTCAGTTGTCCAGATTTTACGTGTATGTGGGTCTTTTGGGACGCTGAAAAATATCTTCTCATTGCAATTAGTTGTTGTATTTTTACAGAGTGGCACAATACAATATTTAGAGTATGATTTTTTAATGCCAGACATAACAAAAAAATGCTATTATATGCGATACTTTACACAAAAAACAAATTTAAAAGTCGCCTTTTAACATGTAAACAGCATAGGAGCTCGGTGTTTACATGAACGATGACGTCACAAACTCGGCGGAGATAAAGTAGCGTTTTTGAGAGACGTTAAAGAGTCCGCTATAAAACCCATTAGAAATCACTCATTAGGCCCCCAAATGAAAGAAAAATAGCTACTGTCCTGCTTACTTTTTTGTCTTCTATCGTTTAAAATCAAAATTAGAAAACGTGAAAATTCCTCATTATTTATACTCGCATTCCAATGGCGAAATGAATAACAAATTGGACGACAATGAACAATTTGATGCTAAAAAAAGGCATTGCAAAAAGAAAAATATCAGATTATTTTTAAAAACTCAATGTTGTTTTTTAAAAAAAAAGCTCGAACATCTTGTATTAAATTTCATTATGTTCTTATCCTTATAAACAGGTATATAGTAAAGCAGTAAGGAATGTTAAAACAGAAATTGTACATAAATCCAAACATACCGTACAAGTATCAGAAGGTTTCAAATGCGGCTGCTGACTTCGCTGATTTCCTTTATGCAAACGGCATTGGATTTATATTTTTATTTTTTCTTAAGGACTACCTTTTATTCCGTTAGCTTCTGAAACATCAAAAGTGGTGATGCAAATGGACCATATGGGCCGAGCCCGTCAATCCAGAGGCTTCTGTCAGTAAGCTCAAAAATGACAACGAGCGAAAAATAAACACAAAATAGAGCAAAGAAGAAGGTGGATTCGTGAGTTCATAACACAAAAACTAAATTTAATAGAAAAACATAAAATATTTTTGAGGCCAGTGACATCCGTACAAAATACTCAAACTAATCGAACAGAACTGTTTCTGAAATTTTATTAAAGGTGTGTGGCAACTGGACACATGCGAGCTCATTAATCCAGATTTGTAAAAAAATGCCAACGAGCGAAATATAAAACACATTAAAGAGAAAAGAGATGAAAGTGGATTCGTGAGCATAGCACAAAACTAGAGAGTAGAGAGTTTAGGGATAGAAAAACATAAAATATTTTTTAGGCCAGTGACATCCTTACAAAATAACAAAAAATAATGAATTAAAATAATCGAAATAAAAAAAAATTAAATTTTGAAAAAATAAAAAATAAGTGTTTTAAAAATAATTAAACTACATTAAAAATCCGAAAAAGGCCTAAAGAATAATAATAAATATAAAAAAACAATTTTTAATAATTAATTTGAAATTTTACATCGTCGACAGAACGGTGCACCCGAGAAGAACGATGATGCAATGCAGCAGCGGACTTAAATGTCACATTGACACCTCAACGCTCATGATTACAAAATAAATTATTTGTTGTGATTGAATATGCGTGGAATTAAATATTATCCGCCCTCAACAGGAGAGCAGAAAACCAAAACAGTACGGAGATGAAGAGCAATACACATGGTATAAAGTAATTTAGCGTACGAAAAGTGATGTATGGCCAATTTTATATATTTTAAAACTTTTTTGTTACATTTATCATATTTTTAATAATTTTTTTGGTAGATTTTTTTTCATTTTTTATTTTACAGCACACAATTTTTAAGGATCTTTGGAGAGAATGGCCAAAGGTCTTCTCTTCTATTGCTACTACATCGTAATTGACAAGATTATTGATTTATTCATTGCTTAAATTCTTATGAAATTTAGGGAAAGGTTAAAATAAATTTTGGAATATTAGGAAGCTTAAGTTCCTCGTGATTTCAACATTACGAAAATACCATGGCGATTAGTGATTTTTCTTAGGATTAAATTTTGAATAACAGTTAATATTTTTAATATTAGAATCTCTGCATACGACCACGCAGTGCTGCATAGGTAAATATTGGAAGAAGAAAGGAAGTGAAACGAGCACTTATTTTGGATAGTCATTTTGCTTGGGAGATACTAGATCTCCCCATACGCAAATGAAAGTCATGCGAAAGCATGGAATCCATTGTTAATAAAAACTTAATTCTCATAACAACAGAGCCAAATTCAATTTTATAGATAAAAGTTAGGACAAATACACTAATTTAACTCTTACATGTCTAGCTTTGGTGTATTCACTGATTGTTTAAATCGCACTTTTAATGTAGAATTTTTAAACTATTCTGAACTGAGTCACATCCGTAACATTTGCCACACGAGAACACGTTTTTTGAAAAAATTCTGTAATTATATGTCAGCAGAAATTTACAAATAAAACATAGTATTAAATATCTAACCTTTTTTATCATCAAAGAATTTAATGACTCTTAATATTACGTATTATCTGAAAAATTAATAATTGTGAACTCATATATATAACACCGGGTAAAATAGTTCACACCCGCAACAACATATTTATAATATAGCCATGTAAAGAGAAACGGAAATTCTTTAATTTTTGTAAAATGCTTACTGTATTTGCTTCATTACAAATATAATATTTTAAAAAATGTTAAATACTTTATAGAAAAAGGGAAAACAGTCGTATGATGTGTATTCCCTTAAATATGTAGTTTATGGTATGGTTTAAATATGGAGAGACATTTAAACACACGCAAAACAAACAACATAAAAAAAAATTTCCTCCATTTTATTGAGATTATTTTATTTTCCTGAGACAGATTAGAAGTAACAGTAAATTGCCTGAAAAAAATTGGAATATGCTATATCTGACCAGAAGTAAAACAAATCCTATGAAAGCATGAAAGAAAAATACATTTTAATATACATAGTAAAATACATAACAGAGGCCAATCTCATTTTTATTGATAAAAGTCAGAACAAATAAATTTAATTTAACTATTACAAACATTGCTAACTTAGTTTATTCATTCAGTTTTGAAAGCAACATTTTTAATGTAAGATTTATTAAAAGATTTCTGAACTGTGTCACACAGTAACATGTTTTTAAAAAAATCTGGTAGTTATATTTGTCGTTGATATATACAATATAATACATAGTAAAATAAACGTCTATCTGTATTATAAAAAAAAATTAATGACTCTTAATATTACATTTGCTGAAGACTTATTAATTGTAATATGTTAAATATGTGAACTGTATAAAGTTAAGAATAAATAACAATAAAACAACATCAAGTTTTGAATGTAAATACGTTTAAATTTTTAATATTATAAAATTATAGTCCATATTAATCTAATTAAAAATTGTACAGCCTATCGTATTCTATAATACTAAAAGATTTCTTTCAATAATACTTGACACTTTTTAAATATCACCAAAGTCGACCAGTTAGTAATATTTTCAATATGTGAAATATAATAAAAAACTGTGTTTCAATATTCTGAAATGAGATAACGGAATAATGGTTCACTAAAACAAAGAATAAAATTGGAAATTCACTTTAATTCTGGATTAAATACGGCTATTTACAAAGGAACGTTAATTCCTAAATCATCTAGAACTGCAAAGGATGGTTGCCGATAAAACTTCCTCACGACAATCACAGTCGAAAGAAAAACAAGATATTTAATAATCTCTTACAAATGGGGAGGCTTTTCAGGGTGCAATCAAACCCAATTTATCCCCCGTTCGGTCCCGAGATTCTGCCGCTCCCTATATGAGCGGACTTTACGAATCTCCCGAACTAGCAAACTGTCGCTGGTAAAATGGCGAAAGCCTTCACGAGGTCAACACACCTCCGAGAAAAATGACGAAAAGCCCTGAGTCTCAAAATTGTAGGCTTTTTATACCTTGGGGATCAGTTACGGTCCCGCCACTGTTTTCTTCTCAGTTAAGATCCCAGTTACATGAGAACACCAGCCAAAGTTACAGTTATACTTTTTAACTGAATTCTCATTCGCTGGCTGTCTCTTCACGGAATTCCGAGCATTCATTAATCCATCAGGGGCGTATTCGTCTATTCAGTCCGATTCTGCGACGCCACTCTATTGTCCAGGTACATTGTACTACGATCAGCTGTTTTGTCGCGTGCTAGACAAGGAGTTTCACAGCAGTAACGTTGAAATTGATGTAAAACCAAACGAAATCTTATTGTTATTTCCTGTACTTGACCATTTAGCATCTGGACTTAAAGATATTATTATTGATATATTAAACTGGGAATAGATATAAAAGAATCAGACGGCAAGCTAACGATGGAGCAAGTGTTATGTCAGGTGCTTACAATACTTCATGCTCAACATCTACAAATAGGGGAAACAGCACAATTTATTCATTGTGCATATCATAATCTTGTTTTAACTAATGCTGTAAAAGGGTTTTATCTTAAAATATTTTCACATGCTGGAGTGCATACATTTTTCAATGCAAGTGGTGACAGATGAGGATTAAGTCATTTCATTCTTAATCGATTGTGCTCAACAAGATACTTCTTCACGAAATGAAGCATTACATCAACTTGCTTTTGATATAGATTTCATAAAATCCTTTACGAAGTAATAATGATATTAATTAATTAAAAAAACGTAATAAACGGTAGAAGCTCAAAGCATGAAAACTCATTTTTTTAACGGTATGGCTTCTAAAATATTTTCTTAATTTCACTAAATACAGACATTGTATTGACGAGCATTTCTTTTTGTAACCGATTATTTGCAGCAAAATGTCTGGTACAAATGAAGCAAATATTCGAGTTGATAAATTTATTTGGAGTTTAATAACTAATTTTAAAGGAAAATACTCCGTTCACTATCTTGAACATGGTCACAATCACCCTGTGTTAAATACAACCACAAAGCTTCCATTAGAATCATCATAAAACACTCTTAAATGTTACAAGAAAAGTACATCTTTAAATAATTTTGAACCCCAGAGCGTGAATCACTTGAATTTGTTCCCATGAGACTAAAGATTGTTAAGCACTTTTTGGGAGGCAATAGTGAATCTTAACAATTTAACTCGAAAATACACAGTTTTGCAATTTAGTTATTATAAGAACGAAACCATTTTCCTAGGTCAGCTAAAAAAATGTACTAGTCAGAAAATTTGCGTTAGCATTTTTTTGAGATGAATGATTATTCTTTTCGGTACCGGAGTTGTGGGTTCATCGAGTGGCATTACTCATTGTATGTTTAAAAGAGTAGAATATCCAGATAAAACAAAACCAAAGTCAGAGAACTTTCCTTTGTCTGATATTTTACAGCTGGGAAATTAGGTATTAGAAATTAAGAAGGGAATAAACGAGAATTTCAGATATCCATTTTAGCTGTAATAATTTTGATATATTGCATATCTATATATATGCGTCTGTGTGTGTATTTAAATTTCGCTCATTTAAATTTTGAAGTAGATTAATAGAACTTTTAAATTATAAAACAAGGGAGAAAAAATGTTTAAAGCCATTTATCTAACCGTACACATTTGTTTATCTCCAAAGAAAAAAATACACAATCAGTTCTATAGATAAAAAAAAATTCTGTTAAGAAGTCTCAAAAAATTCAATTGTTCGAATACCACGATACATTTGCGAAAGAAAAGTGAATAACTCCGTTTTACATAGCCAAGCGCAAGGGGCAACCTATTTCTATTTATGCTTTTTCATCAATCCGTTGAAAAGAAAATAGAGGAATAAAAAACTATATTTTCTTCAGAAAGGACGATGAACCGAGAGAAAAAGGAAATAACGGAGATAAAGCATAGTTACAAACGTTTGCTTCACTTCACTTCAAGTAACTCCGGAGTAATCCATCAATGTCAAACTCTATTCTTAATTCTAAACAATTGAGGGAAAACAGAGATTTAAAGTTTTTTTCTGACTATTTTTTAAACTTTTAAAAATTTTAGTGTCGTTTTCAAAAATATCTATATCTTTTTTTACAGATTAGAATTCCATTGTTTTGAATTATTTTAAATTTAAAAGCAAATTTCAGTTATATTTTACGTATATAGAAAAAAAAATTTAATATCAAAGAAAAGCATTTTTTAGAAAGGTTATAGTGAGAAATAGAGGTCGAAAACGAAATGGAAGTTGTGCTTTGAAGAGAACGCCAAGTTTCTGTAAAGATTACGTCAGCTAACCCATCTACCATGAACTTCTTTTGTATTTCGCTAGTACTTTCACCGTCTACCTCTTCCAGATATTGCAGCGCATCTAACTTGATTTTGTAAGATCTTTATTTGTTAGTTTTTCATCTGCATAATTCTCCAACTCACCATTGTCTTGCACTTGACATCTAAATTAAGAACATCTAAATTAAGGAAGATTACGGTGATGAAATAGAAGTTGTGCTTTCAAGAGCGCTCCAAGTTTCTGCAAAGAATACGTCAGCTAATGAATCTAAAATTGCAATTCAATGTCAATTTGCAATCAGTTTCAATCTCAATTTGAATTTCTGTAGTTCTTTCATCTTCTACCTGCAGCGCTGCTAACTTAAAGCTATAGATCTTCATTTGTTAGCTGTCTATCATCATAATCCTCTAATAAAATTAAGTTTGGAAACTGGATATTATATTTTGGGGCATCTAGGCCGTAGGCCCTTAATCCTCAATGACAGCTTTTATAAATAGCCAAAATTATTAACTACTGGCTGCTGATTCAAGTATTAATAATATGAAATGAAAAGAAGAGAGAAAGAGAAGAGAAATAGCACATAAATACAATACATAATTACAAATAAAAGTACCATACAATTATAAAATAATATCTTCATTAGCCCATAATTATTTTTTAAACTCTTTAATAATTCTTTCGGAAGGATATATATATATATATATATATATATATAATATATATATATATATATATATATACAATTTGAAGAATATAAGTACAGTTACATTAGGGAAGAAACATATTTACATTACGAGTATCAGAGTTTTTTTTAATTGGGCTGAAGATATTTACAAATTTTAAGAAGTTTAATTTGAAGGAGGAATACCTATCAGTAACATTGTAGTAACCCTGGGAAGTCTAAGATTTTCGTACAGGTGGTAAAAGGCTTTAAGGTAGTGTGGACCTTATGCGCCGAGATAGTCAATCCAGAGGCTTCTGTCAGCAAGCACAAAAATGACAACGAGCGAAAAATAAACACATAAAAGAGCAAAGCAGAAATTGTACATAAATTTAAACGTACCGTGCAAGTATCAGAAGGTTTCAAATGCGGCTTCTGACTTCGCTGATCTCCTTTATGCAAACTGCATTGGATTTATATATTTATCTTTTCTAAAGGACTACCTTTTATTCCGTTAGCTTCTGAAACATTAAAGGTAGTGATGCAAATGGACCATACGGGTCGAGCCCGTCAATCCTAGGCTTCTGTCAGTAAGAACAAAAATGACAACGAGCGAAAAATAAACGCATAAAAGAGAAAAGAGATAGAAGGGTGGATTAGTGAGTTCATAGCACAAAAACTAGAGAGTTCAGGGATAGAAAAACATAAAATATTTTTGAGGCCAGTGACATCCGTACAAAATAAACAAAAAGTAATGAATTAAAATGATCGAAATCGAAAAAATTGAAAATTTTGAAAAAATAAAAAATAAGTGTTTTAAAAATAATTAAACTGCATTAAAAATCCGAAAAAGGCCCAAAGAATAATAAATAAACAACTTTTAATAATTTAAATTAAGTTTTTGAATTTTTGATCATCGTCGGGGACAGCACCGTGCACCCGAGGAGAACGATGATGCAATGCAGCAGGTAGACTTAACCACCATGCCACACCTCAATGCTGAAGAATGGCATAAAGTATTTGTTAAAGTGAAAATACGATGCGAGGATTTATAAAATAGGCTCCACTATGAACAGGAGAGCAGAAAAGCAAAACAGTACGGAGGTAGAAGAGCAATATGTGATTTTCGTTTGGAGCGCTACGGTCTACTTTTTGCAACACGAGGGCTAATGAGACCGGGACCTACTGTTTAAAGCCGATTCCGAACGGCTACTGGCATCCACGCCACTGTGGGATGAGAACCCACAAATTCCGGGTCCGAAGGCCAGCACCCTAAACATTCGGCCATCGTTCGACTGGATAAAGAACAATACACATGGTATAAAAATAATTTAGCGTACGAAAAGTGATGTATGGCCAATTTTAAGCATTTTAAAACTTTTTTCTTACATTTTTTTATACGGGTCGTAATTCTACTTAACATCTAAATTAAAAGCATACATATAAGGAAATTACGGTGATGGAACAGAAGTTGTTCTTTCACATCTTCAACTAACCCATCTGCCATGAACTTCTTTTACACTTCTTCAGTTCTTTCAACTCTTACCTCTTACAAATACTGCAGTTCTTCTAATTTAACTGTATAAGATCTCCATCTGCTAGTTTTCCATCAACACAATCCTTAAATTTAACAATGTCTTCCACTAAGCATCTAAATAATGACTGGAAAGGCCCTTAGTTTCTTGAGTTTCAGAAATTTGTTAGTGATTTTTCTGTTAATAAATAAGTTTGTTAAATGATTTTAATAAAATTGCAAAATAAAAAACTCCTAAAAAATTGTAAATGTTTATAAATTGATGCTTGCTTTTGCAAAAATATTTTCGTATCCTTCTTTAAACTTTCTACTCCATTTTAAAATTCTTTTTCCCTTTCACTACTTTTATTTGCTATCTAGGGCCAATTGTTTCACCTTTAATGTAACCTGCAAATTTTAACTGTAATCTCTCACGTAATGTAATAAAGAAAAATTTCCTAATGCACACCCTGATAGAATCCTCCCACTCTCAAGACGGGGGATACAGCTTATAGCTAAGGCGCCCCTTACAATCTTCAACTACCCGATTTGCAATATATCGGATGTCCCTGGCACATCATATTTTTGCCTTCTATCCTTAAACTTTCTTCTCATTTATTTTTATGTTTTTCTTTCCCCTTTTTGATGTTTATTTTTCTGCTGGCCTCATGTTTGTCCTTATTAATCGAAATCTCTGTATTATAGGGTTCGGTCCAGGAAATCCAGTTGACATCACATCTTGTAGGATTTGTTATATTTAGCCACAGATTTGTTTAAAATTTGCTCCCCGTACCTTTCAGAAACATATCTGTCACATCATCCCAAGCCAATTTAGTGGTTGAATGCAAGCTGAAAGGTTATATAATTTCTGAAAAATGAATTGTTACTACATTTTCTGTTGCTAAATACAGCATCAAAATGCAGTTTGAAGTACATTCTGTTTTAAATACGAGTAGCCATTAAGGTTTAGATTGGTTTGGCATGCCACGGTCAACTTCTTCGCTACACGAGAGCTAATGAGACCGGTCTTTAATGCTCATAGCTGATTTCGAACGGCTACAAACATCTATGCCAGAAACGGGACTCAACTCGCAAACCACTGTACCTAGGAGAAGCGACACACCATCCAGCCATCATAGGTAGT
>CM063497.1:76908199-76923199 GCA_032207245.1 Pardosa pseudoannulata | reverse complement strand
TGGCGCCACCAGATTATTTTCTATTGTCTTGCTGGTTCTGTTTTGTCATTGCTTTAGCAGCATGACTTGTTTCAAAACGTTTAGCAAATTTAAGGAGAACTCTTTGTGCAGCCGCATGAATTGTTAAAGCATACTGTCTGTAATTTGATCATTTTTTCTTGCTGTTAATAAACTTTTACATTTTTTTCGAATGCTTAAAAAACTAAATGTCTAAACTCTTTTTTTTCACTGTCCCACGTAGCACAAAAATATCGAGTTCAAAATTAGAATATCGGCTTACATCAAATGTTACCCCCTCCCTCCCTAAATATCATTTTCTGAAATTTAGCAATGTTGGTCAATATTTCTTCAATATCGTGGATCATAACATTTTGAGGTTCTCTACTATATAGACATGTTTTTAATCAATTGCTGAAATTGAAAATAATGTAAAATCTGGCGATAAATTTATAATTCATTTAAAAAAAACTTACAGATGGGGAAATTTCTGGATTTTTGGTCATTCTTAATTATTGACACCTTGATTTGAGGTTTTCTTCTGTATATACATTTCTTCAATCATTCGCTGAAATTGAAAATAATATAAATGTCTCCAGATAAATTTAAAATTCTTTAAAAAAAATTACATTTGGTAAAAGTTCTGAATTTTCGGCCATTCCAAATTTCAGACATCTTGATTTGAGGTTCTCTACTGTATAGAAATTTCTAAATTACTCTCTGAAATTGAAAATAATATAAACGTCTCTAGATAAATTAATAATTCACTAAAAAATAACTTAAAGATGGGGAAATATCCGGATTTTTGGTCATTCCTAATTTCAGACATCTTGATTTGAGGTTCTCTAATGCATAGACTTATTTTAAATCACTCGCTAAAAATTAAAATAATATAAATGTCTCCAGATAAATTTATAATTCATTAAAAAAGAAACCTTAAGTTTGGGGAAATGTCAGGATTTTTGTCCATTTCAAATTTCCGACATCTTTATTTGAGGTTTTCTACTATATAGACATTTCTTAAATCACTCGCTGAAATAGAAAATAATATAAACGTCTTCAGATAAATTTATAATTCATTAAAAAAGAAACCTTAAATTTGAGGAAATGTCAGGATTTTTGTCCATTTCAAATTTCCGACATCTTTATTTGAGGTTTTCTTCTACATAGACATTTCTTAAATCACTCGCTGAAATTGAAAATAATATAAACGTCTTCAGATAAATTAATATTTCATTTAAAAAAACTTACAGATCTGGAAATGTTAGCAGTTTTGGCCATTCCAAATTTCTCACAACTTGGTTTGAGGTTCTCTACTGTATAGACATTTCTAAATCACTCGCTGAAATTGAAAATAATATAAATGTATCCAGATAAATTTATAATTCATTAAAAAAATTATATTTGGTAAAATGTCCGGATTTTTGGTCATTCCTAATTTCAGACATCTTTATTTTAGGTTTTCTACTGCATAGATATTTTTTAAATCACTCGCTGAAATTAAAAATAATATAAATGTCTCCGAATAAATTAATAATTCATTAAAAAAACTTCAGATGGGGAAATATCCGGATTTTTGGTCATTCCTAATTTCAGACATCCTGATTTGAGATTCTCTACTGTATAGACATTTCTAAATCACTCGCTAAAATTGAAAATAATATAAACGTCTCTAGATTAATTAATAAGTCACTAAAAAGACATACAGATGGGGAAATATCCGGATTTTTGATCATTCCTAATTTCAGACATTTTAATTTGTGGTTCTCTACTGTATAGACATTTCTAAATCACTCGCTGAAACCGAAAATAATATAAATGGAAATAATATAAGGGAAATCGAAAATAATATAATCTAGATTTTTGGTCATTCCCAATTTTAAACATCTTGATTTGAGGATCTCTACTGTATAGACCTATTTTAAATCACTCGCTGAAATTGAAAATAATATAAATGTCTACAGAAAAATTAATAATTCAATAAAAAAAAACTTACAGATGAGGAAATGTCCGCATTTTTGGTCATTCCTAATTTCAGACATCTTGATTTGAGGTTTTCTACTGCATAGGCATTTCTAAATCACTCGCTGAAATTGAAAATAATATAAATGTCTCCAGATAAATTTATAATTCATTAAAAAATATAGTTGAGGAAATGTCTAGATTTTTGGGCGTTCCTAATTTTGGACATCCAGATTTGAAGTTCATTACTGCATAGACATCTTTTAAACTACTCGTTGAAACTGAAAATAATATAAATGCCAGCATATTAGTTTATAATTCATTAAAAAACTTACAGATAGGGAATGGTACGTCATTTTGGCCACTCCTAATTTTGGACATTCTGATTTGAGGTTCTCTGCTGTATAGACATCTCTTACATCACTCGCTGCAATTCAAAATTATTTAAAGCTCTCCAAATAAATTTTTAATTAATTAAAAAAGCCTTTCATTTGGGGAAATGTCAGGATATTTAGCAATTCCTAATTTCGGATTTGAACCACTTTTCTGTAACCCTCTTTACTGACATTTCTTAAATCTCCCGAGAAAATTCAAAATAACATAAAGCGCTGCAGATAAATTCTAACTTCAAACACCCTTCCGTCATATACGATTTTACTTATTCTGCTTCCCCGGAGAAATTCTCTTAAAATTCCTCCCATCCCTGGGTTTAGGATAAAAGCACAGAAATTATTTGCTTAAATAAGTTACAGTTGAGCATTTTAAATTGCTCAACAAATTCGCTGACCCATCTTACTCGTTATCATAAAACTTTATACAGCTTGTCTTACATATATGGTTCAGTTCTTTTATGGAATGTACGAGATCTTCGGTGTTAAAAGGTTTTGAAGGTCGGTTTTAATTTATGAGATATCTTTTGGAGAGAAATAGAAGTTAATATTGCAAAGGCTGAAAGAATCATGAGTGCTTGTATTTTAATCTTTTTAATGTACTTTAAGTACTCGTGGAAATGAGTGTTTATAACATCGAAATAATATCGACGCATAAAACACCACATTATTAAATATCATATTCAAAACTTTGACACTAAATTTTTCTGGTTCAAGTAAATTATTCAAAATTCATATACAGTGAACTCCGCTTAATGTTATCATGGTTAATGTTATCAATCGCTTATTGTTATCGAAATCACTTGGTCTCGATTTCTTCTATTCATTTGTATGTTAAAAGTATCGCTTTATGTGATTGTTACATCGGTTAATATTATAAGTTTTCGAACCTCAATTTAACAAGGAAATGAATATTCAAAATGTATTCAGAAGGAACCCATTCTTTTTTTCGATTCATTCTTGTTTTAATTTCCAAGAATTCTCCCTCTTCCACCTACGGAAAAGGAGAAAAAACAAAGCACTTGGGCACTACACGTTTCTGTAATTTTTCAGACGCACACCCTGCTAGGGGTCAATTGTTGTCATATAAGCAGAAGGCAACAAAATCTATTCGGAACTGAGAAGGAGCTTATTCACCTTTTAAGCCTTGCTCGCTTACATGCAGTTTGTTGATATGGAAGCCAGAAAGCGAAATGATTTAACATTAAAACTAAATATCGAAATTTTAAATCGTTATGACAGGTTACCAAAAATGAGTCAGCGCAATGCTGCAGCGCAGTTAAACATTTCTCAGCTTCTGAATTGCATTGAAAGTGTTGAAACGTGGAGTACAACACCGCTCCGATGACTTTAAAAACATTATGATTACGAACGATTTATCAATGAGCTTCTTAGAAAGAATTGTAGACAGTCAACAATTGATCAATTATTTTTATTATGTAAACAATTCTTATGTCTTAAAGGATAATATACAGTACATAAATATAAGGTGAGTTTTTTTCATTTTATTTTGAAATGTAGTACGTGTGAATTAAAGGGGGGGGGTAAATTTATCTAATTTTGATTCCTGGCGATTTATTAATGAGCTTCTTAGAAAGATTTGTAGACAGTCAACAATTGATCATTTATTTTTATTATGTAAACAATTCTTATGTCTTAAAAGATAATATACTGTACATAAATATAAGGTGAGTTTTTTCATTTTATTTTGAAATGTAGTACGTGTGCATTAAGGGGGGGGTAAATTTATCTAATTTTGATTACGGACGATTTATCAATGAGCTTCTTAGAAAGAATTGTAGACAGTCAACAATTGATCAATTATTTTTATTATGTAAACAATTCTTATGTCTTAAAGGATAATATACAGTACATAAATATAAGGTGAGTTTTTTCATTTTATTTTGAAATGTAGTACGTGTGAATTAAAGGGGGGGGAGTAAATTTATCTAATTTTGATTACGGACGATTTATCAATGAGCTTCTTAGAAAGAATTGTAGACAGTCAACAATTGATCAATAATTTTTATTATGTAAACAATTCTTATGTCTTAAAGGATAATATACAGTACATAAATATAAGGTGAGTTTTTTCATTTTATTTTGAAATGTAGTATGTGTGAATTAAAGAGGGGGGTAAATTTATCTAATTTTGATTACGGACGATTTATCAATGAGCTTCTTAGAAAGAATTGTAGACAGTCAACAATTGATCAATTATTTTTATTATGTAAACAATTCTTATGTCTTAAAGGATAATATACAGTACATAAATATAAGGTGAGTTTTTTCATTTTATTTTGAAATGTAGTAGTGTGAATTAAAGGGGGGGGTTAAATTATCTAATTTTGATTACGAACGATTTATCAATGAGCTTCTTAGAAAGAATTGTAGACAGTCAACAATTGATCAATTATTTTTATTATGTAAACAATTCTTATGTCTTAAAGGATAATATACAGTACATAAATATAAGGTGAGTTTTTTCATTTTATTTTGAAATGTAGTAAGTGTGAATTAAAGGGGGGGGGGTAAATTTATCTAATTTTGATTACGGACGATTTATCAATGATCTTCTTAGAAAGAATTGTATACAGTTAACAACTGATCAATTCTTTTTATTATGTAAACAAATCTTATGTCTTAAAGGATAATATACACTACATAAATGTTAGGTGAGTTTTTTCATTTTATTTTGAAAAGTAGTACGTGTGAATTAAAGGGGGGGATAAATTTATCTAATTTTGTATATCGTTTATTATTATTAATCGGTTATTGTCATCAAAATCACTGTGTTCCAAACTATTCACATTAAACGGAGCTCACTGCATTATATTATCACTCATATCTACGTTTGGTTAAGAAAAAATTAACCCTCTCTAATATTTAACTGTGCTCTAATTTTACGATTTCATTTTACCTACGTTTGGTTAAAAAAAATTATCCCTCTATGATATTTAACTGTTCTCTAATTTTACAATTTCATTTTATAGAAACTAATGTTATAATAATAATAATAAAATAAACTTACATATAACTAAAAATCTTATTTAAAAATTGATTCTATGGTCTAACACATTAAATCGTTTAAACTGCATATATAACGTGATGGCACAGAATTCCAAACCGGCATGTGGTAAAGAAAAATAAGCCTTCACGACATTAGAAAAAGATATAAATCCGTTTGTTTCTAAAAGATAGATTTTAAGTCACATCAAGGAAATGCGAAAAGAAGCTGCATAAATCGATATTGGTAATTTCATTCCACATATCCTGTTATCAGAACGTGATATCGTCGGTGAATTATCTGGAGCGTGTAACCCCCAGAGATCTGATACTCTCAGAGTTTTTTTTGCTACATATTTTCGGGACATTGGAAAATATAATATATTGCTAAAATAAGCTAAACATTTTTCGTCGTCGTGTTGTATTGTATCGTATATTTCGAAAATGAAATATTTCAAACTCTTCCAAGTAGAAATTTCATCGAGATGCAATTTTGATGTAGACATGCTTTAAATTTATAGACTATACATATATGGAATAGCTAGGTTTTGTTACAGTTTTATATAAATAAATAAATGTACGGGATATGTCCTGAAAGTAGCCTCTATTCACATATAATTAAGAGAAAAGTGGAGAATTGTAAATAAATATCATATTTACACGAAAATAATACATTTACTCATTTTTCCATGCAGTTATCGTCATTGTTGAGACATTTGCTGAATCTTGAAACCAGTTTGTTTATGGCTTCGACATACACCGCTACCTCCAAAGTACCCAGCCAATTCTGTAGACATTGTAACGGCGTGATTTAGCGGTGTGTCGACATCAAATAATTTTGCTTTGAGAGGTGAATATCGCTTGTGTGGATACAAAGGGATTGTTTTCCCCGGCACCACGATGTCTACACTGTTGTGCCCTATAGTAGAGGAACAATATACCAGACAACCCGGCACCTTCACTGACAGCCAGAAATATGACCATCGGAACGACAAAGGAATTGCCGCGACTTGGATCTAGCCGCTAAGAATTCCAGGGACCCCTGGGTTTGCGGCCGATGATTGTTTAACCCAGACCAATCCAGTTGTTCGAAGGTGAGGTCATCGCTAGATGATCCAATAATGAAATTGTGGGTGAGGCCCCTCCCCTAGAAAGAGACGAGAGAAGATTTGTTTTTTAGAGAAGAAGGTAGTTAGCTAGCAACCAGCTAATTCAGAGGTCGCCTTGACCAGTCTCTCTATCGGAGAGTTTTTTGCTATAATCCCACCTTGGGATCTTTTCTTTAAAGAGTAGCCCGCATCGGCTAACTCGGAGGTCGCCTCGACCAGTCTCTCCATCGGAGAGTTTTATTTAGCGAAATCCCGTCTTGGGATATATCTCTTGCTGAGATTGAAACGATACCCTGTGCATTGGGTTTTCTTTTTTAATATAATCCTCTTCAGGATTGCTTGCATATTTCCCTTCGGAACTCTAACTGTGCTTTGATATTCTACCATTACTTCAGTGAACTTTCGCGAGAGCTACCGAATTGTTTCTTCCCTTAGATCATCAATATTTCGGCAGAGTCTGATCTTAGATGTTGCACGTCTCTACCCAGGCTTTCGTGGATCTAATCACATACCTGTGATCGGAAATTGTTTTTTTTTTGTGTATTTATGAAATGCTGTATATAGCAGATGTATAAATAAATTAATTATTCAAGACACACCTGATTCTTCATTGTATCACCTAAAACAGGGAGCGCATACGTTATAATCTGCTTTTAAGCCATTATTACAATGGAAAAGTTTTCTTTTACAAGACGTTTGTTTATGACTTTCTCGTAAACCATTATGGCCAAGGTACCTCAGTCAATGTTGTAGACCTGCTTTTAAGTCATTTTCACATTGGAAACGGTCTCTTGACAAGAAGTTTGTTTATGATTTCCTCATAAACTTCTACCACCGAGGTAACCCGTCGATGCTGCAGACCTGCTTTTAAGTCCTCATCTCATTAGAAACGTTCTCCTGACAAGAAATCCTTCAGTTGAGACAACAAATGCTAGTCACTACAGGTCAAGTCAAGGCTGTACAGAGACTTGTCAAAAACCTCACAGTTGAACTTCCAAAGAAGGTCACTGTTTTTTTTTAGTATTGTCAATATTCGGAGACGAGCACTGTCAAACAGAAGGATAGTGCCAGAATTCCTGTTTGGATGATAATAAGCAGCAGAACATTTCCTAAGTGATAATGACTTAAAAACAGGTGTGCAGTATTCGCTGGCTAATTTGACAGTAGAAGTTAGTAGCATACAAGTGAAAATTTCAGAACAGTATAGTTTTAACATGGGAGCCCCCATTTATTAAACTTACCTCTCTTTATCCAACCCACTACTATATAGTCTCACCGATTTTATGCCTCGTTCTTCTTTTGAATACTAATTTATTTAAGTATGATTCATTTTAATTACAACTTTTAAAATTACTTAAACAAATATTAATAATAATATGCTTTACGGTAATTTTAGAATTTTTTATGTCATGAGTCAACTAAAATCAGTATTTTAATGCGTATTTCTTTCCTAACAAATTACTACCGTGTTGCTATGGAACTTCTGCTCTTTGGTTGCTACACTACTTCATGTTAAATGTCTACAATAGTTTCAAAATTATATTCAATATCTTATATAATATATATTTATATATATATATATATATATTATATATATATATATATATATATAATTTGGGATAATGATAAATCTGGATTTATAATAATAATCATTCATTTCAGTTAAAGTGATAAACACTTTACCACGGATACCTGTAATTCTCCATAATAACCAATGAAGTTTGGTAAATATATTCCTTTAAAGAATCTATGCAATACAAAAGAGGTCTTCAATCTGGCTCTTGAGGAAACGTACGGTTCTTTTATAATTTGATATAGATTCCGCAAGTGGTAACTAGTTGCTTAGTCAAAGCACCACAATTTTAGTAAAAGTTTGAATTTTTATAAAATAAAATCAAATTTTCAGTTAGTATCCAGTCCTTATTTTGTGTGCAATAATGTTATGTCTCATGACCATGTGATCAAGCATATGGCTCAGAGGGCTAGGCTAGGAGAGTTTCCCCAGTAAATGTATAAATGTCCAGTGCGACGATGTTATAGCAAGTTTTATAAAAGAAAATGTGAGTAAAACTATGTTATGGATTTAAATAAAATTTTAAGTAGGAATATTGAACCAACATTTCAGTTGAAACTAAAATTTAGTCATGTTGATAAACATGTTTATATTGACATTCGTAAAGAATATCCTGAAATTGTCAAAAGAGCTGCGAAATATCTCATGTATTTGTTTCAAACTATTCCTACGATGCCACAAAAAATAAAATACAAGAATTGAGTTGGATGTTGAAAATGAACGTCTTTGCAGATTACAACAATAATTCCAGACATAAAAATCTTTTGCAATTAAAAGCAATCCCATCCAAGTCATTAAAAAAGACTTTTCATTTTATTAATTTATTATAATTTAAAATATTGTTGCTTTTGTTTATTATTCATGGAATGTATTTTAGAAAATCCCAAACACCCCATTAACAACCTTATCATTCATTATTGTTTCTTTGATAAAATAGTATGTAATAATAGTTTTGTAAATTCTAGTAGGATAAGCTTTAATATTTTCTATGTTCCTATTTTTTCTACTCTTTGATCAAAGGATTCCATTCAAGGAAACGATAAAAAGGGTTCTGTAAAGTGTTAAAGGTTGCTCTACATTAAGTCTTTACAACAGAATTTTTAGTCTATAATTTTCGTTCAAGAAGGAACTGTTCAGTGAGTGGGTTTTTCTTTACATGTTGAATTATCTTATAATATAATACATTAGAAGATTTTTCTTAGCTTTTTTAAAATGTTAAAACTTTTTTGATACTACTTACGTTATTTAGCTATATTGGCTAAATAATATATAACTTAGCTACTTTAACTTATAACTACTTTAACCGTAGCTATATTGGCTAAAATACTGAAATAAAAGTCAAAAGACACGCCCAATGATGCATACTACACTTTAAAATATTTTGAAATTCATTTTCAAATGAAATTTGTAGCTCTGCAATTTGCGTTCTACTAGGACATTTCTAATGCTGTTTGCTCTACCGTGTTGAGAATTTATAGTAGAAAAATAATTCGTAAGAAATTGATCTCGGCCTTTTATAAACTTTCTGACTTCTACGACCCCTAATTAATGGCTGAACAGTTAAATACCTAAACCAAAAGACACGCCCCATGTATACGACACTTTAAAATATTAAGCAATTTCTTTTCCATAGAAATTTGTTTTTCTTGACTATATACCTTGCGTTCTGCTAGAAGCTTTTGATGTCGTATTTTTTACAAGTTGTGAAGAATGAATTGCAGAAAAATAATTCGCTAGAATATTTTCTCGGTTTTATAGAATGATAAAACATTTGAGACCTTTAAATATTAGCAGAATAATTGAGAACTAAAAAGGTTCGAAGACACGCCTTCTTATGAATGATACATTGAAAAATATTTTGCAATTTTTTCAAAGGATATTTGTATTTCTTGGTCTATAGCTTGCGTTCTACTAAGGATTTTTTAAAGAAGTATACCTAACATATTATGAATTAATCGCGTAAAAATATTCGTTATAATATTTTATCGGTACTTCATTTAACGTTAAATCCGCTGGGAGCTTGTAATATAGGATGAAACATCAAATACCAAAACAATAAAAAGACACGCCCCTTTATGCATACTACACTTTAAAATATTTGCAATTACTTTTCACCACGTAATTTATATCCCCTATTTTCACAAAAAAGATGTATTTTATGTTCAAGAAGAGGGATATAATCCGTATCATTGAGACGTAATGCATTATCGTATTTTTTTATGACTCGCATACAGGATACACGTGCAGAGATATGCTCGGGGCATTAGCAGGGCATTAATTTCCGATATACGCCAGAAATAGCCTACTTTATTCTTCATAAATGTCGCCAAGTTTTATTTTCATTGCCAATTCTTGGCAGAATGGGCATTTTGGGGGTGTTATCGGAATGCGGGGAAAGTTACAGTTAACGAAATGTAGAGGATGCTCGTTCATGGGGAAAATAAAGTATTCAGAAGAGGTGTCTTGGTAATGTCTACCCAGAATAATACATCAAAAGGAATTTAGTGTATTTTTTATTATAAATTTGGTGTGAAAATTTCTAGATGCATTAGTTAATTAATCTGAATTATGCATTAACTATGTAATGAATGTAACGTGAACAGCTACTTTAAAAGTAAGTTGAAAATGAAAGAAAAATAAGCGACTTTTAATTTTTAAAATATTGAAAATAAATCGAACTCGATAATAATGAGTTCGATTTATTTTCAATATTTTAAAACGAGCTCGAAGGATCCTCGATTAGTTCTCGTTACATTTGAATACTCGTAAAATTTAGTGAAAAATTGTAATAATAATTTAAAGATACTTACTATATTACATATTATTTATTTATTTTTCATTTCGTTGTTTTGTTCTTAAGATTTCAACGGAAATACATCTTTTAACCATTTTGACTAACTTAGACAATACGTCTGTACGTACTTAAAACATAAGCTTCAACTTTTTGAAACTAGATATCCATTTTGACTATTATTGAATATAATTTGTCTAGTCCGTCATAACGGACGCTCAAAATCCTAATTTGTATAGTCTTACTATATTAGATATACTTAACTCATTTTTATTTCACTGTTATGCCGCTCTTCAGATTTCAATGGAAATACATCTTTTGACCATTTTGACTAACTTCAGCGTTATTTCTGTACGTACATACAAACTTCAACTTTGAAACTAAATATTCATTTAGGCAATTCCTGAATGCATTTTGACTCGTTTCGTCAAGACGCTTTACGTTTATATCTCTTATAAGTAGATATAAAACGCATTAAGAACTTAGGAGAGCAACCTTAACTGACATGTGGATGATTAATGAAAAGTTCTACTTCTTTAGTACTTTATGCATGCATAAATAGTTTTAAAACTCATTAAGAAGTTATCAGAGCAACCTTCACTGACATGCATATGATTGATGAAAAGTTCTACTTCTTTAGTATTTTATGACTGCATAAATAGATTTAAAATGCATTAAGTACTTAAAAGAGTAACCTTAACTGACGTGTGCATGATTAATGCATATTTCTACTTCTTTAGTACTTTGTGAATGCATAAATAGATTTAAAACGCATTAAGTACTTAAGAGAGTAACCTTAACTGACATGTGCCTGAAGCACTTTATGTAACAATATTTATACCATGTTCTTTGTAATTGTGTTATACTAAAATATTTTCTAATTTATTCTATTATGCTGCTTTAGCTATTAAAGCAGATTTTTTAATTATTACATTTAAGTAACTTAAAAAACTTATACTAATATATTTTTTTCATTTTAATATGATTTCATTAAAATTTAAAAATGGTTAAAAAGATAGTTTTACTACAAAATTATCAATGTGTCTACCTGCAATAAATAAACAATTAAATAAAAGGAACTTTTTATTAATTCAATTTTCTAATAAGCATTTCTACAACCATAAAAACTACCAGGCATAAAAATTGCAAAATATTATTAATTATACAAAAGTTCAAAGCCTAATTTTATTATAAAATTGCATAAATATATTTCAATTCATTTATCAAGTATTCCCCCTGCTTCATAAAAAAAGAAGCACAATTTTTGAAAAATATTCCCCCTAATTTACATGCATAATAATTGTTTATAATTATTTTTTTATTTTCTGGAGTAAAATAAATATAAATTTATTCTAACGGGGGAATTACCGGAAATATTTTAATCATCTACTTGTAGAGAAATATTAACAATAAAAAAAACAACACACCATTGAATATTATGTAGCTTTATCACGTGGTCTATTAGATAAATGCTCTGTTTGCAAGATTATGGAGGAATATGAAATTTAATTCATTTTTTTTCTCAATCATTTATTTGTGCTTTTAATTTTTTATTAAAATTTTTTTGAATGTGAGAGACTGTGTTCGAGGCACCTCATTTAATGATTAATATTAAATTACAAGGCGGGGAAGCGATGGTCGAAATGTTTTCATTTATCTCTACCATAAAAATACATTAAAACTTCAAGCATCTAACATTGTATCGCATTAAAGTTTGATAAATCGCTTTAGACGGTGATTCATCAAGGATCTCCGACGTGCTTTAGCTTTCTGAACGATTCCGGGGATGGAAATAAATTAATCAGAATTTTTTGACAGATAATTGTGTTTTTAATAACCGCCTCCTTGTTTATGGAACAGTGGATAATAAGCTGTGTTAAGGTCTTCGTTTTGTTAGTGTTTTTTCGACTGTTATGTATTTATTTTTACTGTCTCGTATGTTTGTGTGCAAAAGCAAGGACGTAGCCGGAGGGGTGTGCGACGGGTATCAGGCCGTCTGGATAAACTCCAGTATTTTAGCATTGTCTTGCATTTTAGCATTGGAATAAGAAAAATTTTAAACATGAAAATATTTTAAAACTGCATATTTAATATAAATTTATTTTTTAAATAGAATTTCTAATTTTTTTCCATTTTTTTCTGAAGCATTACACAAGATTGTGCATGGATCCAGACTTAAAAACCTTTTGCAATTAAAAGCAATCCCAGCTAAGTCATTAAAAGGATTTTCTTTTTGTTAATTTGTTATAATTTAAATTATTGTTGCTCTTGTTTATTATTCATAGAATGTATTTTAGAAAATCCCAAACACCCCATTAACAACCTTATCATTCATTATCTTGCTTCTTTTGTGATAAAATAAGAATGTAATAAGAGTTTTGTAAATTCGAGTAGGATAAGGCTTTGATATTTTCTATGTTCCTATTTTTTCTACTCTTTGATCAAATGATTTCATTCAAGAAAACGATAAGCTCAAAAGGTTCTGTAAAGTGTTAAAGGTTGCTCTACATTCTAAGTCTTTACAACAGAATTTTTAGTCTATAATTTTCGTTCAACAAGGAATTGTTCAGTGGGTTTTTTTTTTAGCATGTTGAGAATTAATCTTATAAATATAATTCAGTAGAAGATTTTCTTGGCTTTTTTAACGTTAAAACTTTTGAGACTACTTACGTTATTTAACTATATTGGCTAAATAATATAAGTAACTTTAGCTACTTTAACTTTATACCTACTTTAGCTATAATGGCTAAATGATGAAATACCAAGTCAAAAGACACGCCCAATGATGCATACTACACTTTAAAATATTTTGAAATTCATTTTCAAATGAAATTTGTAGCTCTGCAATTTGCGTTCTACTAGGACATTTCTAATGCTGTTTGCTCTACCGTGTTGAGAATTTATAGTAGAAAAATAATTCGTAAGAAATTGATCTCGGCCTTTTATAAACTTTCTGACTTCTACGACCCCTAATTAATGGCTGAACAGTTAAATACCTAAACCAAAAGACACGCCCCATGTATACGACACTTTAAAATATTAAGCAATTTCTTTTCCATAGAAATTTGTTTTTCTTGACTATATGCCTTGCGTTCTGCTAGAAGCTTTGAGATGTGTTACTTTTTACAAGTTGTGAAGAATGAATTGCAGAAAAATAATTCGCTAGAATATTTTCTCGGTTTTATAGAATGATAAAACATTTGAGACCTTTAAATATTAGCAGAATAATTGAGAACTAAAAAGGTTCGAAGACACGCCTTCTTATGAATGATACATTGAAAAATATTTTGCAATTCCTTTTCAAAGGATATTTGTATTTCTTGGTCTATAGCTTGCGTTGTACTAAGGATTTTTCAAAGCAGTATACCTAACGTATTATGATTTAATTGCGTAAAAAATATTCGTTATAATATTTTATCGGTACTTCATTTAACGTTAAATCCGCTGGGAGCTTGTAATATAGGATGAAACATCAAATACCAAAACAATAAAAAGACACGCCCCTTTATGCATACTACACTTTAAAATATTTGCAATTACTTTTCACTACGTAATTTATATCCCCTATTTTCACAAAAAAGATGTATTTTATGTTCCAGAAGAGGGATATAATCCGTATCATTGAGACGTAATGCATTATCGTATTTTTTTATGACTCGCATACAGGATACACGTGCAGAGATATGCTCGGGGCATTAGCAGGGCATTAATTTCCGATATACGCCAGAAATAGCCTACTTTATTCTTCATAAATGTCGCCAAGTTTTATTTTCATTGCCAATTCTTGGCAGAATGGGCATTTGGGGGTGTTATCGGAATGCGGGGAAAGTTACAGTTAACGAAATGTAGAGGATGCTCGTTCGTGGGGAAAATAAAGTATTCAGAAGAGGTGTCTTGGTAATGTCTACCCAGAATAATACATCAAAAGGAATTTAGTGCATTTTTTATTATAAATTTGGTGTGAAAATTTCTAGATGCATTAGTCAATTAATCAGAATTATGCATTAACTACATAATGAATATGACGTGAACAGCTACTTTAAAAGTGAGTTGAAATTGAAAGAAAAATAAGCGACTTATAATTTTTAAAATATTGAAAATAAATCGAACTCGATAATAACGAGTTCGATTTATTTTCAACATTTTAAAACGAGCTCGAAGGATTCTCGATTA